>JAZDUA010001241.1:0-136921 GCA_038098605.1 Gryllus longicercus
CAATGAGTGGTGAAGTGAGAAAAGCAGTGGCAGTAGCGATCCTCACAGCGTAGCGGAGCCCGGCATAACAGCGCGCTGGCCTCACGCCCATCACCTGGCTACGCTGTCGCCGCCACGTCGTGTCACCGATTCATTACACAAATTACGATATTTTTATTTCCCGCCCGTCACTCGCCGCGTGGTGATTAATTCGGCCGTCGTCGGCGACACGCGAAGCGGGGGTAGAGGGCCGGATACGGGAGCGGAGGGGAGGCCACCAGGAAAGCGGGACGGGGCGCGGCAGGGGAGGGGAGGGGGAGGGGGTGGAGTGGGAAGGGATGCGCACACAGACGACTGTGAACGACAGGTGACGATGCGCTGTGGTCGAATATTTTTTGCAAAATGAGCTCGCGTTGCCGCAAATACTTTAATGAGACAAAACAAAAATCGCGGTATTTTTTTAATAATCACGCGAAAAGGATGCAACAAGAGCGTGCACCTGTTCAAAATATGTTGCATAATCCTTCAGGTAATCTCTGACAGTAATGAATGTGGATGAACACATACCCACTTGATGGAAGAATATGACAGAAATGAGTATGTTGGACAAATTAAAAACGTCAACAGAACGAGAGAACCATACAGTGTAGAATCAGTATGTGTGTTATATTAATATTTTGTCAACATTGTTTCAAAAGCTCAGTTGTGGTTCCACAATATTAGCGAAAAATCTCAAATGATAAGTTAGCCCTGAAACTAAAAAAACATTACAGTAGGAAAATGGAATAAATTTAGTCGGTACATTGTCTACCATTCCGCTTCGTATTCATATTATTATAGTACTTCCAACATAAAAGATATTGCATGTAATCAATATTTGTATTACCAATTACAATATTATTGTCCCGAAATGGTAAAGATTGCTTAGTGTTTAGCGCATAGTGCATAGCTCAGTTGTAATAGTATTACGATTTGTCTCCAGAAGGAAAAAACGTACAGAAATAAACAAATAGTCAGGTGGTATTCAAGTTTCTTCCTGATACACGTCATGTTTTTAACAATAATCTAACTTTTGCATGTGCTAACAGAATTGGTATTTATTCCAGGAAATCAAAACGACGCTGCTGCAGAGGCTTCTATTGCATCAAAACGCGATTATCTCCCCGAATCATTTTTTAAATCAGTGCTCTCCCATAACTTCGAAAATACCATTTCACAGCCTTGATAGACGAGAAAAGTATTTATTTAAAGAATGCAATCAAATCAGTAAAGAAAAAAGAGTAAACTAAAGGAAATAGTTACCTATCAATCACAATTCTTCTTAGAGACTTTTTAGGAAAGGAATGGATGAATGGATGCAGAGAGGCGAAGAAAATGCACCATCACTCTAGTGACACACCAGCGTTAAATGACGGACTAGTACGCCCGGAGTAGCTCAAAAGGTACAGATCTTACCGTGCCACGTGCGTTGAAATTAGCGGCCTAATGGACAACGGACGTCAAACATGATTTACCTCCGCGACGCACGTTGTAAATTCAATAGGAAACTTCTTTAGTTGTTGGTACACTGTCTGCGTTGCGACAACGTTAGCTATAAAACTCATAGATCGGTATATAAATACATTCAACTACTGAAATTATTCATCCTATCAGCTCCGGACCAAAAATTGTTACCTTCATTTCACACATCCAATTTACACACATCCAAAATAAAGATGTTAGAATATCTCCAAAAAATAAAAATTTGGATGCAAACATAAATGTATTCATAAAACTGCGATATAAATAATTGTTTCTTATATTGCAGAAGCAATTGTAGCGTGTACGTAAGCAAGTAGTGGAATGTTCATTTTGGAAAAAATCCAAGAATGGTTGAGGCGCTTAATATTAAAGGTGACCAATAGACAAAAGAGCTGACATCTGGTTATTGCTGTGATTACATGTAATGAAATTCACGTTAACAATTCTCTTAAAAATTGTCTGAACCTGACACCCACTGGACAACGTAAAAGTTGAACATAGAAATTTCATATATTCTCCTGGACGTCATTTTATTCAATGAAATGACAACCCGTGTAAGATGTATGTATGTATGTGAGTATTCCTTGATACCGAGAAGAAAATTATTTTTCTCTCACCAATCATGCTACTTACGAATCCGCGTTGAGTATGAAGTGTCATATACGTCAAGAAGTATAAACCGCACATTTCGGCACAAAATAAACATGCTCAAATTTGAAAACTGATATCAAGTAAATTTAATTATTCAATCACTACTCAGTCATTTACGCTCGTAAATAATTTTTCCCTCTCCAAACTTCAGTCCAACTTCAGAAATCAGCGCTCTTTTGAATCTCTCCTCGGCAGTCCAAACGTTCTTCACTTCCTCACAGACCACTAATTAGCAGAATCTTCACAAAACACTCCCCCACAAGCCGCAGGAGATTTGTCACCACGTCGCAGCAACAATCCCCCTGGGGCGTATTCAGAAGCCAAAATGAACACCTCCCCCGCCGGTTGCCGGTTCACAAGACACGGGAGAACCTCGACGCGAAGTAAAAGCCTCCCTCACGCACCTCCCCCCTCCTCCTCCCCCCCCCCACGCAGTGCGTACACGACGGCGGGAGAGCGACGCACAAAGCCCAGATTCCTGACGGCAGTCGCATTGAGGCCACACACGGGAGAGCAACTTCAGAACAGGGGGAAAGTGATGTACGACGCAAGGATGAGACTGCTTGCCTAAATTTCACTAAAACCGTTCGGCCTCAGTTCACATCCCCAAATACTACTAGCATTGGTTTCCATTACTCAATTTTCAAATTTCGTATACTGTGAAAATCGTGAATGTTACGTGGTAGTACCGACAATTTAAAATTATACTTGTAATTATTGCGAGAAGTCGATAAATACTAGATTGAGAAGCGATGAAAATAACTGCTGTGCCCTTTTCTAGAAATGTATTTGAGGAACTCAAAATATGGATTTTAGTTCGTGAATCAAAATCGAGTTTTACCCAAAGCAATATTTTGTTATTGTTCGCAGGCAACACAATGTTTCATTAAAAATACTCAGACAACAAATGGAAATAAATAGCCTACGGTACAGTCTTATTGATTAGTTGAATGAGTACATCATGCCAATATTATTGAAAATTTGGCGAATATTTAGTAAATTGCAAAAATCATTGCTTAATAATCAGTAAATTCGAAAAACATAATTTAACAAAGACTGAATTTGAACTGAACGAAGAATTAGGTTCACAAATACCTTTCATGACAACGAACACCGAATTGGGAATGATTTTGATTTTTTTTACAGTTCGGAGAGCTTTGAGAAAGTTTTATAGCGAAACAGTAAAGACAAGGTTCTATTAGTATTCATTTACTTGCGATAAGGTTATTCCTAAATGTTTAAGCACTTTAAGTCACATGAACTCATATTAATATGTGTGTGTTTGTCATGGTATTAATATCCTGCAAGGAAAAATAATAAAAATACATCTACTTCGAGGTATCATAAAAGTTTTTGTCCAAATAATGAGAAAACTTTTTCTTCACGTAAATGATGTAGCAAATGCTTAATTTTAATAATTCAGTAAAGAAATTGGTAAATTCGAATAATTGCAAGCAATAAAACAAAAAACCCTTTATCAGTGGTAGCGTTGATGATTATGGTGGTGATAGTGGTGATGATTGCGGGAATATAGGTAATCGTAGGAATCCCATAAACGAGACACAAATGGAGCAAACAGAATGCGGCAGACACAAGCAAATATAGAACAAGGAACGCTTCCACATAATCCGACGAAAAACTAAGCTGACGTTCGAAGAGCAAACAAGGGACTGAACTTGACAAGCGCGTTCTAAAAGAAAGCGCCGCCTAAACGAGGAACCACGAGGCTCGCGCCGCATGAAGACAGCGTCAGCACAAGACGCGCGTTGGGGCGGCGCTGGGAGCCGACGGCGGGGGACTTCAGCCTCTCAGGCATCAATTAAGAGCGCCCCGCCGAAACCCGTGGAAACTAACCAGCGGCAGGGCAGCCCTCGCCCCGACCGCGGTTACCAATTAGTGGGCGGCGGAAGTTGCCGGGGGCGGCTAAGTCGCGGGGGCGACGTGGGAGCGGGGGGCAACGCGGGGGCGGGCGGAGGTGAGGGTGGAGCGGGGCGGGGGTGAGGCGTGGGTGGGGCGGGGGCGCACGTGGTGAAGGGAAGGCGACACGTGGCCGAGTAACGAGACAGGTGAGCGCGCTGGCGGAGGGCGGCGGAGGCGGCGGACGTGGAGGCGGCGCTGGAGGTGATGGCTGAGGTGCTGACTGTGTGGAGTCGGAGCGGCGGTGAGGTCGGCCGTGGAAATGGAGGAGGTAGCGGGCCGAGGCAACAGAGGTGGATGTAGATGTAGGCGGCGGTGGCAACGGCGATCGGATTTGCGATGTAACTGTTGGTGGAGATAAGGATGGAGATGATGGTCGTGGTTGTGGTGGTGGTAGTGGTGGTGGCCAAGAGAGCAGAGGCAGATGGGAAAGGGACGGGGTGTTTGGCATGAACGTGGGCGTCGGTAGAGATGGTCGTGGTGGTCGTGGTGGTCGTGGAGGTCGTGGAGGTGGTGACGAGAGCAGAGGTAGATGGGGAAGGGTCGTGCGTGTTTGGCATGGACGTGGGCGAGGGCGTGGGCGTGGGCGTGGGCGTGGGCGGGGAGGGGTGCGGAGGGGAGGGGTGGGGCGGGGAGGGGCGGGGAGGGGCGAGAGGGAGAGGGAGCGTGGCCGCGTCTGTCCCCAAATGAACCGCGCGTGTTGCCTTACCGCCGGTTCGACTTACCAATTACCGCACCGTAGTCGCCCTCCCAAGCCCCTGCCTCTGCCTACTGCTCCTGGCGTCTTAACGCTCCGAAGAGCTGCGACTTTACACGAAGCAGTATCTTGCGGTATGTTGATTTTTAATTATGTTAAGCTCAAAAAATTATATTTTTTTATTTAAGTGTTCGTGGTTTTTAAGGAAAATACAACCAAGAAAACTCAAAAATTACGCATGAGTCCAATTAATGTTTGGAAATTTATATAAATTCATCCAGCCATTAAAACTCAAAGTTAAATACTATTTAATACATGAAATTATTGAAGCAATTAAAAGACTATTATAATAACAAAAAATATGAGGAAATCTACCTGAAGCATGAGAGAGGTGGTTTTAGCATAAAAATGTTCATATAAGCACTGAATTGAATAATATTTACGTGTATTGTAACGCAGTTCATCAAACTGTGATAGATAGCACTTTCAATGTTTTTGAAACATAAAAAAAAAACATTAATACATGGCCCTCAGGGTACTGCGTAATTTCGCGTAATTCTTCACAAAATGCGCACCCCAACCTGTACGTACGAGTAATCATATCATATAATACAATATCAATAATTAATTTTGTTTATGAAATCTCTTTAGTACGATACAATGTTGGATGTATTCTTACGTTTCACACTATTCTTTCATGCCAAGCAGCATTGCGTATTCTTTTTATTGATTTGAAGTTCGCCGATCTTCGCTGTTTTTAAGGCCAAGTGTACAGAATTTTTACTACAAGGCGATCTATTTTGGGTCTTGTTCTCTAAAGATGGCAATCCATTTTACTGAGACTCCATTTCATCCTTGTCACAACACAAGTGTCAACTATTCATCAAGGCATGGCATAACCTTGTAGATTGAATTCAGTTTGGTTGTCAATGAAGCAAAGGCTCTATTAGTAGAATCATTATCAACACTAATACACATAGTAACGTAATATAACTACATAGTAATAATCGTAATAACAAGCTTCGTAAGCACTCGCCACCATTACTAAAAGGCGTGGCTCCCTCACCCTACCCTTCCACCGACTGCATCCATCAATGTGAAACCTAATTAGGTAGTCAATTAACTAAATTGTACGTTCATCCCCAGAACACGAACGTGATACCTCCACGCCCGCTCGATCTCTGAGGGTGCACATAACGTTCTAAGGTCAAATAAGATATGAACAACGTTTATTGCCTCGATGATAAGACGTTAATTTGTATTTAAAAAATTGTGACATTTCATCACCCACTTTATTTACAGTTTTTGCATCCCTTCAGTATTTCTAATTTAGTGATACGATTATTATCCTGAATTTATGACAACAAATAGCATCCTAATTCGACAATCATTCATCAGGAACCTTTCTTATTTTCATATTAAAATTCCTCGAACATATGTGTCAATTTTTACCACAACAACAAGAGATCTACGTCGTCAATTCTGCTGAGCATTCGCACGGTTCTTTCTCGGCACCTCTGATTTAATTAAAGGGCATTGCTGCTCTATTTGAGTATTTTCTTCAACGGTAATTGTGACGAAGTGGCAGCAAAGCACCGTTGTACCTCCAACTTTCCTCCTCTTGCGCCACACAGAGCAGCAAAATGGGCTAAACGATCCCAAAACATCCATCTTGGTTCAACATTATTTTTCGTAGGTCATCATTGTCTGCATCGTCCTTCATTGTCTCGCAAGATTCACCATTGTTTAGAATGGTCCAATATTATTCATTTGAGTCCAACATTGTTCATGAAGCGCCAACATTGTTCATGAAGCGCCAACATTATTAATCAATGATCAACAATATTCATCAAGGACCAACAATGTTCATAAGCCAATCTTCTTCAGTACGGGCTAACTTTTGATGATTTCAGTAACATTTTCAGGGAATTCGTTTGTCACATACACTTGAACCACTTCATTAATATAGGAAACACCACCTTCCTCCGCCCACAGGAAGCACTTTCAAGGAACTCAATTTTCTCTTTTATCTCAACAGAAGAATTTCCATAAAACCAAAAAAATTACAGGGAACACCTATTACTATAATCGAAATATCAGTGGCACTCAAACGCTTTCAAAGTTACCTTTCAATTCAAGCAAATTGCTTTTCACTTCAAGAAGGTGACCTTCCAAGAAAAGAGCCGTTATCTCCTTCTGAAACCATTCAGTAAAGTACCACGACACTCTCAAACGGAGTAGTTACCAGCCGGAAATCTAAATTTACCTTCGTCCAATTAACGTCAAAAGCCGTAAAGACAAAAAAAATAGCGCATTTCAAAGTTGTCTTCTTTTCCTTCTTCTTCGCCTTTTGATCCAGCCCGAGCCGACGAATCTCGAGAACAAGACGCGGAAAGAAATTTACATCGGCGCGTGGGAGGCGCAAAGGAAGTTCCTCGCTCGGAAGTCAGAGAGCGCACGTGTCCCCGGAGAATCGCCAAAAGACGGCGCCGCCCCGCAGTCGCGCCTTTGAAAACAATAGACTGCGTGGTGGCAGGCAGCCCCCGAGGCGGCGACAGAGCAGACAAGTGAAGGCCGAGGGCTTCGACAGCCGGCGACAAAGGCCGGCCGGCGGCAAAAAGAGCGTGGCTGTCGGGCGGCCCGCGGAGTGGCGCTGGCGTCGTTCGAGCAGCGATCGTCTCTTGTCTGTGATCGCTTGCTCTTGCCGCTGTGCCAATCGGAGGTGGCAGCACGATTGCTGATTTACCCTTTTTAGCTATCAATCCTGTTATGCTCGATATCCAGCGGTCAGTATTCATCAGTTTTTCAATGAAAGCAATGGAATACCGACTTACCATTCAGCTCGTTTGTCAAACACAGACATAAATGTTCTTATTCTCAATACCGACAGCTATTCAGTTGTTAGTACTCATCAATTATTCAATTTTCATTGAATCTGTCCTATCGGACCAATTGCGTGTCAATAGTGCCCAAAGCCATGAAAGTCCTTAACGACAAAAAAGTGAATGTACACATGTATACATTTTAACTAATGAATCAATACTTCTAAGAATTGACGTTTCATGGAGCACATGTGGTGTGTTCCAAGAGTAGTCGTAGTGCATGAAGTCAAGACTTTGTGTCCAAAGTAAAAGTATTTGCGAAATGTAAACCATCGTGTGGCATCGCAGGCACGTTTGAACGTTAGCGTTTTTTAGTCCTAAACCACTATGGAATGATACTGTAGATAATAGATTGTGCATTACTAATTACATGTATTTATTATATTCAATATTTTTACATCTTTGGGTTTTACATTAGTGTAATTAGATTAGTCTTTAATGAAGGGTTTCAAAGACACTCTACAAACACATTATTGAACAATACATTCTTGTTCTAACTTAAGATCAGCTCCAAACATATTGTGGACATCAGTTGTGTCTTACCACTGATATACGCGGTGGGGTCGTTGCAATTACAATTATTTTTAACATAAATGGTTCCTTCACAAATTAATGGCCGCTTTACTTGGCATCTAATTTAAACTGAAAATTACTTACGTTGAAATATCCGCCTTACCATGTTACTCAAAAAATCAACTCGTCATTTAATAATGCCACAAATTATTAATATTTCTAAACTTTTCTAATGATATAATATTATTCAGACATATAATTGTAAATTATTTAAATCTTCTTGGGACATTCGAAAATTAATTATTAATATTATATTATTTTTGTTATTATTATTGTTATTATTATTGTCTGAACCCGAGCAAAAAAGGTCGCACATTTAAATTCAATTAGTTATATTTTTTCGCCCTGCGATTAAAGTGACCCAATCTATGCCTCTGCAAGTGTTCTCAACCCGCAAAAGTGTTTTTCAATTTTGCATTTGAACCTGATCCCTCAACCCGTCTAAATTTCCGGAATCTATGTGGGAACCACATTACCACCACTGCTGCTAGTTTCGATCTTTAGTGTTTGGGTTATAAATTTTTCTTCACTCTTCTAATATTATACTTAAGAATAAGAATAATATGTATTTACTGAATTTGAGCATGCCTGTACTTTGTGGAGGTCTCCAAAAGAAATATTAATACATTTCATTCTAAGAATCACTTAGGGGCAAAATTCGATTCACAAACTGTGAGAAATATATATCAGAAATTACTAATCTCTGCTACCTGCTAAAATTTGATACTATATACAGGAACACAACTTTTAATACTGGGAGTAGATGATTATGTATCCTTTTTAGACAAAATATGAATATATGTATTGTACTATTTGATACAAAGTTCATCATTTATACTTTTTTGCTTTCATTTACAAAATGGTAATGAACACAAAAATTCAACAAGATGGCATTGAATACTGTCAAGGACAATTTGTATTGAAAAACATGTTTCAGTTTGTCCAGGCAACATAGACCTGATATTTAACTTTGCAGTTTCCACATCCTTATTTCATGGAGACAAAACTGCGCATTTACGTAGTCCATTGACTCAAAAGGAGAAAATTTATACTAACTTTCGGAAAAAGATTTTTAATCGGGTAACTTATAGTTTCCACATTTGAACAAAGCATGTGCAAATGAGAGCACATGGCCTTTACCACCACCTCGTTTTCCTTCTCTTTTATGTAATAAATCATCAGAAAATGTACATGCTGCTAAATCATAGTGAATATCATATTTTGTGTTAACGGTATCTTCTGAAGAAAGATTTTTTTTACACATACATTTATGTACTTACGGCAAAAAAAATAACAACTGGCCGTTCTTTTTTAAACAAATATTAATTACGGGTACCACCATTGGGGAAGCTTCATATATGCTGTATGTGCACTTGAAAAAAATATTGTTGACGTTTCTATGGATTTGGTTATTAATACATCTATGTCGGAGAGCTAACAGCTGAGTAACGCACGCATGCAGTATTGTCATGAGCATAATAATGAAATGTCTGTTCTTAGAATTTATAACAGCATTATTTTTTATTTACGAATATAAAAAATTAAGAGAATTTATAAATATCACCTCCAATATTTATTATCTTCAATAACTGATAATTATAGACCCATCTACCTGTAAAGACGATCATTCGGTCATCAGGTATGTACTCGCTGAGATGTTTGTTGCGTCATCACTGATTTGAGCGCGTTACTCTGTGAATTACTTACTACACCTTCTTTTACTCGTATTATTTACTCGACTCGTGCATTATTTGTGTTTTTGAAATGAAATATAACTTTTTCTCACTTTTTCTTTCGTTACTAGGGAAAACAGTAGCAAGAAAGTCACGTCATGTTTATTTACTTTGTATTACATGTTCTTTTCTTCCAATTCGATCTCATATCTAGAAAAATATCGACTTTATTTGATGCATCGAATAATGGTTGTATAATGATTTAAATCTCTAAGTATAGCTAGTATTTACACTCTTGATAATCTCAAAACTTGTATTGTATCAAGTAAATCCATCATCTTTTAATAATTAATGGTATTACGTCCACAATAGCTAACTTAATGTTTCTTCCCAAATACTGCAACTTCAATACTAACTCAATAGTTACTTCCCAAATACATGGGAAAGGACAATAAAGTGTCTGCATATTGAATACTCGCAGCATAGCGACGTAGAAATTCTTGCGATACTTGAAATAGGTAGAACGAGCTCAACTGGAAAAGTGTCACTTTCTCCCATTTCTCTTCTCCACTGCTGTGTTTACCAACTTTTTCTGAGAAGATCATCCGGGTCAGACGAAAAAGTCAAAAGATTACAACAGCTTCTCCAGTGAAAAAGTGAACACCAGTATATTTACCATCTTGATGTCTGGAAGGGCGTCTAGAAAGTGAAATGTACAACATCAAACGAAACGAAACAAACATCCGCAGAGAGCGATAGCACGGGCCGGCTCATGAGAAAAAGCCAGTCCAAGCGACATATGACGCTGTAGCGGCGACGACAGACTCGAATGGAGTCGGCAACTAGGAAGGATTGTGGAGAGCTACAGGAAGGAGAGCGACGGATAACCGACGCGACGTGGCATTTTCGATTACGAGAAAGCAACAGACGGGAGCAACCTTCATTGAGTGTTGATAACGATCGAGACAGGTGTTCATTGAGTGTTAATAACGATCGAGACAGGTGTTCATTGAGTGTTAATAACGATCGAGACAGGTGTTCATTGAGTGTTAATAACGATCGAGACAGGTGTTCATTGAGTGTTAATAACGATCGAGACAGGTGTTCATTGAGTGTTGATAACGATCGAGACAGGTGTTCATTGAGTGTTGATAACGAGACAGGTGAAAGGGATTTTTTATCCAGTCGGCAGCGGTTACCATTGGCGTACCGATGGGACGCATATTCGACCATACACTAAACACTAACACACTTTGCGGTCTTCTCGGATCTGCAATCAGCAGAACGCAAAGCCCTCCACGATAATATATATGAGAGACAAGGGACAAACAACCATGCCAGGGTGGGACTCGAACCTGCGATCCTTCGGACCGAAGCGCTGAATCGCTCCTAGCCACCTCGGTCATCCAAGTCACCGAAAGTCAATTTAATTGGCAATAAATATATCAAATGGCAAGAAGGAAACACGGAATGAACGAAAGAGGTGCGCTTGAGAGACTGCGGAAGACACGTGCCTCAAATTAATGTAATAACATCTGCAACGAAAAAAATCGTAAAATTACTTTCTAACAAGTATATTTTATGATTCTCCTATTGATAAATGGTATATGATGGTAATGGAGAATGTATTTACGAAATGGGCGACATCAGGCCAGATTCAAAGACAGGGACACAATTTATGAAAGATGTACATTACCAACACAAGTTAGGAGACAATGGGAACACGAAATATTGAAATTTCGAATTATCGTATGTGCATGATAGATTGGTAAAAGTGAAACAAAAGAGGAAAGAAAGAATATTAGAAAGAGTGGAAAGTGCTACAGACGTGACCAAATGTTGCGGAAGAGGGCAACAGCAGTGATTGAAGAGTGGCGATTCAAGAATACAATGGCGGTATCGACAGTGGCAGACATTGTGACCGAGCTGCAATGGTGACATCCGATGACTATAACGGTGTCGTCCGTAATAATAGTAACGGTAGAATCAGCGGCGACCAAACGACAACTCTGTGACGACCGTAATAACGGTTACGGTAGTAACAGTGGTGACCATAACGGCGACGACCATCATAACAGTGCGATAGTAACTGAGGCAAACATAACGGTGACGGTAGCAACAGTGGTGACCATAACGGTGACGGTAGTAACAGTGGCGACGAAACGGTGACGACCGTAATAACGGTCATGGTAGTAACTGCGGCAACCATAACGGCGACGACCATAATAACGGTGCGGTGGTAACTGAGGCAAACATAACGGTGACGGTAGCAACAGTGGTGACCATAACGGTGACGGTAGTAACAGTGGCGACGAAACGGTGACGACCGTAATAACGGTCACGGTAGTAACTGCGGCAACCATAACGGCGACGACCATAATAACGGTTGGGGCGATCATAACGGTTCGGTAGTAACAGTGGTGACCATAATGGCGACGACCTTAATAACGATGCGGTAGTAACTGTGGTGACCATTCGGTGGCGGTAGTAACAGTGGTGACTATAACAACCACGACCTTAATAACGGTGACGGTGGTAACAGTGGAAACCATAACAGCGACGACCTTAATAACGGTGCGGTAGTAACTGTGACGACCATAACGGCGACGACCGTAATAATGGTGCGGTAGTAACAGTGGTGACCATCACTGTGACGACCGTAATAACCGTGTGGTAGTAACTGTGGCGACCATAACTGTGACGGTAGTAACAGCGGCAACCATAACGGCGACGACCTTAATAACGGTGCGATAGTAACTGTGGCGACCATAACGATGACGGTAGCAACAGTGGTGACGACCGTAATAACGGTAACGGTGTTAACAGTGTGGACCATAATGGCGACAACCGTAATAACGGTGAAGGTAGAAACAGTGGCGACCACAAAGGTGACGACCGGTTGAAGGCTGCGACAACGGCCACCTCCACAGTGGCGGCGGTGGCATCGCCTGCGATAGGGGCGGTGCCGACGGCGCCGGCCCCGCGGGGCGCGGCGCGAAGCGGACTGGGCCGGAGGCGCCCCGCGTCGCCCGTCGCCGCGCGTCCGTTTCTTGCGCGCGTTTTTCCCGCGCGGGCGGCCGGAGGGGACGGGGGCGACGCCGGGCGCGCGCCGGTCGCCGGGTTTTGACGCGCGCCGTCCGGTCGGTCCGCCCCGCCTCGCTTCGCCTCGCCACGCGTCGCTTCGCGGAGATTAATCTGCGACCCGCCCACCCGCCCGCGCGCGCCGGGGCGATATAAATGGTCCGCTTTACGACGGTTGCGGGATAAAAAAAAACAAAAACGCGCCGAATCGTGGTGCGTTGTAGGCGCCGTATACGCGAGCCGCGCCCCGACCGACATTTCGCCTTGGCCTGATTTCGCGTTGTAGGCCTGGTATGTTGGTCCGGTCAACACACTGGACATGGTGAGTTATTAATGTTCAAGTTTGAGTATATTTGGAATGGCTTGTTAACGTTACGTGATATTCAAGATTAATTTGACAGGAATTAATATTTATGGTAAATGAAATTGTTATTTTCTAATGTAAATGTGAGACACCTAATGAAAGTGAGCTTTAATTTTGTGTTAAGTAAAAAAATAATTATTTATAGAGATTTTCGGATAATATTCTTGTTAATACAATAGGATATTTCAATAAAATGCCTCATTAGATTGATATCTTAATTCAGTTGTATTTCGTGCCTGTCTGTATCAAAGATTTCATTAAGTTTTTTACCCAATTATAGATTGGTTTTTGTACCCAGTTATTGACTGGGTTTGTATCCAGTTATTTGTATGCATTTTGGAACTAAAACTGAATATATTTTGAATAAAATTAATCTAATAACCCTAAATCATGTTTTAATTTTTTAAACATGCATTTTCCGACAAAGAATGTTGGGAAGACTAATAAATTGACCACGATATCCTATTTGGAAAAATTATATTACCAAAATATAAAATAATCAAACCAGAAGGCAGAATTAAATCATTGGTTAAAAAACTCACGAACCGCAAGTAAAATATTATGTATTTAATTAAATGTTAATTATAATATAATGTTATTTAAATTTAATCATAAATGACATGTAATCATTCCGCAACAATTTAAAATGTAAATATACTGTATAATTCATTGGCAAAATAGAACTAGTGACAACAACTACAAATGGCAGAGACATTCTGGTACTAGTTACATTCTTCTTTTCGTTAGACTATCATTCGATTTGTCCCATTGTCATCCCAGAAGTCATCTATTGGCGCCTAAATGACCTACCAGATTTCAATTTCTCTACCTTCCGCACCTGTGGGGACATACGCAGGCAAGAGCACCTTCGCGCTCCCTGAATATCCTGCACACCTCGCTTGCCCTGCACATTTACGTATTTGCCCATGGTATCCCTTGGTACCATCCAGATTTGTACCATTGTTCTACGTGTAGGGATACAGTCCCTCAATTAAATATACACATACACACATACATACATACACATACATACACACACATACATACACACACATACATACACACACATACACAAACTGCTCACAGAGTTGGCTGTCAGAGCAAGAGATCATTGAAAACTGTTCATATATGCGGATTTTAATGTTCTTTACAGAATTGAATGTAAGTATTTTAATGATTTTTATACCATTCATTTCCATAGCATTAAAGCAAACAATCAGCATTGTTTATACATCAATTTATCAATCGATATCAACATACACTGAATAGTGAACAATTTGCTAGAAATAATCTCTACAAACAATGTTGAAGAACGTAATATTCACATAATGTGTCAGTTAACTCAAAGGTTTAATCTAGTTTAATGAATTATTTATATTTTATAGAATAACGCGTGCATTATTTTCAGATTAATTGAATGTTTCAATTTAGAAATATTGAAATATGATTTTAACAATATTATAAAAAAATTAAATCCTGGTTGTACGGATATGCAATTTTTTTCGCAAACTTGGGTGCCATTTTTGCGCAAATGTTCAAAAATACGCAATTTCTATCTCATTTTTAGAGAAAGGTGTTTAATTTCGGCAAATTTCATAGCATTGAAGTTAGATTATTTGCTTGTCCTTAGAATGAAACTTACATACCACAGAGAACACGACTACTATTATTTAGAACGGACACATAAGTATTTTGCAGATAGAAAAAGTCATTAATATTTGTGTAACATATTATATACATTTTATTGGCGATCACTACATTAACATCAGTCATTTTTATTTTTTAGGAATCTCAACACTTGAAAAGGTGTCGAATAAACTTCATAACACATTTTTAAGATAACTTGCACTGTGAAATGTAATAATGTGTAAACAACGCCGGTAATGTTCCCATTAACGACGCCAAAGTTATTTTAAAAAAATACAGTTACGTAATTTTTTTAAATCAGACGAATGCATAAAAATGACGTTTATTCATGTTATTCATTGCATTTAGTACAGCACAAAAAAGTTTAGAAAAAATGTGGAGCCGCATTGAGAACTCTCACTTTTAAAATTGTCTCCATTTCATTGTTTCTGCACACTCCAATTATAATAATGTATATGAACAGACAAAAATTTTCAAACTTTTGCAATTTAAAAAAATTCTTGGATATCAGGGAAAGTAGGTGTGTTATTATCTCAGTGTATTATTGTATTCTTACAAAAAATTTAAAGAAATAAATTGGGCTAATTTAAAAAGATTGAAAATGTATACGGGTTTCGTTTGAAAACATAATTCATTTCAAATTTGTAAGGTAATGAGTCAAGTAGATTGATTAGGGAATATTAATTTTGGAAAAAATTACTAATAATCAGGGTCAAATATTGTACACAGACCGACAGACAGACCGGCTGCATTGGTTTGCGTCCTCTGTTTTCCGTTACGAAATGTTTCGGTGTTATCATTTATGAAAATTCTCAGGGCAATTTTCTCACGTAATGCAAAATTAACAACTAGGAGAGATATACGTGGTATAATTCAAGGTGGCAAAATTTACACCTACCTCCCATAAAAATGTCGAGAACGAGGTAGAATTTCGTTTATTTGTTCTCTACTAGACACGTTTATAGTTCATATACAGTACAAACGACACCATAAAATGCTAACACAGTTAAAACACATTCACAGAACCTATGCAACATCTTGTTAGAAAAATATTCAGTCACAGCAACGCTGAGAACATTCGCACTCCTAACGAAAGGATAGAGTGATTCGTCGCTTCTATATTCCAAACAAATTCTAGGAAGTAAACAGAGAAGAATGTATTTCCGGGAATGGTAATGAGGGGGATTTAGATAAACACGAGGGGAAGGAGTCTTTGCGGGGGTGGTGGCTGGGGCGGGGGGGTAGGCGCGACGCGGCGCGACGCAGCACAGCGGGCACGCTCGAGGGAGGCCGCCCCCGCACAGTTAAGTCTCTCAGATAGCGAATAAAGTTATTTCGCGGCGCTATCTGAGGCCCCTATCTGCCTGGCAAGGCCGCGCGCGCCCTCTATTTGCAGCTTCTTAGAAGGATGGATTGCCTCCGAACAACAGTCGCGGCGTTCCCATTCATAAATCAGCCCCTTATTTTTCTTTTTCATATAAACTTGCCTTCCTCTATATTATCTCTCTTCCCGAGTCCCGTCGCTGCTCCGCCGCCGCCGTCTCTCCTGTGCCGCCGCCGCCAACGCCACTGTCGTGCCTGGTGGTCGCCCCAGCGGTGCAGTGTTTGAATCGAATGGAACAGTTAGCACAACATTGTGTTACTAATTAGGAACCCCCCACCTCCACTCCACCACCTCTCCTTTCCCGTTTGCGCCGTCTCCGCTGCGGGCTGCCTTCCCCTCCCCCCGCCCCCCCCCCCCCGCGGGCCGGGCTCCCAACCCCGCGTGCCCCGGTTTGTGCCCGAGTTGGCGAAAACTCCGGCCGACTTGTACGGATGCCAAAAGTTTGACTGTTAGCTGCACGAGTGGGGCGGCGGCGGCGGCGGCGGCGGTATCCCCACCTGAGGCCTCTAATCTTCTTTCGGCCCCTCCTTCCACCCCCTCTCCCCGCGCTCGAGGGGGGCGTGGCCTTCGTTGCCCCACAAAAGAGCGGCGCCATTGTTGAAACGGCACCATCACAAAACGGGAATATCTTCACGTGGGGATGAAATGCATGTGCACCCAGTGAATGTTGGTGAAACGCCTTTCACGCCACCATTTAGGTGGTTCAAGGCATTCTTTCATGTCACTGCAGTGCCTCTGGTCGAAACGTTCTAAGGTTCGAGTCCCAACATGGTCGTTCGAGTCTCATTTATAGGTCGATATCTGTCGCCAAGTGGAGCATTCTAGCGGCCGGCTGCTCTGATCGGTAGTCTCTGATCAATACCTGGCGAATGACGGAGAAGTACCCTAATAAACGCATGCGATCTTTCCTTCCTCTTCCTTGTACTATCCTCATCCTCACTTATACTTACACTTACAATCACTACACATCCACACATGCCTGGAGACCAGTCGGAGCTTAGAGCCTGATCTACATTACCAGTAGTATCTCAAAAATCAATAATAGCCTCAAGAAAAAGATAAAGGAGCTCCTTGTCAACAAATTAAATTTCATGAATATCCATATAAACAGATGTAGTAGTATTCATAATTATAAAAGGTCACATTCCATCTAATGAAACGGAAAATTATGTATATAAGAAATCATGTTTGATTTGTGACGAAATGTATTGGACCAATTAAATGGAAGTTACTAAAACAAAAAAAAAAGAAATTTAAGAACTTACGAGAAGCGTCTAAAATGCAAAATTGAATTACAAATCTCTGCCTCACTAAGGACCATAATTTAGCGTTCATTAATTTTAACATATTAATCACAGAACCTAGTACGTTTTTTTAGAGTTGGTGTCGGTACAATTAAATATAAAGTTATATAAGTCCATTACTACTAATTTTTTTATTAACCAACTGCACACCCCATTAAAGGTAAGGTCCTCCTGCTCGCGCAAGGAATTATTAATTCTTCTTTTTAATGACGTGATAGGATGAATTGCATTGAATTGAATTTGCCTTATTTTACGCCGCGAGACTCGGGCCATCAGGCCCGCTCTTCCGTCTGACCACGCAAATTTCGCTACGCTCCTTTCATCAACTAGCAGAGAAAGGAGGAATTTTTGGGCGAGAAACAGGCGATTTGAATTTAGCTCAGAGGCGTCATTTAGGCTTGAGGATCTTTTACATGCAAGTAAATCTACGAACATGGGACAGCCGGCTTTACTTCCCCTCCGAAGAAAGGCGTACGAAGGATTTTGTCGCCCTAAAAATCCACGGCTTCGACCGGGTTTGAACCCGCGAGCTTGGGTGATGATGATGATGAATGGTGAAAAGACGATCACAAATGCATCCACGCCCAAGACGGGATTCGAACCCGCGATCCTTCGATCTGAGATCGCTACAACACTACTTCCTTAGCGATCTCGGCTATCCGAATCGATGACTACGAATTAAGAACTTCACATATGCGTATGGCATCATCCATGGAATGAAAAATACTCCTGACTTTCCAAATATTGTCGCTGTCTGTTATGCCCCATACGTTTCTCTTCTTGCCTCCCCTCATCTTCTTCTCTCTTGCTTATTCTCTTCTTCATTCTTCCTATTGTACCGTAGTGGGTTATGGTTGTCCTCTATCTCCCCCTATCAACGGGATACCATGTTAGAAGTTCCTTGATAAATAAGCAGAATTCTTCGGAAGAAGTCATCAAATACTAAAAAGGAAGTCATCAAATACTAAAAAGGAAGTCATCAAATACTAAAAAGGGAGTCATCAAATACTAAAAAGGAAGTCATCAAATACAAAAAGGAGAAGTCATCAAATACCAAAAGCAAATAGAGATACACATGAAGTATAGGTCACTTTGATTTCAATGACTATTTATTGTACTTCATCTATACGCATAACAAATTGTCAAGCAAGTGTAAGATTTCAAATTGATCAGTTTGAACATATTTTATAAGTGGGGTTAGTAAATAAATTTTATTTGAAAAATTCAGTATGATTATTTTTATAAAATGTATTTTTGACTCCCAAACACTCTTGTTGACATAAACATCTGCCAAAAACGACTTATCTCAATCTTTCTCGACAAGTTTCAGAATAGGTTTTCCGGACATGACTCTCCTAAATTATTTCTCAAAAATTACAATCAATTTCTATTTCTATATGGAATGGTGTTCAGTTCTCGTCTGAAAAATTTGCATCTCATCTAAATTAGGCGTTTTCTCTCTAAGTGGTATAAATGAAGTGATTAGAAAAGAATTGGTTATTTTCAGATTATTCCACACTCGTTATGTGAATAGACAATAAATATATTAGTTTGTTTCTCACATATGGGTATTGACTACACATATGGTGAATTCAGACTGCCGTTTTCTTCATGGCTAGCTGTTCGTAGTTTATCCGTCAACATTCTCAAACTGGAAGCAGAGTTTTGCTCACAAACTAATAAATTGAATTCTGAACTTCAAACATTTGAATATGAGGTTTGATCATTTATATCGGAACAGCTATATTTAAACACCATTAAATCTAGCTTCGTAATTCTCTGATACGCAGACTGTATTTGAATCGCATGTTCCCGGAAAGTATATACGGTGCCAATAACACACTAATATAATTTCAACAATGCACAAAGAGGATATCTTCATCAATTTAATACAAATATTAGAAATGGTACGAATTCATATTCATATTCTACACAAAACATTCAATTTTTCATTGGAAGATAATTATATTATAATTATTACAAAGATGCTGAGAGAGCATTATGTTTCACTAATGCCCTAACCCTGCCTTTCGCTATCGCCAAATTCTCAGTCGAATGTAGTTCAAAATAAAAAAAATCCTTTTTCTCTCTCGAAATGATGAAAGTACCGTTGTGTCTTTCAGATTAACTGGCATTTAATATGTGACTTTTAGAACATACACAATTTAAATAAATATATTTAATTATCTCCAGACCTGTTAATTGTATGACATGGATTTTTTGGATTTTTCAGGGAATTCTGATGAGGGGTGATATGCACCTCACAATCAAACTGGAAGTCTCAGAACCACGAAGATAATGGGATGGAGGGATAAAAGAAAGCTAGCGGCAGGGAAACACAACTGTTAGGCGACAGATCGAGGGTTCAGCGTTGTGTAGGCATCTGCGTACTTAAACTTTTGTAGCCGCCATTTGGTGAAGCCATTTGTACATGTATATGATGCATTTAACGTTTTCTTCGGCCGTTAAAATACTCCCGTTGTATTTTACAGCGAGAGTCTGGCAGACAAATCTCGCTATCTACTTCCATAATTACATCCGGAGAACGTCGTTTCCATTTTATTAGACAGACTGAGATGAAACTTGAGAGATATAAATGCAACGAACTTATTTTGGGCGAGGAAATTGTATAGCCGGGTTACGATAGCCCCACAGTGAGTTCTCAGATGTTTCTTGTCAGGGGTGTTGAAACGTGTGGAGGTTGAGACAAAACCACACTAACCCTGGTGGATATTAAGCCAATCTTCTAACAATTCTGAAATGATAAATGCCTAACCCGCAATACTGTAGAATGCAAAAGAATGAATTTATACTTTCTTAAAAAGAAATTAAACAACTTTCAAAAGAAGATATTTTTAATATAGGGTTAACCAGAGCTGGAATGTTTTAAAAATAGTAACAATGATTAATTTTTAGTATTCATTGACACATCAAATATATTTCACGTTTATGGATATTCACAGAATAGATTACAAAATTTATTTTACGATTATTGGAAACGATATTTACATACATAAACACTTTTGTTAATTGGTACAGATATTTCCTCATTTACAAATATTTGAAAATGTTCTTATAATGTTTCAAATTCAACTATTCATACTTGAAACAGGAATATAATTAATTTAATTTTTGATTACTATAACACTTCAAAAATTTTAAATACACAAACACGTGTTGTAAGGCTGAAGACACACGTTCCTTCGACCTTTCCGAAACTAGAAGGGCAAGTCCTCCTTCCAAATTTGACACCACTGCATCACACCAGCTGGCTACCCGCTGCCATGATGAGCTCGTCTTTATAGGCCCGAATCCGCGGAGCTGCGCTAATTATTCGTGGGCTTCGTGCGGGGGAGTTATGTCTCGTCAAATTGGGAACCGCGGTTCACTCGGTGTTTCTCCGCGTTAAGTGCTGAGCTCTGGCGGGGTCGCAGTAAAACTGCATTTGGCGTAAACGCCGGTTAACTTCAGATTAGTCGCAGTAGACTTCCTTAATTTGGCCGTCTTGGTCTCGTAAATTGGTGCCGTTATTTGTGAACAGCGCATTTACGTGAGCTCTGGTTTAACATATATAAATTAAACCACGAAACACTGCACGATGTTGGGAGTCTCTAAATCTAATTAATATATCACTAGGTCTCAGACATGCTAAAGTTTTTCTGTTGCACGATGAACAAGAACAGCAGGTAATAACAATTAAATGAAAATCAAAGTTTCTTCATTTTTAAATTACAGACTCATTTTTCGGAGAAATGGAACCAAAATTAGTGTTTAATTTTGTTGCTTAATTTTCCCGCTTCACTTCGACGTCGAAATATATTGTTATTATTTTAAAGAAGTACACAAAATAGAAAGTCATCCTAAAAGTTTTGTGTAGCTATTTGGTTTATTTAGATTTACTTACACATTAATGTCTATAAATATTAATATTTTGAATCACAAGGCTATACTTATATATTTTCTAATATTATTTACATGTCTGTCTGTACTTTGCACCATAGCCCGTGAATTGGCCAAGGCCTACCAACAGTGTCCCGGCCTCGTGGCCATGGGTTAAGGGGGTACGTGTGGTTTGCACGAATACTTCCCCACGCCATATTCTGGTCTTCTAAACCTGAGAAGCGAGTTTTCTCATTGTCTCACGGCAACATATACTGCGACATTGGAAGGAAAACGCACACTAAAAGCTTGCCCAACCGGGAATCGAACCCCTGGATCGCATCACGGAAAGCGAGCACGCTGACCAATGAGATTAACCGCGCGGAGTTTGCCTAAACGAGTTTCACTAGTTGGTAAGCTTTCGGTTTCAGTTCATTGTATCTTACAACCTTCGCCGTATGTAAAGACACAATATTCAATAGGAAAAGGCATGATCAAATATATAAAAAACAATGTTTGTTTGTTTGTTTTTGGTTCGTGCTTAATGAGCTGTCATACCGTTCATCTGATTGCGATAAAACTTTGTCAACTTATTGCTTGCACTTCCGGAAAGAATATAGGCACAGTACGATGGGAATGTGCAAAATCGTGCGCACATAGACGCGCGTAGATAATGATTTTATGTAGAACCTAGGGTCCTGATCAGGGCGCTGTACACCACGGCACTCTACGCAATCCGCCGCACATTGAAGTACAATTATTAAGACGTCTTCATTACGTATTCTACCTCTGTCTTCATTGCGTATTCTACCTCTGCAATTGTGAAATTACTCCAGGGAGAGACAGATACAGAGAGACAGACATGCAGAGAGAGAAACAAACAGAAACAGTCAAAGAAAGAAAGAAAGAAAGAAAGAGAGAGAAAGAGAGAGAAAGAGAGAGAAAGAGAGAGAAAGAGAGAGAAAGAGAAAGAGAGAGAAAGAGAGAGCGAAAGAGAGAGAAAGAGAAAGAGAGAAAGAGAGAGAAAGAGAAAGAGAGAGAAAGAGAAAGAGAGAGAAAGAGAGAGAAAGAGAGAAAGAGAGAGAAAGAGAGAGAGAGAAAGAGAGAGAAAGAGAGAGAGAAAGAGGGAGAGAGGGAGAAAGAGGGAGAGAGGGAGAAAGAGGGAGAGAGGGAAAAAGAGGGAGAGAGGGAGAAAGAGGGAGAGAGGGAGAAAGAGGGAGAGAGGGAGAGAGAGGAAGAGAGGGAGAGAGAGGCGAGACGGAACAACACTCAGGAGAAAGTGCTCCGTTTATTGAAATTTCTGCAGAGCGGTTCGTAAAACGTGATTAACAATCACGTGACCTGTAGCATGTGAAGTGTAATTCGCGCATATTGCAATAGCGAAGTGTTGCGGTGTCTAGTAGTATTCAGTAGGAAATATTTCCTTTTTCCTTTGTGTATTGTGTGTACTTAAATTGCTATTAGCAGTTAACTGATTTACTCAGAACTTCCAATCCTCTTCTATTCGTATCTTGCTGAGTCAGAGAAAGATAATTTCACTAAATTTGAGTAAAATCTCGAAGGATGTTCAAATGTAATCACTTGGTATATTTCTGATTAGTTTCAAACCTACTTCTAACTTGAAGTTAATAATTTTAAAGTATGAAATCTGAAGTGTGAAAACAAATGCTGTGTGTTTCTTTTCTATCAAAACTCTTATCCCTCACTTTCACTCTTGTCATAAGTGTGAGAAACCCTTAATATCGTAATTTATTTGAAATTCCTTTTTTTACGTATTATTGTACTGTTTTCAATGTTTTGAGAGTGGTCAGATGGAAGAGCAGGCCAAAGAGCCTCAGTCTCACAAGCAATGAAGACATTTATTTATAAATTTATTTATTTTATTTTTTATTAATTTTTATTTACTTTTGTTAATATTTTGGTTGGTCTTGAGAAGACCAGTGGATCTTAGAGAAACATATTGAAATTCATGATTAAACCGTGAAGTAAACTTACCATTCTAGGCACGTTTTCAAATACGTATTTGTATTCGTTCTTAAATATGATATCTTTGAGTTTCTAAAATTTATGTACACGTTTTTACAATTATACTAATATTAAAGTATGAAAATCTACATTTACATTTTCCATTATATCATAAACACAGAAAAAATATTTACTTACACAATTCTCAATATCTGAAAAGATATGCTCTGAACTGACATGCTAGCATCGAGAAGTTTGCTCAATAAGCGTAGTCAGAGGGGGTGAAATATTACCTCCAACAAAATGTTATTCTCTTAATAACGACTCTAGGCTATACTCGCTTTCCCAGAATGAACCGAAAGCCTCGCCGCTGACGTGTGTGACGGTGAGCGGAAGAAGCAGACGCAGCAGCAGCAGCAGCAGCAGCAGCAGGGTTTCACAGCGAATGCTTCCCGTTATGTGCAATAAAACGAGGTATCCTCGTAACCAATGCCCGGCATCGCATATTCCACTATCAATTTCCCTTAGAAATTTCTCGGACCATTTAATTAGACTGCAAATTCAAACTCGTCCCTTCTCGGAAGCTTCTGAACGAGACCTTCAGGAATCAAGAGAAAAGCAGGTCACTACATTCTGCGCTTTTCACGAAAATGATAAAAATAATCATCACAATAAATTAATTAGTCTCTATTATGACTTTTAAAATCGAATTCTGAAAGTTATTAACTGTAAAATCATCATCTTGTTGAGAGAATATCTTTTCATCAAATAGAAAATAAAAAATCAATACAAAGAAGCAATTTTCTTGGAAGTGAGCTGACGTTTCTTGATTGATTATTTAGCTCCAACCCTGAATATGGCAATCAAATGTGACACAACGTACAAATCAGCTTTTGTTGTGATTTTTTAATTTTTTTTCTTTCGTGTATTTCACCTTTTGATTATTGCTTTCAGAAAATTATATAGCCAATTATTAACCGTATAAATATCACTGCTTTGGAGAAGCAATAAACCTGCGCGCGATAGAGCTCGTAAATGTAACAAGGTAGACTCAGTAGAACATTCGCCTGGAAACGAAGTCAGGAGACGAGATTCGAACAGCGTTCCTCCAGGTTGGCAAACTCTATATAGCAGGGGACGAACGGGAAGAAGGTTCAAGGTTGAGTACTTCTGTAATATGTAAAGAGTCTTTTCAAGCAGTATCAAAACCTAAAATAGGTTTGTAAGCACGCGCTATAAAATAGCCAAACACGTACTATTATGATTAAAAATGAGAGAAATATCTATTTGTGGCATACCCAAATATCACACGGGGGTAATAGGGAAATGTCATCAAGCGTACCTGTACGACGGAATTTTAATATATTGAGAATGTTAGAATCCAAGGAATAAGCGCAGCATATCAAAGAACAAATAAATATATAGGCTCGCCGTGCTGGAAGCTAAAAACGGGAATAGTATTGTTGAAGGACTGCACGGCCTGGTGGCATTAACCTGGTGGCAAATGGATGAGGTGAGGGCGTTAAAAACCTAGGTCAGACGACGAGAAATAAATTCTCTCTCCCAAAAGCTGCCGAGCCGTTCAAATGATAATAAACATTACAACATAGTATATTTGCCGAAGTAAACTTGTGCTATAGGGGAATGTTTGAATAGTTAATAATAGTATAGGCGAAGCAGTATGTTTTTTTTTGGGGGGGGGTTAAGTGGGTAAATGTTGGCATTTTTTAATTGATTGTTGCATTTGTCATGTGGGAATTTTGGATCTTAAACATTTAGACTTCGTGTTCGTTCTGTAGTAGGGAATTATAAATTGTTAATTGAAAGGAAATAGTAGTCGCGAGTAGGGATTGCACCCGAAACCTACTAAGGGAAAGTCGCGCCGCGATAACATTAAAGCAGATTTAGGGATTTACGAATAGCGAAGTGAAAAGTTATCAACAGTTTACACGAATAATGAGCCCATGAACTGCACAACAGGAGGACTCAGAACATCCCCTTCTGGAGAAGAGAACGGCATCTAATCGGCGAAGAAGAACATTCCGTAATCTTACGAACTTTTATCAAACCGGAACCGTTTAGTAATGTTTCAAGGCCATAGAGCCAGACATCAAGCTCAAAACATGTTATAAGAAGTTTGTAGTAAATATTAATTGCAGTTTGAAAAGAAAAGGCTAATATTTCATTGAAGTTTCATCAATTCAATAATTAGTAAATTCCACAGAATTTCCAGGAATCGTGATTTCTGTATAGGTCACACACCCACGTAAAATGTAAGGTAACGAATGTTTTACGTCAAACTCATGCAAAATCTTAAAAAAAACATAGCTAGCCAAATTATTAAACATTAGAGCTGTAATTTACAAGTATAACAGGGCATTGAAATAAAAAATATTATTGGAATAACTTGTGAATAGGAGGAACGTTACAAATGATTGCCCAACTTAGGGAAAATTATATAAGACGAATCACAAAACGTTACACATTATCAAATTTAAGTATTTTACTCATTTTCAGTTTTTTTTGTGCTTTGTTGCAGTGGATAATTTACAATTTTGTAATATTTTCTTCAGTTAGATTGATTCGTTAGGTTGAAAAAAATGTGCCTCCGTTCTCCAATACATAACGTAACAGGGGCGTACATGAAGAGTGAAATTTGCCAATGCCAATTTACATTTATTTATTTACATTTATTCATTTATTTATTACCGCTTACTTAAGCGCGGAAATCGCCTGCTGCCTTTACTAGTACACCCGCGCTGTCGCTATCAGCTTATCTGTCCACAGGTCTGTTTACTCGAAGTGCATGTAGAGTGACAAAAACGGGTGATAACATGGAAGGTTCGGAAAGACGAAAAGGTGAAACACATGCATGATTAATCCAAACATAGCTATGGCAAGGATGTGTGACCCCGAAAATGTTATCTTCAAATTCATTGTCACTGTGCATTCTAATCTGGAATGAGGCCAGCGGATATGAGTTTGGCCGTCGGTCGTGAAAGAACAAACGCGCTACGAAATCTGACACAGTTCTCAGACGTTAACCGATGGTTTGACAGCTGCTAACATTCTTTACACTATCAATGCACATTTCGACCGTAGAAGGCACAGTCCTGGTCCAAAACGTGTTCAAGACTCTTTGTCTAATATTCCAGAGCACTCCAGATTTGGATACGAGGGTTTTGGGTTCTTCAAGCTGCCTAAATTTCATGTGAATCCAAATATCCAGCTTGGTGAATGCTGGTTTAAGAATATACTATTTATGCATACTATGCATACATTTCAATGTGAACATTAATTCTACAAAATCGTTAATAACCAAAACTAAATTATCAATTTTACTTTATAATTGAGGAATCAAACACTTCCGCTTTTCGATAAAAACAAAGGAATGTATGAACCTTCCATTTTTAATCTATAATTACGAGTGTTGAAACAGTTTCCTTCTATTGCGTTTCACTGACCACAAATGATAGGAATAATTCCGGTGGTCACAGGTCTCAAATTTGCTGTAAAAACCAACCATTTGCTAGCCCTCGCTTCCCAGAAGATATCACTTTGTCTCTACCACATTATCTAATAAGCTTAAAGGTTTCGGTTTTTTTCCTTTAATGAAAATTTATATCAGCATCAACTTTAATTATGCGAATAATGTTTTCAATTATCAATGAATTATTAAGCAACAGTTAATCAAATAAATGCAACGATTAAACAGAAAGTGTAGTTTTAAAGTTTTCGAATCAATTACCGCCGAAGGATTACAGGTCGATATATCAACAGTAAATACTGAAATTACGGCTCGCGGGCAGCGCCCCTAGCGGGAGATATATTAATTATCGCACCTTAATAAAACTTTCATCTACCAAAAGCTTAGCCAATATTTATTGTACCTGGGCAGGCAAACGCAGAGTTGTGCCTGGGAAGCAACCTTAAAGAGGAGGGTCTCTCTTCGTTTCGTTAGAAGTTATACATTTTTACATTTTTTTCATCTAAAGTACACGGCTTGCAAGCAAACGTGCGAAAACAGATTTCGAAAGAGGCCGCTATTCACCAACCCTTACGCCTCGGTGCTCTTGAAGAATTCAAAGCGCTCAAAAATTAGAAGCATATTTGTCGCCGGCTGCGGGGGGGAAAATGTTTGTACGAGTATTTTCTCTTGCTGCCGTCTGTACCTGACGCGGGTTCTGACAGGCGTTGCTGTAGTAAAACGCCTCTGCCTTCCACGAGGTTTCCAAAACGGGGCCCCGGTGAAGCGACCGACTAACACTTTGTAACACTTTCGATTGTAAGAACGGAGATCGTGCACCGATGTGTCGCAGCATGCAAATTGCAATTACATCGCAATACTTGCAATTAGTGATAATGATATCACGAAATACAAGGTTCTAGTCGCACCCAAGCACCGTACAGAGTTGGGTAAAGAACATGTAGACTATTGGAAGACCTTCATTAAATTACTTTTTTCTTGTCCGCGATATACGTTTCATTTTAATAAATAATTGGGAAACATTTTAAGACATATGTGATAAGTGTAGCGTAGGTGCTAGATTGAGTTACTTTCCAAACGTTGTTTCGTTTCAGATTGTCTGAGTGCCTTTCGATGTATGGAGGGAGAGCATTCGTGACTTCTGTACCTGGCTGCTTATTATATGAAAGTGTATTTGTCTTCTAATGGAATTTTTTCCCTATTTCGAGTTTTTGTTCCAGAAAAATATAGGTTTTCAGTAGCTTTCACATGACAGGCAACACAAGACAAATGTTAACGACAGACAAAGGGTTATAAAAATTGAGTATATTCTTTGTAAAAAATGGGTGGCATACAATGTTTAACATAAGTTAAAAATATCATTAACGAAAACATAGAAATATATTTTCCTGTATTTACGTTAATAACACAGTTAGGTAAAGTAAGAAAACGCTTATCCTACATAAAAAGTTTGACGCTTATGAATATTTTCTTTAATTTGCGTGCGCAATTAGTGGGCATTTTTATATCCAATTGCTCCAAACGGACACCTTTCCGTTTACAGTTATTCGGGACTAATTCCTCGAAACGTCCATTTATGGCGGTAACAGTTCTTACTATGAAAATAGTTCCACAGTCTGAACATCAAAGAATTTGCGAATTCAAATGGTTTGCTACATAAGACATAAGAACATACACATTTTTAAAGCTAAGGTTTCTATTTCTCTCACCTAGAAATAAAACCCGGAATGAAGCAAGGAAAAGTGAGCATGTTGAGGGGTATGAACTCTACCGTTAATACTTATGCAATAAATTGAAATGCATCTCTAAACAAATGTCAGGAATGATTGTAGTATCCTTCTAGGTGTTTTACACGACTTGACATACACTATTTTCTATATTTTTCATGTAATAAAAATGTGCAAAGCAAAAACTGGAGATTTGTATCCAACAAGAATAGAAGTTGACAGGAAGTTTACGTACTACATTGAGTATCCTTATCAGAAGAAAACTATTGATCAACATCAGAGAAGCAAAATTGACTTGTATTTTCTCCTAATGATCTTTACAACAAACTTTCAAGAGAAAATACACACAGGCAATACCAGTACTCGGTCTTACAGTGTCTACTTTGAAATTGTTCTCAGAAAAAGAAAGTATCTCATTGATAAAAACACGAAGCTTTATTCGTCATCAGATGAAAGGTAACAGCTTATAATTGTGCTCTCTAAAGGTGCCCTAAAGGCATCAAATCACACTAACTAGTAACGCACTAGGCAAATAATTACCGAAGTAATTTTAAAGGTCCTAATGCAAAATACGCGCATAGAGCCGACACTGCAGCCAATTATTCTAAAATGGTATTTCACTCGGGAATTGGTAATTGCCAGTTAATGGATGTTAACATTGAGTAATGAAGAATCATTTCCCTAAAGCACATCCATTCATTCGATAAATTTTAAAGATCTCAGCAAAATTAATTAATAATTATCAGGCAATGTGAATTATGAAAAAAACGAGTCAAGTAAAAACAATTATTTTTAAATATTTCAATACCCAAATAACGACATCCCTAGTCGAGAGATCGTTTTCAAACATCACTGAATCTCAGAAGGACAAAACTGTTAGTCAAGTGACAAAGGATGACAATCCCCAAAGGTGGAGACAAGGATGACAATCCCCAAAGGCGCCATAACTGACGTTAAAAAACATTTCAAACAAAACTCAATAACATTGTATTATTTTAAAAAGAAAAATTCGGAGAGGCGCAAAAAATAAGTGAACACGAGAACGAACAAAAATATATAAAAAGGTAAGAACTGGTTATTTTAAGAGTTTTAGAAATCCAACATGCTCACGAAGGGAACACATTAATTTTGACAACTGAAAACAAGAGAACGCATACAAATTCGGAAGAATTAATGCTATTTACATTGTAGTAACATTTTCGAAATAAAACGACCCAACAGGGTGTATTATCGGCCAATGAAGCCTTAACACCCTCCAGAATTATTAATAGCCCGAACTGCGGGTTACCAGCCGCGCGGCATCCTTCGTGGAAGGGGTGGTGTACACACGGCCAGGAGCAGCACCACAGCCTGGCCGGCAGTAACGGCGATTTAACGAGCCTCCGTGGAAACTTGGAGAGCCCGTCCGTCTTCGCCAGCGCTAAGTCGCTCCGGGGGACGGGCAGGCTGTGGGTTGAGGCGCGGAGAAGTTGAGGGAAACATCGCATGGTCGGATGTGGCTGGCTCAACGCTGGAGTAGCGAGAGAATGTTCGGGGTGTTGGATCGGGGTAATAAAAGAGATTGGGAGTCATGAATGAGGAGATGGAAAAAATATGAATTAGAAGCTTTGGCGTTTGAGATGTAACAAAAACAAAAGGACTGTGTGAAAGAAAAGAGGCTAATTAATGAGGAAAGAGAGTATATGTTCTAGGAAGGTGACATTATTAAGCAAACTTATTTAAGACGGTAAGAAAATAATCCGAAATATGAATATACGTAAACAAGAAACGTTTGAATTGTCGAACAGTAAATGAACAAAACATATTACAAAGGCAAAATCGGAAGCTCAACAAAAGTGGTAAGTCCCAAATGCAACAATGTGAAAATAAAAGTTAGGTTTGGAAAAGGAGAGAGTTATGGAAAATGATGAGAGTGAAAAGAACCGAAAGATAGATTAAGGTCAGGCCAAAAGGTCAGTCACTGCCAAAAGGTTATTGAACAGCAAAAACATTGAATCGAAATGATTAATTGGAGAAAAGCAGGGAGACAAAAAGACGAATGTAAAAAGGTGTAAGAGTGTGGAAAATTAAGGGGAGAGAAAGAACAGAGACAGTGGAATAGAGATGGAGATGTGGAAAGTGAGAGAGAGAGAGAGAGAGAGAGAGAGAGAGAGAGAGAGAGAGAAACAGCGAGAGGGAGAGAACTAGAGAGAAAGAGAAGAGCGGAAGCATTCCCGATCGAAATGCAAGTTGGAACATCAAATGAAGCAAAGTAGGGAAGAAAATCGATAAATAAATTCGAAGTGATGATGCGTCTTTATGAAAGGTAATGACCGAGACGAGACTATAAGACACAGAGGGGTTCGGAGTGATCAAAAAGCGCTTCAGCTAAAGCGCCGGAGCGTTGCGAGTCAGGGGACGCCAGAGCGGAGCAGAGCGGAGCGGAGCAGAGCGACTAAACGTGGGCGGACAGCGCATGCGCGAGCGGGAACAGCGGCGAGGGCAAGCGGGCAGCATGAGTAGGGACGTGATGAGGTGGGAGGGTACGTGCTAGACCGGGCGGGGATGGGCTGTGAGGAATGGGCTTAAATGTGCAGGGTGGACGGGGCGGAAAGGGTTTGGCGGGGCAGGGCGGGGCTGGGCGGGGCTGGACACGGCAGGCGGGGCGGGGACGGACAGAGAGGGGCTGGACAGGGTGGAGTAGGGCTGGACAAGGCTGAGGGGGATCGTCTGGCAGGTTAGATGGGGCGGGGATGGTCGGGCTGGACAGACTGGGGCTGGATGGGGCGGGGCGGGGCGGAGCGGGCTGGGAGTGGCGGGCGGGGAGGCGAACGCGGGGGGGGGGGCAAGGCGAGGCGAGGCGGGGCGGGGGGAGGCGGCGCGAAGCGGGGCGAGGCGGGGCGAGGCGGGCTGGGACTTGCGGGCGGGGCCTGATTTACCTCGCCGAGGGGCACGCGCCCCACCGCGTCGGGAAGGGCAGCGAGGCAGGCAGCGGGTCGGCGCGGCGCGGAGCGGCGCGGCGTGGCGCGGCGTCCTCGCAGGCGCTTTAATTAATTGCGAGGGCGCACTCGGTCACCGCGCCCTTCGCCGCCCTCCCCCGGCGCTCCTCCGGCGCGCCCCGCGGCCGCCTATTGTCTCGGCCGGCGCAGAACGGGCCCCAGGGAACAGTCGGGGCTGCCAACCTTGCGGACTAAGAATGTACTGCCCCGAATTCAGTTCATAAATTCTCTTCTATCAACAAATCGCAAAGGATGGGTTGGTCGGTAGTTATTCCGGGTGCGTCAGCTACTGAGGTCATTAACCCCGGATGTGCAGTGCATGTTCTTTCCTCGGGAGGTGACTGAACTTCCCCCGCTGCTGAATGGCGAGATTCGGCGCTCACCTACCGTCCGCCAGCAGGGTTTCCCCAACCAGTATCTCCCACCAGCAGGGTTCCGCCCCAGCCGGGACAAGCTGATCCCGATCGGCCCCTGGCATGTGTGATAGTATTGTGCATGTTAGTGTAAGTAAGGGGTGGACAAGCAAGATAAAGAAGATCACGCGCTGTTTGTGGTGAATCGCAAAGGTAAATACAACATATTTGTAAAGTAAAGGAAAATGCAATATATTTTCTGGGGCATGAATCACTATAACTTCGAATACATTATTTTCACTCAACACTTTTGAAAAGTTTCATTCAAATCAATTCATTTTTATACTACTTGTCATATTGTTTATCCAGATCTGTGAGATATTTCAGCCAATAATTGTACCTAGTGTTTGCATTAAGCTTTCAGGATAACTTAAATATTTTCTGTTAGAAGATTTAAGTGTACCAGATATTTTTCCCAATTTTTGTTTCAATATATTAAACAGAGAAAACGCAAGGTAAAAGCACATGTATATTAAAATTCACCAGTGGTCATAAGTTGCTCCTCCATTGGTAATCTATTAAAAATGTTTTTTTAACGAAGTGCGATGTACACCTGACTGGGTGATGACACTGAATATGGAGATGAGACCGGATAAAAATATAACAGTAATATCACATATTTTTCAGACAGTCAGCGAGTATCACACGATGAGTTACAAGAAACAAAGACGAACGTGAATACTTCACTCCCCACATTAATTGTATCGAACCATAATTTTTGTCTTTGTATTGCCCGAGCGGATGCGTGAAATGAACAGCAAACGTCGTTTAGACGTAGAGTGCCAACGAACTCGGGAAACGTACGATGAAAGGAAAGGGGAGAATACATATACGCATAGAAGAAAAAAGACTAAACGGAAACGTGAAACAGCAAGAGAGAGAAAGAGATAGTAAATAGGGAAATAAAGAAATAAAAAAGGGAAAATGAAAAGTAATAATCAGTTTAGAGAGGACCACACTTAATTAAAAAGAAAGAAAGAGAAAGAAAGAAAGAGAAAGAAAGAAAGAGAAAGAAAGAAAGAAAGAAAGAAAAAGAAAGAAAGAAAGAAAGAAAGAGAAAGAAAGAAAGAAAGAGAAAGAAAGAAAGAAAGAGAAAGAAAGAAAGAAAGAGAAAGAAAGAAAGAAAGAGAAAGAAAGAAAGAAAGAAAAAGAAAGAAAGAGAAAGAAAGAGAAAGAAAGAAAGAGAAAGAAAGAAAGAGAAAGAAAGAAAGAGAAAGAAAGATGATATGCAGCATGATCTAAAAATCGAAATGTCAAAAACTCAAAGAGGAAGCATACTATAAGTAGTTGGAAGAACGGAGGATGCACGAGAAGAGAAAGGAGGTAGAGAGAGGCAGCGAGGGACAAACACGGGCAAAGCCCTGGGCGCGCGTCGTGTCCGGAGCGGCGCGTGTGCCGCGCAGCGAGATCAAGGGCTGTTCATTTGCGGAGACCAGGCAGGCATCTGTATGTAATTTTCATTACGCTGATCTGACCAAGATGGCGCCGCTGCTGTCGGTCGGGGCTGACGCGGCGCTGCGCATAGTAATCACTCTGCTGCTCCGAGGAAGCCTTCGCCGTTTATCTTGATTGGCCGCTGCCGAGGGCAATGAAGAAAGGTGATGGACGTGGTAACGTACTTCGGAAAGCAACCTATTCAACGAGATTGAAGAAAGAGATTCAAGGATTTTTATGGTAGCAAAGGACAGGAAAAAAATTATACAACAAACTAAAATATTTCGAAAATTTAATAACGTGTTTGCGGTTTTCATTGGTTCAGGAAGTATCTTCAGTAAAGTTTGAGTTGAACAATTCATAAATATGCGAGACAAAATTACTGTTGTTCAAATTTAAAAATACATGTGTGTAAGCAACTCTAATTACCTTTCTCTGGGAAAATTTTAATATACTATAGGGTACATGTTGATATTAAATGTCCTTATATTTTCATGTTCATTTGTAAAACAATTCTTAGCATTTGCATCATTTTAGTACTACGCTTTAGTAAAGTTACCCCCTGAAAATTTGAATTTTTGAAATCTCCAACAACTATCGTTCTTACAGAATTTTATAATTTAACAGCTTTCACTTTTATTGCACCCTCTCGAACAGAGTCACTTTTTTATCTTTTAGGTTGCAGTTTTTCGTCACTTCGATATTTCCATTCACTTTTACACGAACAGAATTATTTTATATTCAAACCGCAATTCATCCTCGTGTTGACACTGCAGGTCTGACAGGTTTATTCAAGCAGCGCAATGAAATCCGGTACCATTAATTCAAAATGAAATAACTAAATTAGCACTCAAAATGAATTCCCCGTGTTTAAACAAAAGGTGCTATTGATATCACTAAAACAATTACATTATAAACGTACCAGTATGAAAATTCTACTAGATATTAAACGCGTAGATAAAGCACTACTAAATATGGAGAGAATTCACGGTCATCGCGAGTTCAAGGGAATTATATAGTTTATCGTAATTCAAAATTAATATTGCAATGTGACTATGTTCAAAGTAATCAGACAATGAGAATTTAATTGAATTCCCTTTACGAACATGAATATTTGTCCATTTGTTTTTAAGAAACTAATAAACAATTTATTCGTAATATGACTAGCGGCTGTGGCAATTTAACTCAAGGACAAAAACGGCGGGCGCCAGGGCATCCCTCTCCAAGGAACGTCAAAGTATTGAATAAAACAAACACTCCCTTCAAAAACCATATCAAGCTTTTGTTTTACTTTCTCGCCTGCTTTGAAAGAAGTAAAGCGTCATCATTGTACTGCTGTGATAGAAATCGGCGAAATTTTCAACAGAAGAAACTCTTAACGTCGGGCACTGCTAACGAAACACTGAATGAATATTGTTTTTTAAAGTAGTAAATTACTTTCTCTAACACGTTGTGAAGTCAGAATCCCCCATTTTTTGTTTGAGAATTCAGTAGATGTTATGGAGTCTTGACACCAATAACTCGATAGAAGGTGAAACGTACAAATGCTAGTGGCCAACGCTTGCGCTCGAACCATTCATACGATTTTCTCCCATTTTTTATATTCCCCTACTGACATAAACGAACTCGAGATACTATGAGAACACCTCATCCAACACTTTGTTGAAAAAATAGCAATAAAGTCTGATTCATAGGGCTTTGTCAATTGAAAGATTTAGAACTATTTAGTGGTTCAGCAACGTTTCAGAAAATATATTTTCATCATCAAGTATATATTGTACAAGATCAAAAAACAATAACGTGTTCATTATCCACACAAGCCTACTCTTTCTTATATAATATCTCTGAAAACATGGAAGGAAATAATAGAATATAAGTACAATACCTTGTAACCGCAAACAACAACAACAACAACAAATAACTGGAGCTACATAATCTTGCCGGTGGTAAAGCACAAGTGATGTGAGGAACATTATTAAGGAAACATCGTACCTTTTTGTCTAAGAGTAAAGTGGTTTGTTGTCACAGAGTAATATTTATTGCATGACAAGTTACAACTTAGTTCAGAAGAGGGTCAGTATCAACAAAGAGTGATTCTATATGAACTTGAGATGTAACTGAACGATTAAAAAGAAAACTTCTGATAATTTGCTTAAATCAAATGAATTTTTCGTATTTTATAAAAAATAACAAAGACGTCATGAAATGGCTATTTCTTGCGTGTATGAAAGATTTGACGGAAAGACGATAATGATTTAGTATGAAATGAAGGAAGATGGATCAATGGTGAAATAATAAACTGAGTAAACAACTGAAATCCTAGATAATTTTCAGCAAACCAATTTTTTTTCACAGGATGTGTCCCAATGTGAAAAGCTAGCATGAAGACGTTACACAGGTGTTAGTATTCCAAGAAAACATCATGGACGATATGATTGACATCATTGACAATTAAATAATACAGGAACGATGTAGTGAGAGGCTGGCTAAACCGAAAAATCTGCTTTGAATCCATTCTGCCTACTATAAAATCCACGTACATCACCCGAGTTGTAAACCCCAGCTCGCAGAGGTGAAAGGTGAGCTTTCGCACTTCTACTCCACGGGTCGTCCCGAACACAAGACACGGCTCAAATGAGAGCTTAGGCTTCCGCAGCCAGAATCAGCAGCTATTGGCTGTCCGGGAAAGGCCACATTGTAGGCCCAGATGCCAGTGCATTTCGCCCTGAGGAAGGTCGCAGAAACGCTTGCACCTGCACCTGGGCTGTGGCGTCTCCCTGGCAGTCAAGTAGCTAAAGACACGGTTCGACCCCCAACCCGCGATTCGTTCCTGCATACGGCCGGGTCCGGAGACCACGCCCAGCGCAGGGGGCCCGCCCGCCCGCCGGAAGGGCGATAGATAGCGGAGCGGGCCGCGGGCGCCGCACCGCCGCGCGGAAATTGGCGTGGGCACATGCGGCGCCCATTACCTGATTGCGTCCTCCCCTCGGGGGAGAGGGGGGAGGTCCTCCCCCACCCCCACCCCTGGGCCCTGGGGGAGCGTCGCCGGGGTTGGCGCCGCTGTCGAACGCCCCCCGGGCGCACGGCCGACTGGGCCTCGCGACTCGGCGCGCAACCGTTAGCGAAAGGAAGCGTAATGTGTTGGTGCGAGGGGAACACGTTGCCAGAGGTTTGCAGCGCCCTTTTAGGAAAATGATATGTGGAAGTTTGCGACAACGAACGCGTTACTACAAGATAGTTTTGTTGGTAGGAAATTATTTGGTGATTACGACATTGGCATCATTATAAAAATAAATATGATTCGTGGTTTTTCCGTAATTGTTTATTGAATCTTATTTATTTTTATTTTTGTAATTTATATTTAATTGTTATTCCATTGTTCTTAGATTCTCTCTTTTCACTTAAGTATTATTCTACAATATAAAGTAGTATTCTACAATACAAAAAATAAATAATTTCGATTTTATATATATATATATATATATATATATATATATATATATATATATATATATATATATAACAGCCAGACAATGAGTTCAATCCCATAAGCTTCCATAAAAACGATTTCAACGCAAGGTAGTAAAATAGTAAAATTATCAGTAGAAGTTGTGTATTCTGCTGTGTACACAATAAAGCAAAACCAACATTATTTTCTAAAGTAGGACATTCAATATGATATATATCATATGGAATATTTTGTCCCGTAAAACTCTTTGCCGACCTGTGTAATTTGGTACCTAAACGCAATATATACTGCAGTTTCTGTTATAATTTTGATGTTTTGTTAACATTGTTTCGGTTTTACATTGCATGTAAATTAATTTTAAATTAATCTCCATCGCGGTAAAAATTCCACAAATTATAACGACACCAAAAACTCATTCCTAAATCGTGAAACAAAATGTAAATTGTTTAGCATTATTTGCTGCAAACATTTACAATTTTTAAACCGCTATCATTGTGTGTTACACAAATGTGTTAAATATCATTATTCAACAGTATTTTCATGTACGACAGGATTAAAAACGAGAAAGTAATCAATAGAACGAAATGACCAAAAGTAAAAACGTTTATTTTAATGGTAGGTTGTGTTTTGACTTATATTGTGTTTCCTAAAATCACATAAAACGTGTTCAATCATCTCATATAATTTACTATTAGATATGCAAACGCCAGGACGATAGTAAAACATTAGTGAACCATTAATTACTAAAATAATTAACTCATCTGTTTTATTCATTTTATTGCCTTTCGACCAGGTAATATGCATATTTAAGAACTCAGAAACAGAAGACGAAAGGAACCTCCAAATGAATCCGTACAAATTAAATTCAGTGGATACAGAAAACTTTATTGAAACTTATTTCAAAAACATTCAACTAAAATATTCTCATATGTGTGTACGTTCATCAATTGCAAAATAAGGAAAGCGCATGTAATAAATTTCATTTCAGACGTATCTGACTGAGAAAGTACAAATTCATACGAAACTTTTGTGCTTTGAGAGTTCGTTAGTAATAATGCTATTTTTAACATTATTCATCACTCAAATACACAACCATGGAAATTCAAAGATCATTGTATAATAGCGGAACATGGAGAATATTGACCAGAAATAAAAGACTACGAGCAGTAGAAATGCAAATTATGAGTTCCATAAATTCCACACAGATTGCCAACAAATAATATAACTGAGGAAGTTATATGCAGACAGGACTGGCTAAAACATTTTAAACAAATTAATAATTCTGCCGTCAATCCGAAATAATGATATAAACTATATATACATTTACGAAAACTAAGAGAAAGATATTCATTTGTAATATGAATATCAGAAAAACACTAATAGAAAGTCGCAACAAATATTTAAGGTTAAAATCTTGGGAATAAATGGGGATAGGGAAAATAGTGAACAGGAAGACAAAAACAACGACGACACGAGACAAAAACAACGACGAGACGAGACGAGACAAAAACAACGACGAGACGAGACAAAAACAACGACGAGACGAGACAAAAACACGACGAGACGAGACAAAAACATCGACGAGACGAGACAAAAACATCGACGAGACGAGACAAAAACAACGACGAGACGAGACAAAAACAACGACGAGACGAGACAAAGAGCGGGGAGACGAGACAAAGAACGAAGAGACGAGACAAAGAGCGGGGAGATGTATGAAGAAACTAAGAATGATGAGAACTTTTCACTGAGTCCGAATATTTTGCAAATCCCAACTACTTTACGATTTAAACATTTCGGACAGTGTATCTATCCATTGAGGTAACATTAAAAGTTAAAGTAGACTGCCAGAGCCCCTTGCCCCGGCCGCACCCTCGCCGTCCGCGCGCCCAATCGGGGTCAAGAGGTCAGGCGGCGCGGTCCCTGACCCGCACGGCGCAGGGCAGGGCGTCCCTCGCCGCGGCGGCGGCGGCTGCGCCCTCTGCGCGCGGGGGCGCGTGGGCGCATGCGCCGCGCACCTGGCGCCGCCGCCGCCTCCTGCGCCGTGCTGGCGCCCTGGTAGCGCGGCCGCGGCGCCCGCCAGGTCCACGAGCCCCGCCGCCGCCGCCGCCGCCGCCGCCGCTGTTGCCATGGCGACGCCCTCACCGCAGCAGGGAGGCCGCGTCAGGTGGTGGCGGCGGCGGCGGCGGAGGTACAGGCGGCGGAGGCGGCGGAGGCGGCGGAGGCGGCGGGGACGGCGGAGGCGGCGGAGGCGGCGGGGGCGGCGGGGGCGGCGGGGGCGGCGGGGGCGGCGGGGGCGGCGGAGGCGGCGGAGGCGGCGGAGGCGGCGGCGGGGGAGGCGGAGGCGGCGGAGGTTAAGGTGGAGGTGGAGGTGGAGGCGGTGAAGAGGAGGCAGCGGCGGCGGTGGAGGTGAAGGCGGAGGCGGAGGGGTTGTGGAGAGCAATGAGGAAGGGGGATTAGGAAACTTGAAATGACGGTAGACCGGGTTTGGCCTCATAGCAGGGCGCAGTAATTACGGTGGGATTGGTTATGGGACAGTAAAAATATTCTGAACAAAAATACACGTTTTTAGTGTATAGAAGGGAGGGAAGTAATTATATCATTTTGCAAATTTTTGTGCGGTTTGTGTTATTGATTTGGGAGCCATCATTGATTCGAAAAAGCTTATCGTTTGCGATTGTTTTTTTTCTGTTGGTGGTAAAATACTTGGGCAAATTTAGGATATTTCTTGATATTGTATTTTGTAAACCATGCAAAAGAAATACAACACATACAATGTACAGTAAGGTTCATTCAATTTCAGTTTCAAATTTCAAGTTCAGTAAGGAGAATATTTACTCATTTCTCCTGACAAGTAAGGTTTATTACATTATGTTTGCACAAAACATATCTTTTCACCCCAAGTTAGCTTCTCCTGGGTATTATCAAGAAAGGTTTATGGAGGAAATGAAACATTGATCGTCTTAATTGCATATTATAGAGCATATTTCAGAAATTTTAGTTGATAAATACGTATTTTTGAAAGCACAATTTAAGACGTTTAGGGCGTAAAATTCCCCTACCTATTCATTAGTCTTATCATAATTTTCATATCTGTTTTTCATAAAAAGTGTTCCCCAAAGCCCACACTCTGTACCAATAAAATTGTCAAAAATAATGCGGCGGGAGGGTGAATGGAGGGCCATCTATTTTTAATTCGTCGTGTACCTGGGAGCAGGAACGGCGAAGGATCTGCGTGGGCGGAGGACAATCATCAGCATTAATGACGCCCCTGCTGCAGCGGGAGGGTGCGTCAGGTTGCGTTGGGGAGGGAAATCTGCGCTGTGAGGGGAGGTAGAGAGGCGAGGGTGGAGAACGGATGGTGGTGGGGGATTTTGAAATGCGAGTTGAGGGTGGATCGGGACTGGAATTGATAACAGGCCGCTGCAATAGACTGGGGGTTAAAATAAGATCGTAGGGAGAGACTAAAAGAGCAAGCAGATTTGCAACGAGAAATACAACTTCGGAAGATTAGTGTTGCCTGGAGAAATGTTACAGAATGCAATATTTGAAGTATGGTATATAGGAGAAAGTAAAGAATGAAAGAAAGGAGTTTGGAAAGTCTAATTTCTAAGGGATGGTATTCCTGTTATGAGAAATTAAACATAACTGGTAAACGCAGTTTCAAGATGCATTTACGAAGTAAAAGATCAAGTTGCTTGTGAATTCCTTGTAATGAAAATTGTGACAGTAAGGATTATAATTTATCAAAATTGTTACAACAGAAAACATCAAGTAGGGAATGTAAAAATTAACTAGAAATAAAGATGTGTAAAAGATTCAAATAAGAATGTAAACATTTTAATAGTCTATATGTCTACCAAACTATTTTGATATTTCTTAAGGAACATTAGAAACATAAAAATTAATCCCTTTTTAACAACTAATAAGCGAAACTATATTCTATTGTGCAGTAATAAAAAAATAAGTAAAAAGTGTAAACCATTAATAATTGAATGGTCTGATGTAATCAAAAATCAAAATACTTTTCCGCAAAAGCTACCACTATAATTGACACAAATTGAGGATCGCAAAAAAACAACTCATAAATGATATAATAAGCTGTTATCCGCATTGCAGATTTCAGTGACTATTGATTATTTGTTGAACCCGTTATATTTATCTTCCTCTGCTACCTAATATTATTTCTTGCAAAAATTCTTAGTCATTCTGAGTCACGAGGGGAAGTCACTTAATTTGTTTTTATTTCTTGAAGGAAATTACTTGGGAAATTTATAACTGGGTTGCTTATGCTGTTGATTTAGCGTCTTAAATCAGTTCCATGGAGTACTGAAGGATACCTCCCTATTCAGCGGTAGCAAACTTGCGAGGTTTTCTGTCGTTGGTATATAATGGCATATAAATAGTATAAAATCATATTTTCTTGGCGAAATACATATTTCAACCGTTGATCGCAAGTGTCACGTACGGGTTTTACTTCTTTACTAAGTTACTAAGTATTAATTCTTTAAAAGGAGAAAGGGATTAACTACTTTTAAATGTAAGTACATAATCATAAATTCAAAAAAAAAACATGAAAAGTCGGTCGAGGATCTTGATACAACCTCGAGCAACATGTGAGAAAACAAACAGAGGTAAATTATGTGCAACCCGACGTTACATTATGAACAAATATTTTGGATGTATACTTTAGTTTAAAAAAAATAAAACTACTAGTCATCACCAGATCAAATTACCAGTTCAATGTTCAAAAACATCAGCACACACATATAAATATCATTATCCAAAAATTAACACTAGTATATACAAATTCCAATATTTACACTATTTACAATCTAACAAAATGTATACTCTTTTGAAATTCTGAAGCTCTCTTGTTAAATTAACAGGTTTCTCTTTAAATATCCTCCATTTCAACATTTCATCTTCTTGAAACAAGAAAATCAACACAAGAAATTTAATAAATGAAAAAATGTAGTCGTTTGACAAAACGTTCACACCCTTCTCCAATTCAATTGTATGGATTCCTACAATATAAATATGATTCTTTCTGATGATGCAATCTTTAATAGACGCGCAGTACAGTTACAGACTAAGTTTATTAGAATTCACTCAAATGACATATTTATTTTCTGTTGAAATTCTATTGCATCCTAATTTATGTGAAAATATCTACACACTCTACTTACTAGATTTCTGAAACTCCTGACGGTTTTCTTTCCGTTATAACCAACTTGTGTACTATAGACTCATTGGCCTTGCAAAGTACCGTTCACCACATTGCAAAGCGCTTCGTCCCTAACATTTGCTACTGTCCCGCATGACGACCTCGACACCTTCCGCAACTGTTCTCAAAACAGAATGCAATAACTCGTTCGCTTAGTTACCTAGAGAATCGATGAAACTCGATGAACTATATTTTTTGTATACTAGCACTATAAAGGACCTTTTCTGTTGCAAGAAATCACTTATAATCGGGCATTTTATGGCACAAATGATGACGTATCAGATCTTATGGCACGAATGATTATGTCACACATATTTAGCCTATCACAGTGAAAGAATCGTAGGGAGGTAGAGGTAAGCGGAACAGCCGACCACCGTTCTCTCGCACAGATGTCAAATACCCGAGACGTCACAAGAAAGTTGTTTCGCAAAATTAACTTTGATTATCTTGTAAATTTATAATGTTGTTATACAAAAAGTAGCGTACGAAATTCGCTTATAATGTTGCTTTATTGCATTCGTATAAATATGAAAACTCGATCCTAGAGGCGCTCGTTTTCAAAACATGTAGTCAAGCAATAAAGCTTAACATTATAAACTAATTGCATAAACTACTATTACCTCATTCGTTGATGGGCTGTTCCGTGTCTGCATGAGTGGACTTCGTCATGAAGCAGTGACCGCATTTCCAGTCTTCCATGCCACGAATTCTGCAGCCGATCCCGATTGCGCCCTATTTATAAAAATTTGTAATGGGCTTGTAGTTCCCAAAACGAAAGCTGTAATAATAATTACGTTGCTTTGAGTGATTGATCAAGATTTTTCTTACGAACACGTGTTCACATCCTCCTCCTCTCATTCTCTATTTCAAATATTTCATCTTTCATAATGTATTCATCGCATTTTATATGGAGATATAGTTTGTTTCCATATTAAGACAATTTGCTTATCCAGCTTACCTCTTATAGAGCGACAGTTTCAATTTTCAATAGCTTTTCCACTCGCTCATGTTCACCGATATGCAAAAGCTACTGTTCTCGGCGACACCGCAATCAGAAAAGATCTCCTGATTCCTGTCTTGAACACTCGTCGCCGCAATCGAATACGACCTGATCGAAGTTCAGCGACTGGGCGCGCCATCTGTTGGTCCCTTCTCCAATTTCTGCCGTGTTCTCTACTTGCGAGAAGCATTGTACGGCTATTATTGTAATCGTACATATTGTATTTAAATAAGTATGTAAACGAGAAAATATATTTTATCAGAAGGTATCATACATATTTAACTAGACTATACCACGAATGAAATTATGGTCATCAAAGTTTCAGAATGTGTCAAATATTAAATATATTGTGTTTCACTCAAGTTTTAACACCTCTTTTTTTATTCTTGGATGCAGGTTATTTTATGCTCATATTGACGTACGACTGATTGCCCAGTAGAGATAAGTGGTAAGAAAAATCAAATATAAAACAGTGTAATTGTGAGATACACTGCTCTTATAGGAGCATAGCAGATTATTGTTATATGCTATTGGTGTTAACTTCGTTAGTGGTATAGCCTCTGTATCATAGAAGTTTCCCAAGTCTGCATCAGTATGTGTTCATATAAATGAAGAAAATAGCATATTTTTGCATTCTCTTCTATGATTCTCATTTCACGTGCACTTGCCCATATTAAGCGAGAATTACGCTTCCTAAGATGCGAGGTCACCATTTCCCCGAACATAATCTGCATCAACATTTTTAACGCAAAACAAAAATTTCCACGTACATTGTCATGTTAAACCTAATCCTTTAATCACAAAATTGTATATTTCATATACACAAATTTTCAATCGTGCACCACGTAAATACTCGCAAAATTCCAAGAATCCAATAAATTATTTACAATTAAAAAATACAGCAGCAATTTCTGTCGTATCAGAAATGTGTATCATGCTCGCTCTAACAACGGCTGGTTCCGCTGACGGGTGCAAACACAAAGCTAATTCTCTCACTCACAATATTGGTTTGACATTTAAATTTAATTTACTTCCCTTCAATTAAATTTTCGAATTAAATTCCCAATACGGCCTCGAAAACAAAAGTTCCGACCTTAAAAAACCTACAACCCATTGCGTTCGTGCCGGACGCGAAAACCTGTTGAGATTAATAAATCCACGTATTAAACGAATAACCTCCCTCGGTATCGGTGCTATATATTTCGAAAAAAGAGGCAAAAACAACAAGAGCTGATTCCCCAGGGGGGATGACCTCTTTAACGAAGCCCCGAAATACGGCGATCGCTTTGCTTGGGGTCGCGTGGCGGTGTTTCGCCTCGGAAATCACTTTAGTTCGCCGTTTAAAATAATTCCTCTATCGATTGACACCGGCCGGATCCTCTCGGCTCGTATCGGCAGCTCCTATACGTTATCGGAAGGGGAGTGGATGGGAGGGGGGTGTTGGGGGCACCGTGTGCGAGCGGTGGCGTGAGGGACGGTTGAAGGCGCGGTGGGGGAGGCGAGCGGCGGGTGGGAACCGCTAGGACTCCGAACGCTGCACCAATTCAACCACAATTCTCCCACACGCGCAGCGGCAGTAATTTTCAAAACCGTCTCAACACTCCCGAGGGAGCGCTGTGTGCAGGAGATAGGAAGCTGCGTGGGTGTGAGGGAAAGAGACATTTGTGGGGAGGAGAAGGTGGCTGACGTGACACCGTCGAACCCACGTTGAATTGTAGTTTTTTTTAGAAGATTGCTTCTCTGGTTTTTCGACCAGCTTGGTAGCGTGGAAAGTGGTCAGGCGTAACGCGCAGACTGCGCAGTCGGCAGGCCCGTATTCGATCCCCGGGCCGGCCAACTTCACCGTATTTTAGTGGTTTCCCTCTGTCATACAGACGAATGCTTGGATGGTTCCCAAGTGCCACGATCATCTCTCATCATCATATCGCCTCTTAACTCACAAGCTGGCATCAAACTTCTTTGAATATCCTCTTATTGGGATCACCAAGGATCTAACGCTATCTACGTATTACTACTACTTGTTTTCCAGGTTCTGAATGGAGGGGAGTGTCTCTGTGGAAATTCGTTGTACACAGAAAGAGAGAAGGGCAGTAATAATACAAAGCTGGGAAAATATCACTCACGTTATTCAAACAAGGAAAAAATCTAACAGAGTAGAGGAAAAACGCTGACCTGAGGCAAGTAAAATGAAACTATAAAACAGTGCGATGCATTTAGTTCTTCGAAAGTGAAGGCTAAGCGATAAACCAAACCCTACAAAACCACAGAGGGAAAAATTAATTCCAACAATGGCAACAACGGCAGGGTATCTATAGAAAATCTTCAGTAAGAGGAAGAAAATAGAAAGATTTATGGGCTGCGTATGGGAGCAGATTTATTACCTAGATTTATTGATTCTAAGAAAACGACGAGCGTATCTTTCATCTAGAGAAGGACGTAGATATGAGTCAAGGAACTGCGTGTATCTCCATTGCTAAGTCGCAATATTTTAAACTTCTTGATTTTTCATTCTCGCAATAACTATTGTGCACTATTGTAAACAGCGTTTAACCCGATGTCACGATATGCGAACTGTGGAAATGAGGGAAGGGCGATTCCAAGCTAAAATCATATGAGTAGAAAGCTAAAGCTTCACAATTCTGAATACCAGAATTTATGAAAATATTGAATGACCTAATAACGCAACCCTTCAGAAAATCGATGATATGCTAGTCCAACCCAAGGAAAAACTAGGGTTATATTGCGAGCACTAAATTAATTTATGTTAATATCTCACATTCAGTAAAATCATTATACCATCTCCGTATTGTTATGAAAGTAAATCAGGCAGAATATAATCTACAAAGAACTAAAGCCAATCCGCTGGCCGAAATCGTTAATGCAGTAGCGCCGTAGTAATCTCTTACCGAAGAATCACGTGTTCGAGTCCCACCTCGTACATGGTTCGTGCTTTCACTCCTATCGTCACCATATCATGACATCTTCACACTTGCCGTAACATTAAATCCAATAGAGGCCGCTAATGACCTAGAAGTAGATGCGACTTTAAATAACAAAAAAAGGTACTAAAATTTCTTCGAATCATAATAAATTTATATCCACAAAATTCTTTTTAAAAAATAGATAATATTTCTCTCTTTTGGGCAAACACCGATATCCATCTGATACAGCTGCACCCAAGCGTCGTCCGTGCGACCCACGAGCCCACCGCAAGCCACATTACCCAGCGCGCAGCCCAATCAGCGAGAATGCAGCAAACACCCAGGGGATGCGGACACCTAGCGCGAACGGGGTGGGGGGGGGAGGGGCAGGAACCGTCGCTTTCGTCACCGGCGCGTAAGTCATCCCTCCGCCCCCGCCCCCTCCGATCGGTGGTCCGCACGGCGGCCGCCGTCGCCGCGATTTATAGAACGCGCCGCGTGTTTACCGTGCGCGCCGCGTCAAAGGGCGCGCGCGCGCCATTGTTCAGCCGGCCGTGCGCCGCGTCGCCCGCGTGCGCGCGCGTGTCCATTAGCAAATGGCTCGCCCCGCCGCCGCCGCCGCCGCTGCCGGTCTGTCCGTGCCGGCCGACCGCCAGTGTGTGGTTTCCTCGGGTTTCGACTGACGCGCACACGCTCGCTGGCGCCCGACCGTGCGCCGCCCGCCCGCCCGCCTGCCCGCCCGCCTGTCGCCCGAGATGCATTTAAAAACGAACCCCCGGATGCCTCACCTGCCAGCGGCCGCGACGGGGGGGCGGCGCCTCGCCCGATGAGAATGGACGTGTTCACCGCCGTGTGCGAGTGTACGAGCGTGTGTGAGTGCGTGGATACGTAAGTGTGTGAGTGCAAAAAGTGCACGTGTGTGTGTGAGAGAGAGTGATTATGTGTGTCCATAAGTGTGTGTGTGTATGCGTGTGTGCATGCGTGTGGGTGAGTGGATGAGTGTGTGTGTGTGTGAGTAAGAGTTAATATGTGTGTGCATGAGTGTCTGTGTACGTGAGTGCATTTGAGTATATTTGAGTGAATGCGTTCGTGCAATAGTGTGTGTATGTGTCTAGATGTGTGTGTGTACGTGTGTATGCGCTTCTGGATATAAATGTTGCTCTCTCTCTCTCTCTCTCTCTCTATATATATATATATATATATATATATATATAAAGAGACAGAGACAGAGAGAGAGAATTAGGACAGACATCCCAGAACTCAAGAAATCGTGTGCATTTTGCACTACTCCTCATAGTACGTCAGAGAGTTATTTAAATGTTTTTGACGTTATATGAATGTATAAAAAGCATGAAATTACAAAAAAAGAGGACACTGTAAAATAAATAAGGCATTGAAGCGACATGAATCAACATATCTGTCTCTCATTTTGACAATGATCCCAAGAGTTGTCTTTACTGTAAGTTTCTACTAAAAGATTTGATCTTGAACGAAACTGCCTTTGGCGCACTTGATTCAAAATTCCGAACTCGCCTTTATCATCGCCTCGTCTGTCGTCATTTTATTCGTACGACAAAGACTAACTTTCTGTACTACTTACATAAATTACATTTTTAAATAATTGTTATTACTACTATTATTATTACACACATGTTGAAATTAACGTGAACACAGACCAATATACATAAAATATATTTATTTACGAAATAAGAAAAAAATGAATATACAAAACATTAATATTTAGCCTTCCTTCCCTGGACATTTATTAATATAATTCAAGCCCCTAAGGTTTTCATTAAATAAACTTGTTAGATATACCTTTATAAAATCATTAGACCAAACATAAGGTATTATTTCCTTCTTCACGAAAATACTCACAATTGTGTATTATTATTCAACATTTTGCTATTATCCGATTTAGCTTCACCTGAAATTAATGGAGAAATTGTTCATTGAAGTTATAAATGTAGCGTCTAGATGCAACACACTCGTCAATGAAGTTGCATCTCGGTGTACCCAAAACGCTGGGTATTCTAAATACCTTTTCCAGTACAGTAGCAAGAAAATCAGAAGTAAAATACATTCCTCTGGATAGAATTTCAGCATTTACAATATTTATTTAAATGAATTTTGAATTAAAACACATGGGTTAAAATATATAATCGTACGGTCTTACTAATTTTTTCTGTTTCCAACATTCTCCAATTCATTTCTAAAACGCCACCTCAACCCGTCGCACCACACAACTCGTTTCCCAAACAAGTGCACGTATCTCTTCCGCACTCCAAACCCCACCTTTCCATAAAACGCCGCGCGGGACAATAAAGTGGGAAAAGGCATTGGCACCGATGGCCATCGCCGGGACAACAAAACAATTTAAACAACTCCTTCATTACCAGAAGCGCCGCAGCATCCAACTTGTAATGAAAGCGGAATCTCGTTTCGCCGGCAGTCGCCATCGTTCTCGGGCGAAAATCCGCGTGGGCGGAGGCGCGAACCGTCGAGGAGCGGGGAGGGGGAGGGGGAGGGAGCGAAATCGTACGCAGCCTCATCCCGCCCCCGAAGCACCCCCGCCGCCTGCCCGCCCCCCTGCCGGCCGGCCGGCCTGGCCGCCGGGGGGCAATCAGAGGTCCCCCTGCGGGCAGGCCGTGTTTTTGATTGCGCGTCCTCACGTTGATTGCCGCCCGCCTGCCGTCCTCATCTGCCCCGCCCCCTCGCCACACCCTCGCGAAACCGTCACCTCTAGCCAGGCGCCGCTGGTCTGCAGTCGCACTTCACCGCAACAGCTATGAGTTATTCTCATCAAATCTGTTCAAAGAATGGTCACCCCGACCGGTATTCGAATCCGGGTCTCCTGGTTCACACCCAGTTGCTCTAATCAGTAAGCTAACGAGACAAAAAATTCTTTTAACAGGGGCTTAGGCTTCATGAATTGCTCGTTATTATATATGATTGTTACCTACAAAAAGGTGACGATGTGCATGTTATTCTCATCTTTTCTCAAAGACTTGGATGTAGTTTAATCCCTTCAGAAGAATCTGTCCTGTACTTTCTACTAAGCGATTTATATAACTTAATTGTACTGATATCAGTTAGTGGTATACAATATGAATTCGGCATACGTTATGACCTGAAGCGCGTTAGAACAATGTGAAACTGAATGATGTGTAATAGTTTTGTTCAAGTGTAGGTCAGAAAAGAAGTATAGTCAAAACTTGCAGAACATGCACATTATGGTGCATATACGAGGTATGTTATTTATTCATTTATTTATTTACTAAATAACAGTTAAAAACTGTGTGTGACGTACTATGGGGAGAAGTTAATTTGAAGTAAAATTTATGTCCAGAAGCAAAACAAGGGGCCATCTCAGCATTTTCTCGAGGATCAGGGAAACTCGACGAAAACTTGATCGAGATTGGGGTCATTGACCCAGAATTGTTTAAAATAAGAATTATTAAATGCATTACATAAAGGACCGGAGAATGCACGATGAGGGACGATGGAAAATTTTATGATCATGAAGTCATTTCATAAGTGGATAATGCTAAAAATAATCGATCAAACATTTCCAAAACAAGCATAAATACTCCAGAATTTTGTTTACCAAATACAAAACAAATTTTCGAGATACAAAAACATCTCATTACCAAACACTACACCACTTTCCAATCTTCGGATGCAGGTTGGTTGGTTGTTAGTGTGAAAACGTCAACTATTGACGTATTTATTCCCGTAACTGTAGCATTTTTTTTCCTCTGGCGGTGACGGTGATTTTCCACCGCTGTATCGCAGGATCCGGTACCGACCTACCGTCGGCTAGAGGGGTTTCTCTCAACAAGGTATCTCCCACCAGTGCGGCACCGCCCCAGCCGAGACAATATCTAAGTTCGCGACCGGTCTCACAGCATGTGTGGTAGGGCAGTGCATGTCAGTGTGTGTGTAACAGGATATGATAAGACAGGAAATGGGAAGGAAAGATCGCGCGCAGTCCATAGCCCTTTTATTAGGGAACTGCTCCGGAATTCGGAGAAACCACGGAAAACTACCGATCAGAGCAGTCGACCGCTAGAATTCTCCTCCAGACAGCGACTGGATTTGACCTAGCTATCTAGATAGCGTCGAAATGTTTGCTTCTGTCAGAACGCGAACCTAGGACCCTCCGGTCAGAGGCACTGCAGTGGCGTCAGTTGACGCACTGAGCCACCTCTCCCGGTTTAGGGTTCAGCATCAACCATTGCGCCCTTTGCCGTATCCGCGTCACTGGCCCTCAGAGTAACAGCGGTGACGATTCGCTCATCCCCGCCGGCCTCATCCCACTCCCCAATACCGCGCAGCACCTCCTCCCACACTCCCACACTCCCGCCCGAGGCAGGCAAAATCCCACCGCAGCAACCATTGACGCGCAAACAAGCCCATCCGAAAAAAATCGTTCGGACGCCGCGCCCCCTCTGCGCCCCCCCTCCACCCCCACGTCCCCTCTCCTCGCCATCTCTTCCTCGCGGACCTCCCCCCGCCCTCGCTGCACCACCCGCCCAAGTTTGCATAAGCTAGTTTTAGTTTGACGGCAAGTTTGGCAAACGGCGACGGCGAGAACCAACTTGTCCGGGACATTAAATCACAGTGCGTTGTTAACGGCGCGCGCTCAAATTAGACCACTCTCGCAGAGCGCAGCCGCCTCGCCCCCCCCCCGCGCTCCGCGCACCCACCCCCACCCCTCACCCCTCGCGCACTCGCTCAGGCAGCGAGCCCTACCGCGCCGCGCCGTACCGCACAGCGCGCGTTCGAAACAGCCTGATTTATAGGATACAATTTAGGTTATTTCAAAACCTATGTCGCCGTCCTAAATTATTCTTTGCGCCCGCCCCGTCGCTCGCGTTGCCTCTTTTTTCTATTTGTTTTTTCCCCCCCAGAGAGTCGGAAAACAGAGATTTTTGCGGATGTTTTGTGTCTTTGTTTTGTGTTTTTTTCCGTCTCCGTCTGTGAGTTCGATATGACTTCCATGTCCGAATTAAAACTTCATACCGGAACTTCAATTATTTCCGGGTCTAGTGGTAGGGATAGAATTGACCGTGCTTCTCTGGTTTCTACGAAGCGCTAACTCACTAAAGTAGATTACAACAGCTTCCACGTTGTTCGATTATGTAGGTCGTTTCAAGGAAGTAATTGAATAACGAGGTAAGAGAGGAGTGCAAAATTTATTAAAGAGAATATATTGCAAAGCTGTTGCTCCAGGTGTACTGAGCTAGCTTCATAGACTAAAGACTTCAAATTCTATTTAATCCAACAAGGGCGGATATTAAAAGTCATAAAAGTCTTGGACACAAATTGTGTTTAAAGAGAGATCAAATATACGTTTCACGTTTAAAAATACGGAATGAATAGTTAAAATATGGAAGAAAGGGTAAACCTATCAAAGAAAAAAATTATACTTCATAACTGTTAAGTTGAAGACCATGATCACGTGCATTTCTACAATGAAAATACGAATCACTCTGTCACGATTGTGAGATAATGCTTGCCAGGAGACGGAGAAATACATGTTCTGTATTTCGTGATTCGTGAGCGCCAGATGTAATTGGTCAAAAGGCGGGGCATCCCCGCTCCATCACCCCCTCGAGACGCAGTGGCGTGATGTTCCCAAGCCTCTCCACGTGAAAGCCGGGGGGGGGGGGGAAAGGGCGACTACAGGAAGGAAAACGGAGAGGATGCGGCAGATACGATCATGTACGATAAGGACAATGTGTACAATGAGACTAACTCAAGCCACGACTGACGAGGGTGAAAAAACGCAGACCTAAGGAGACGAAAATGATGAACAGGACAATGCTGTCGACAGAACCACATGATGGGAAAACACCAGTGGAGATCTCAGAAAAAACATTTTCCGTTAAATTCTTTTTTGAATATGTTTTTATAAATTGAATTTATTTATAATGGTCGCATAAACATCTAGGTCTTGAGCGACCAGAAAGTTGTAATAAAGAATCACATGTTTTTACGAAGTATTTCTGTAGTAAGTTACTATATGACAAATACAGGAGGTAATTATACATTTTATACATTATTATGAATAGGTCAGACACATGACTTGAAGGAAGGAATCAAATAGATATTCTTTTATCGACGCATGATCTGTGTTTCAAATAGTAGAAGCAGTATAAATCACATAGTTGCATAAGAAAATTTATTGTAAACAATAAGCATCTCAAGAGCAATTTTAATTTAATAAATATAAATAAATTTTAATATGTTTGCATTTTCACTTGTCATTTATACAACGTATTGAAACAGTTCTTTTTTCAATGTAGTAAAAAACGACATCACACATCATTGTACACAATACACTGTGTATTATAAGGTACCTTCGAACTTCTCTTCTGTAAAATTTCCTCAAAGTCGGTTAAAACCTTTTCATTTTGAATTCGCAAAGTATTAGACAGGACTTGCTGACATTGTTTATGATGCGACGAGATGCTGCCACGGAGCGTTCAACAGAAAGACGCAAAGTAATAGACAGGACTAGCTGAAATTTTTAACGAAGCGACGAGATGACATAGACCGTTGAACAGAAAGTCGCAAAGTATTAGAACTAGCTGAAATTGTTACCGAAGCGCAGAGATAATGACACAGACCGTTCAACAGAAAGTCACAAAGTATTAGACAGGAGTAGCTGAAATTGTTAACAAAGCGACGAGATGACACAGACCGTTCAACAGAAAGTCACAAAGTATTAGACAGGACTATCTGAAATTGTTAATTAAGCGACGAGATGATGACACAGACTGTCCAACAGAAAGTCGCAAAGTATTAGTTAAGACTAGCTGCAATTGTTAACGAAGCGACGAGATGATGACACAGACTGTTCAACAGAAAGTCGCAAAGTATTAGTTAGGACTAGCTGAAATTGTTAACGAAGCGACGAGATGATGACACAGACTGTCCAACAGAAAGTCGCAAAGTATTAGTTAGGACTAGCTGAAATTGTTAACGAAGCGACGAGATGACGACACAGACTGTTCAACAGAAAGTCGCAAAGTATTAGTTAGGACTAGCTGAAATTGTTAACGAAGCGACGAGATGATGACACAGACTGTCCAACAGAAAGTCGCAAAGTATTAGTTAGGACTAGCTGAAATTGTTAACGAAGCGACGAGATGATGACACAGACTGTCCAACAGAAAGTCGCAAAGTATTAGTTAGGACTAGCTGAAATTGTTAACGAAGCGACGAGATGATGACACAGACTGTTCAACAGAAAGTCGCAAAGTATTAGTTAGGACTAGCTGCAATTGTTAACGAAGCGACGAGATGATGACACAGACTGTTCAACAGAAAGTCGCAAAGTATTAGTTAGGACTAGCTGAAATTGTTAACGAAGCGACGAGATGATGACACAGACTGTCCAACAGAAAGTCGCAAGGTATTAGTTAGGACTAGCTGCAATTGTTAACGAAGCGACGAGATGATGACACAGACTGTCCAACAGAAAGTCGCAAAGTATTAGTTAGGACTAGCTGAAATTGTTAACGAAGCGACGAGATGATGACACAGACTGTCCAACAGAAAGTCGCAAAGTATTAGTTAGGACTAGCTGCAATTGTTAACGAAGCGACGAGATGATGACACAGACTGTTCAACAGAAAGTCGCAAAGTATTAGTTAGGACTAGCTGAAATTGTTAACGAAGCAATGAGATGATTACTCAAACCATTCAACGAAAATTCAGTGTCAAAGTGGGTCAGCTGAGCTGATCGGAGCGGCAACGACGAGGTCAATATATAATGTGACGTGACGAACGCGGCTGCCCGCCACGGGTCTGCCAGCGGGGCGGACGGGGCCGACAGATGCGACGGCGCGACCGCGGGGGACGAGTCATGACGTCACGAAGACAACGGCCGCAAGTATCACCGGCGCGCCATAAATCGCGTGAGAGGGCGACGACAGAGGCGATTCCCAGCAAACAGCGGCGGCGTTATCAGGACGGAGGCGCCGGCGGCGGTAGCAGCGGGAGATAATCACTTAATTAGGGCGCGCGCGCGCTGCCGTGCATCACGAGCTCATTACTTAATGTCTCTATAACGCGGCGCGGCGCCGCGGGGCGCGCTGCCCTCCGGCCGTCGTCGCCTCCAGGGCGCGCAGCCCGCGGGCGCACGCAAGTGCCACCGCTGGCGCTCGCTGCGGCGGCGCGCGCGGCGACTCACACGCGCATGCGCGAACGCGCCGCCGTTGCGCGTTTGCAGGACGACTACGGGACGACTGAAGTGAGGAGGTTAACGTGGCGAATAATGAAGGTACAAAGAGTCTACAAATAGTCGTAGTCAATTGGTAAGTAACAGGTCAATATAATAAATAAAATAAAACTGGCGTAGTAATAAGCACATTAGGGGGTGAAGGGAAGGGGGGACCGAAAATATAAGGGCAGAGGCGCTGGTGCGGACGATCTTCTGTGGCGCTGTTTGATTTCAGGTGCTGAGGCGGCCAAGCACTGGAAGGAGACGGCGGGACGCCCGCGCCAGAAAATAAATAGTTAAAATAAACGTCGGATAGATTAGTATGTACTCAGCTTCTGACGGCAGGTTTTTCCCCCTTCAGGGGTTTTTTCCTGAGCCGTACCTTATGGTCTCTTTTCCGCGGCTTTGATGCGATGGAGAGACCATTTGGGGTGAATACCGGAATTCGAAAGATTAGAACGCGAAAGGATGTAGGTATTGTAATGGCTTAAAGGCCTTCGGCCTAGCCACATAGGATCAAGTAAGCTAATTTGTTTGTAATTTTTACCTATTAAATAAATAAATAAATAAATACAAATAGTCAGTTTCAGCATAATAGGTTTAATATACTAAACTTCTAAAATTGTATTAAGTAATATGTAAATATTGTAATGTTCCTTTGATTGTGTTGTTTATTTGTAGCAACTATTTAGAAAATTCTACCACCGGAAATATTCTATGTATTCGTGAGTTGTTTACCGTGACACAAAAAAATGTCAATTTTGATAAATTTTAATTAATAATTAATGTCGTTGTTGGAACTACAATCTGCTCAGCTGACCCAGTGTTACATGGAATTTTCGTTGAACCGCCTATGTAATCATCTCGTTGCTTTATTTACAATTTCAGCTACACATGTCTGATACTTCGCGGTTTCAAACTGACAATGTTCTAACCGACTGAATGACCAGATATGTGCTCTTAATAAGATTAGTTTGGCAAAAAATAAAGGAATGGTCTTAATATTAAGTTAAACCTTTACAGTAAAAATATATACAAAAAAATGAGTAGGCAGTTGGCCAGCATAACCTACATCGCTAAGGCTGAAGAGCCACAGCTGCCTTAAAGGTCGCGGGTTCAAGTCTCACTTTGGAAACGGATGTTTTTGTGCCCGTATACCATTATCGTTACCCCCAATGTTACTTACAGTGTCACAATATTATCATAGTAGTTGAAAAGCAACTTTAAATATGTTTAAAAAAGGCTGAGTACACGCATATGACAATCGTTACAAATGGAACAACAAAATTATTCTATGTCTGGAATTGCATATTTCCTGAATTAACGCAGACGGTTCCTAAATCGAGTGATTGTGCCAAATGTGCGGAAAATACACCCAGCGTATCAAAACGCAATAGAGCTCAATGTTACAGGTGAGGACTACACTGAAAACGTTAAATTCGAATTCGTACAGATTTGCTTCAATTTTTTTTGTGATGGTATTGGCAAGAACCGTAATTACTGCATATTGAATATACGCAAAGACTACTAAAACAATCAGATTTAAGAGGGGGAAAGCTGAGACTGGGAGTGCATAACAAGTGCCCATCACGACATACACCTAACACGATTACGTAAACCCAGAGAAACCTCAAACAGAATGGTATCTTAAAGCATAACATGATTAACGCAAAACATAACATCCACAGCAGTGAAAGGGAAGAGCAATGCCGTTCAGCAGAAGGGAATGGAGACGTCCATCTCTTCCCGTCCACGGCAGGCAGCTGGCAGTGGGAAGGCGCTGGGCAGCTGCCGTGCGCACCACGCCTCCGATGGCGATCATCTGGCACGGCATTTTGCGTGCGCCGCGAACCACGCCCCCCACCCCCGCCCCCCGCTCGCGGCCCGTGCTTCGCTCGCGCGCAAATCCCCGCTAACGAGTGCGCTGTTGGAGGAGACAGGCGGAGCTCTTTCCGCTGTGCGAGTGTAGACCTCTGAAAGGGAACTCTAAAACGAAGGATACATTGCTACAACGAATCGAAATTTTAATAATAATAATAATAATAATTATTATTATTATTATTATTATTATTATTATTATTATTATTATTATTATTATTATTATTATTATTATTATTATTATTATTATTATTATTATTATTATAATAAGTAGCGATCTCGGACCGAAGGATCGCGGGTTCGAGTCCCGCCTCGGGCATGGTTATATCTGCGTTCGTCCTTTCATCCCCTATACTAATCATATTGTGTCATCCTAACGGTTACCATACCGTTGCAAGCAATAGTGGTCGATGACTTAGAAGCTGATGCGACCTTAAATAACAAAATAATCATAATAAATAATAATAATAATAATAATAATAATAATAATAATAACGTAATAATATCACCGATCGATCAAAGTCAATATTTATTTGCGGCAATGCTCAGGCTGTAAGGCTTGCTCTTCTACCTAACCTCTTTAATAAGGTTATATTTACATAATTTAAATTATAATACGTTTGTTTCATTGCGCGAAAAAAACAACAGCTGGATTTTTCGAATTTGAGTTTATTTTACATCGAAACATTGGTGTGACATACTGAACGTTTTTAAATTAAATGTAAAAATTTCAAATTAACACTACTATTATTTCTATTATTATTTCTATTATTATTTCTATTATTATTTCTATTATTATGACTATTATTATGACTATTATTATGACTATTATTATGACTATTATTATGACTATTATTATGACTATTATTATGACTATTATTATGACTATTATTATTACTATTATTATTATTATTATTATTATTATTAGCGTATTTTCCCAATAATGGAAAACGTTAAGCAAAAATTGACTCGTTTTTGTGGAGTTCTAATTAGTTTTTGTGGAGTTCTTCTTAATTTTCCAATATTCTTTCATTCTGTTGGAGAATGCCAGTTTTCTTTCTTCAGACCATTTCGGTCTGTAGGGTTTTGATTTTGGTTGTTCTGCTTTGACTTCCCATTTGTTCACTTTGTTGCGGAAGGTGTTTTTGTCTGAGGTGTCAGTTATGTCGGCGTGTCGCATGTCTTTTTTTGTTTCTTTCATCCATGGTGTTGTACTTTTAAGTGAGGATATATAGTTTAGCATTCTTTTAGTTAGTCGAGTATTTGGTAGCCTGTCTATGTGTCCGAAGAATTTCAGTCGTCTTTTCCTGATGTCGACTTCTATGTTCGAGTACTTTTCAGTTGTCTCAATAGATTGTAATCTGTATCCATCGGGAGTGAGTCTCGCACCGAGTATCTTTCTAATGATTTTTCTTTCTTCTTTTTTGATTTCTTCCAGTTCATATTTCTTGCTGAGCGTGAGTGTTTCGCTAGCGTAAAGAGCTGCCGGTTTGATGACAGTATTATAATGTCGAATTTTGGTTTTCTTAGACATGCATTTTTTGTTGTACAGGTTTTGGATTAGTCCGAATGCTTTCTTGATTTTCTGGAGGCGGGTTTGTTGTGAAATTCTTTCGGATCCGGTTGGTTCGATGAACTCACCCAGGTATTTGAAATGTGGTACCCTTTTGACCGTTCCATACCTTGTGTGCATGTTGTCACCTTTGTGGGATAGGACTTGAGTTTTCTCGAAAGAGATCTGTAATCCTACCCTTTCTGCACATTCTTTGAGTGTTTCTAATTGTTTGATAGCGGTCTCTTGGTTTTCAGACAGTATCGCTATATCGTCGGCAAAGGCAAGGTATGGTATGCAGAGGTTATTTTTGGGTATGCCGAGAGTGATAGGTTTTCAAGCATCTTGTCTTTGAAGTTCTTTTTCCCATTCTTCCATTACTTTGTCCAAGACTAGGTTGAACAGGAGAGGAGAGAGGCCATCTCCTTGTCTCACGCCTGTCCGGATTTCGAAAGGTTCTGAGATTTCTCCCATAAATTTCACTTTAGAATTTGTTTTTGTGTTTGCTCAATAAGTTTCCGTGTTTTGTGGTCTAGTCCTCTTTCTTCTAGGATCTGGAATAGTGATGGTCGATCGATAGAGTCGTAGGCCTTTTTGAAGTCGACAAATGTACATGTTACTGGTTTGTTTCGAATTGCTCGCATTTTGATTAATGTTTTTAGGTTGAAGATTTGTTCGGGACAGGATCGGTTTGGTCTGAAACCTGCTTGGAAATCTGATAATTTTGGTTCGAGTTGTTCTTGTGTTCGTTTCAGAAGACAGGCCGAGAGAATTTTGTAAATAACTGGAAGGAGGGAAATCCCTCTGTAATTGTTTACATCTGACTTTTCTCCCTTTTTATGTAGTGGGTGAATGAGTGCGGTTTTCCAATCGTCAAGGGATTTGTTCTGTTTGCCAGATTTCTTGGACGATCTGTGTGATTTCTTTGAGTGAGTTGGGTCCAAGGTTTTTGAGTAATTCTGCTGTAATTCCATCTTCACCTGATGCCTTGTTGTTTTTGAGTCTTTTGATGTGGGAGTGGATTTCGTCTTGACTTGGTGGTGACGAGTCTTCATTTGTATGGTCAGGTTGTTTCTTTGGGAATCTCCTTGTAGGTTCCGGACAATTCAAAAGTTGTGAGAAGTATTTAGCCAACTCTTGGCAATTTTCCTTGTTTGTTAATGCCAATTTTCCATCTTGCTTTCTGAAACATAAGTTGTGTGGTGTGTATCCCTTCATTTGGTTGGCGAATACCTTGTAGAAGTCGTGCGTGTTATTGTTTCGAAAGTTATCTTCGATCGACGTCAGTTGGTCATTGATGTATATCCGTTTGATTTGTCTCAAAGTTTTGGATGTCTCTTTTCGTACTTCGAGGAAGATCTTGTGGGTTTTTTTCAGATTTGTTACTGTTGTAATTTTGGAAAGCGTTTTTTCTGTTATTGAGGGCAACTTCGCATTCTTTATTCCACCAGGGATGTTTCGGTCTTTTGGTGAGGGGAATCAAGGATTTGGCAGTCTCTATGATTTTGTCCTTGAAATTTTCCCAGTTTTTTGCGGGTTGTTCTTCCCATTTTTCAGCAATTTTGGAGTCTTGGATTTTGTGTGTGTCGAATTTTGGAATCGTTGGGGGTTTCTTGTTGACTATTATTATTACTATTTTTATTACTATTATTATTATTATTATTATTATTATTATTATTATTATTGTCATAGAGGTAATTACTGAACACGCTACACGATTAAGGGGTAATTTTTTCATGATCAGCTTTTCAACTGTATCCCTCAGTTCGACATGGTTGTTACGCTTTGAAATGTGAATTATGAGATGATAGAATGATGATAATGATAATGATGATGAGGGATGAAGGGGCAATAACAAATACGACCATGACTACGCAGTACTATACAAATTCTAAAAACCGTCCATTTTCGGTTTATGATATCATGTTGTGGAATCTGAATCTGGCGTATTTGTCTATCACGAATTGGTTGCCCTTGTTTCAAATATATCATTCTGGTAAGACACATACCTATGAATAGTTATCAGTGTATGATATAATGTTTTTTGGAAATAATATTATTATTTGTTAATTAGAACGATGTAGTAAATAAAGCAAATAAAAAGCACCATTTTCTCAATTAGTAATTGCAAATAACATCCGAACACGAAACACTTGTCAGATATTATATAATAGTTTTCAAGAAATGGTTCGTCTTAAATATGGCCAAATATGTTTCCTGAATATTGTGTAAAACTTTTGGGGTCAAACCTGACTCCAAACAGAATCCATTGGAGAAACAGATTCGAGGTATTAATAAAAGTGACGAAATGATATTCAGAGAAAGTTTTTCTCTAAACATTCGACAACTCTTGTTCCGCATTTCCGGCCGCGTAATCATCCCCACCGCAACACTCGCCTGATAGTGCCCGAGTCCTCTAAACTATTTAGTTTATGGAAGGCCGCGTCCGGGCTAATGGAGTAGCGAGTCTCTCCGTGGGAGGGGAGTGGAGTCCTGCGCCGTAACCGGAATCCCACCACGTCGCGCCTTCGCCGGAGACGTCTATTACCGCGGTAAATAATGCGCCCCCGCGGTGCCCTCGCGCCTCTAACGGCCAATGCGCATGCGGCTTCCCCTGGTGAGGACACACGCGAGGGTGTTTCCGATCTGTGAGCTACTGACGCCACCGGCTCGATACCTGCATGAACGCGCGCGCAGATGGGACGGCCCACGCCATTGACGGCGTCCGACGCACGTTCGGTTTGGAGGACAAAAGTGTCGCCGTTTGTTCTATCTGGCACCGGGAGAGAGGTGGCTAAGGGCATCAACTGATGTCACTGTAGTGCTTCTGACCGGGAGGTCCTAGCTTCGAGTCACGGCGGTGGCAGGATTTGCGACAATGGCTTGTCAGCTGGGTCGAGGTCTGTCGCAGTCTGGAGAAGAATTCTAGCGGCCGGCTGCTCAGATCAGATACATTTCCGCGGATTATCCGATCAGCACCAGGTGAGTACCGAAGAAGTACCGTATCAAACGTGCCACGGACCGCGCGCGATCTTTCCTTCACGATACAGATATTCCCACACCCCTTACACATACCACACACGTCGGCAGACGAGGTGGGAGCTTCTCCTGGATGGGATGGTGCCCCACTGGTGGGAGATACCCGGTTGAAGAAAACTCCGCTAGCTGACGGTAGGTCGGCGCAGGATCTCGCTATCCAGCGGGGCAAGATCACCGCCATATTACGAGCAAAAACAGGTACTATACTTACAGGTACGAGACTGATGACCGTAGCATTTGACGCTTCCAAAATCACTAGTAATCAATCAGCCTTCTATCTGCGTTGCTTACAGCTAATTGAGCGTTTCATGCATCTTCTTTTTTCTGACCTTGCATTCATTACACATAAGGTTCTAAGTGTTTAGCACTTTCTGCAACTGAATGACTAATTTGCAGAGCTATTTTTCCATGCTCTTTTAACATATAGCTTTTCATCACCATTTAGAAATTTGATAGCTGATCGATGGAAATCATCTGATTGATTTTTCAGTCGGTGTTTTGGTTTTTAAACATTCCCATCTCCTTATCATTTAGCTCTTTTACTTCACTCACACACGTAGTTTACGGACAGTTACGTAATGCTGCAAACAATCTATGACACGTTTTTTGAAGAAAATACACGATTTGGGGTACCTGTTAAAGATAATGAGTAGTTTTCTTAAACTCCCGCCTGCTTTTGGACAACTCTCGAGCCTTAACAATATACAGAACATTCACCAAAATGGTCACTCACCACTTTGGTAAGGTTGACGTCACGGACGCGCGACTTGGAAAGGAATATTTTAATGTTTACGTGTACTTGACATGTAGACTCAAGTCATTTTCGAAACATTATAAAATTCGATCCGAAATTGCTATTTTAACTTTATGTCGAAGTGCATTAAAAAAGGCACAGGTTCGATTTTCAGTAAAACCTAATATATTCACAAAATCGCAAAAGACTATAATATATTTCGACGCAAACTACGTATTCGAGAGAATTTCTCTTAAGATGTGTCTTTCTGTTCTTGAAAATGTATATCATTAAATAATGTCGTGTATTTAAACACCTCATTAAAAAGTAAGTGTAGTTTTCACGTATTAAAAAAATAGTGAATATTTTCAACAAGACAAACAATTTCAATATATCTCTGTTTTTCTTTACATTTTTGCACAGTACACCAAGGTTGTATGAACAGTATAGTATTGAGAAAATGTTCATTAAAACCTCCGTAATTTTTAAATGCTTTCGAGATTCGGAAAAGTGAATTTGTTTAACCACCACAACATCTTCAATATTTAAGCTAGAACTTCTTAAATCCATCTATTCCAAAATATTCTATGTTTAAATCATTTCCTTTCCATTATCCAATATATTGATAGGTAGTTGTGGAGTAATTTGGACACATCGCAACAAATTTTATTTTTAAGTGTTAAATCATCCAAACATAATGAATTAATTTTAAAGAACAGAATTTTTTAAATGAAAATCTTTATTTTGTTACCACTGTTTCTAGTAAAAGCTGGCTTTATTAGCACTAGTTTTCAGATGCCCAAACGCTTCCTGAAATTAGTTTTTCTTCGGCCTTCATCACATTTTGTGTGTGTTATTGTCACTGCTTCTTTTCATTTTCCTCTAGATCTAATTTTTAACTTATTAGGTTGAAAAAAATTTTCTTGACAGTAATCCTCTTTTATTTTGTTTTCTTTTCTTTGTTTCGGAATCTGACGTCTAAGCCAGTTTGCACCAGACCTACTAGACTTAAACTTCTCATATGTCAGATTTTTCACATAAGTGTCCCAAGATATTTGCACTTCAATTAGTTTACTACTTTATTTTTCAATTTTGTAAAATTATGCCAAGAACATCATTGCCAGAACAAGGCAGTTGTTTCGCGTAGTTTACCAAAGGACAGAGGTTAATTGCTTCACATTTTAAATCTACAAAATATATATTTTACAAACCATAATTTAACTCGACTGCTCGGTGATAAAAATGTTTGTATCAATTTTGAACTGCACGCCCAACATTTCATCATTTAACAATCGTTTCTTCTTTGCCAGTGTATTAAAAATGTCATGTAGAACAAAGTTTGTTATAAACGATTATGCAATCTGCTAGGGATTTTTTACCTACAAGTATTTTACGTGTGATGGTCATACGTGGCAGGTCATAGTCATGAGCACCTGCACCGTGGAGGAGCGATCCATCAAGAGCCAGCTACTTACAGCGGAGAGAGAACGGAAGCACATGTGGGCGCAAACACTATGCTAAGAATCTCACGGTGCTATGTCTTACAGTGAAATGAAAACAGTCATTCATCGGATAAAATTATGTGTCTCATCATAATTCTCATAATAACGCGAACCCAATGGGCCAAATTTTGCATTCGCAATTTACAGAAATTTGTTCACCCTCTAGTGGCCCTTGTTACATATATGTAACTACATGTTTGCAGATTTTGCACATATTTGCAAATTTTATTTCTTCAATTGACGGAAACGCAAACATACAAGCAAGTTTTTTTCATTCCTGAATGCCAGATGTCTATTTATTCGTTATCGCTAAAGCATTGTACCCTCCTAGGCAGGGGGTACACATGACTTGCGTCGGTTCGAATCTCCGCCTAACACCGTGCTTAGCTGCTATATGCATGGGCATATGCTTGGGCCTTAAAGTGTTAAATTTTTGAATCGAATGCTAACAACATTATATTGACATGCACATTGGTCCCCTGAATTAACTCACCTTACACCGTACCACTACACCAAGACGACACTCTATCAACTCGGGCCGAAGCGAAAAAATTGAATTGCCTCAACTTATAATCTCCAACATGTAATTTTCGAACATTTAGAGATATCAATGAAGATGAAACCACCTCTATTCTTTTAAGCGTCCCTTTTTCATCCATGGAAAAGAAATACACAAAACAAATTGAAGCCCCTTGAAGAATTGAAGAAAATCCTTCGTACGCCTTCCTTCGGAAGGGAAGTAAAGCCGGCTGTCCCATGTTAGTAGATTTACTTGCATGTAAAAGATCCTCAAGCCTAAAATACGCCTCTGAGCTAAATTCAACTCCCCTGTTTCTCGCCCAAGAAATACCTCCTTTCTCTGCTAGTTGATGAAAGGAGCGTAGCGAAATTTGCGTGGTCAGACGGAAGAGCGGGCCTGATGGCCCGAGTCTCGGCACGTAAAATAAGGCAAATTCAATTCAATTCAATTCAATTCAAAAAAGCTGGTTTTACATTAAATACAACGCATAATTTCTTGAAACGGGTCTGTCCTGTTAGCATGGAGCTTCCCCGTGCGTACAGGTTTTACCGATGGGCAGTCGTGGTGAAACTGAAGCAAGACCAAAAACGTGGGCGACCTCAGCGGGGAAGCACGGCTGACAGAGGAAGGTCGACGGGAGGGCGAGCGCCAGGGAAGGCATAGCGCCACGGAAGCAGGCGCTCTCCACCAGTAATGACGTCTATTACCGCAGGCAGCCTGCAGAAAATTAAATTATTTCAGCACGTCCTTACAAAAAGAGCCTGACATATTGCCTCGCTCTCGGCAGTCGCCTCCCCCGTTCGCCCGTGAACTTATTTCGGGCCGAGGCAGCCAGGTTCAATAGGTGACACACACACACACACAGCCTCTCCGAGTAAATCAGGCCCACTTTACAGAGTAATTTCTGTCACGCTCTCGACAATTTTTCGCTTCCTTGCTTTGTTTGAATAATGCAAATCGAATCAATTAGGGAACATGGACATGCACCAAATGAATTTCCTTGACAATTCAGTTATTCGTGAGAGCTCCTGGAACGGCTACGCTCCTACGAAAAAAAGAAGAATTACGATCTTCAGAAAACATTATCAATCACAGAAAATAACCAAGCGGTAAGGAAGCAAAAATTGTGTCAATTTAAAATGTTCATGTGCATCTAATTCGTCAGACAGATTTAACACTCACTGAACTCCAAAATTCTCTCTACCTCCATTTATTGAAGGATAAATGCTCATCAATTTACATCAGTATGTGTATGTGTTCATTTTACGGGCTAGCTGCTCTGATCCATCATTTTTCGTGGTTTCTTCAATTAATACTTCTGAGATGTCCTAGATTCGAATTCTGACAGTGACATGATTTTCAACACAAGTTAGATAGCAAGGTCAAATTCAGTTGCAATCTGGATGAGAATTCTAGTGACCGGCTGCTCTGATCGGTAATTTTCCATGACTTATGTGATCAATACCAGAAGTATGCGCGATCTTTCCTTGCCTTTCCTTGTCCATCCTTACCGCTTACTTACACTTACATGCACTACTCTACCACATATCCGGGAGACTGGTCGGGAGCTAAGAGCTTGCCGCTGGGGTGGTGCCTCGCTGGTGGGAGATACCTGGTTGTGGAAAATTCCGTTCGCCAATAGGTATGTCGGCACTGGAACTCGCTATTCATCGGAAAATGATCTTTGCCACCTTCCGAGAAACAATGCACTACACTTGCGGGAGTAATACAATTAATAACGGACGCCCCCGGAATCACTTATCAAGCAATTCAATGAATTCTAAGCAAATGCAGGAGCTGTTCCTTGTTTCCACAAATGGCTCAGAAACGCGTGTGATCTGCCCTTCTTCAGCCACGTTCCCTCCTCGCTCTTTACTCATACCACTTATCTACACTACACAACGGTACAAGTGGGTAGACCGGTTAGGCGTGTAATGCGCGACTCGGATGAGACGGTGAAAGAAATAAATGCATTCTTAAGCGACGGGATCTAGCCTAGACGGTTCATTGCCTTTTTGATAACTCAGTCTAACAAAATATTTTCATCGTGGAAAAATTTTGGATGAATGAATATCTTCATGTGAATACTGCAAACTATTCCATCTACAACATCCGAATCCAAAATTATTTAATTATTTGTGGTGAAATTATCATTCTTTCGAATTCAGCAAATATCATCTGGGAACACGAAATAATATTTTTACGTCCAAAACACAACCTCATAATCAAATTTAGGAATAAAAAAGGTACAAAGAGTCGAACATGTAACCAAATAATGTGTCGTGGAAACAAATATTCTTACTTATTATATTTCCAAACTTAAATACAGTTCACAAATGCGTTCACATTACCGGGACAAAACTGTACACATAAACAGTAACACTATTGTTTACAATTACATAAAACCGTCAAATTCGTCAGAAATCAAATTTGAAATTGATGACTTAACATTTGGAAACAAAATCATAGTTAATAATGTTAGATTTACATAAACAACTAGTGACTGACAACATTCCTATTGTAAAACAGCGGAAAATAGTGATTTTTACTTTATCGCAAGGGACATATTGGTAAAGAATGTGGTATCTGAAAAATCTTTCCGGCACAATCAATACGAGCTTTCATGCTCGTGTTGGCTGAGTTAAAATAAAAGAGGTCAACCTCAACCCGTGCAGAAATATGGCTAGACATAATTAGAGCAACTGCAAGAGGCATCGCATCAGTCCCAACATTCTATGACATTATTTGCGACAGTAACGATAAACGTGAAAAATCTCATGCGTCAATCAGTCGATATCTACGCATTAATATTTATTAAATAATATATCAATATTCAAAAGCATTTCCTCATTAAATTATCTAAAATACGATGTTCGTATTATCGAAGTCAATTTTATCCAAGTCATTATCATGATTACTATCAAAATGATAAAATGGGTGTTAGTTTTTGAAAACTGGACAGAACAGTTACTTTAGCGCCATTGTTTTCATCTGCAGTTGTTAGAATTATTAAAAGTTAATAATTCATATTATTGACAACGAATACATTTCTCATCACTTAAACAAAACTGTCCTATGGCTATCACAAAAAAGAATAATTCGATTCTAGGAACTAAACACTACATAATGTCATTCATTTATCTTGACTTCTAATCTCAAAGGGAATTTCAAAGGCAAGACTCCTACATAAAATATTATTGTAATGCCAAGACTCGCTTGAATAACATTCAACTCTTGATTGTCTCACCCAGCAGCCATGTCACTATCTCCGAGTCCCACCCTGTTCAGTGAGTAAGCAATTCCAAATGTCACGTGTCACGAGTATACATCGAATTCGTGATCAATTGGAATTCTTAAGCAAAGACCTCGTAGGTCGCTCAGACTGCACACAAGGGAACCTAAAGCAATCACAACTGTACTCTGATTCTCCTTGCACGTACTACCTAGGAATAGAAGCCAGGAGGCAACTAGTGGTATCACTGAAGCAAATAGAGGTTTCTTGAAAATGCAACCCATAATAATTGTGTTGAAAAATCCTAAGTGCTAGAGAAACAACCCCGAATGTGCCTGATATTCTGTAATGCATTGGAAAATATATTTCATAATTAAATATTCTTAATTTCACCAGAACTCTGGGATCACTTTAGGATCACAAGTAGTAGTTTAATTTCATATTCTTAATGTGCACTGTAATACTGATGAAAGGCACAAACATTGTAATAGTACTAGTCACAACAATAAAAATGCTGCTCTATAAAACTATACAAAATGATTTTCCAAATGGTGGTACACACACTACTAAAGAACAAGAAATAAAATACTTCCGTATAACGTTACACTAAATTAAATATTTTATCAAATACAGTATTTTCCAGTTATCAACATATTTCTCCTAATAATTTTTATTATAACATGCCATCTACATAATATACACCTGTTAAATATTTTTTGATATAAAACTTTCATTTTATGTCACTTAAAGTTTGGATACAAAATCGGCAATTATTTCTTCTGTGTATTTATAATCTATCTGATTTTCTCATTCATTACTTCCTCCTTATTATAATAACATTTCCTGTTCACATGTTTCGTTCCAATTTTCGTATTTTAATTTTTTGTTTATTCACTAGCGTTCTTACTATATGTAAATAAACATTTATTTTTTGTTAAACATCAGCAAATGTCGGAAATGTCATGTATGTTACTCCAATTTTATGAGACCTTCATCACAGGTCCTTCGACAAAAAGTGAACATTTTCGACCCATTCATATTGTAGAACTTTGTAACATCAATTCTGCAGTACTATGCTTATTATTACATATTTCAAAAGAATCTGAAGCATTTACATACACTAAACTTAATTTGTTCAGTAGGAAACTGATTTAAAATCTCTTAGACAACTGAAAAATTTGTTGCAGAACGCCATAATTGATAAATCAATTACATGTTGTATTTCGTGTTATATCAGAATCAATATTTTATACATTTCATTTAGATTACTGATACGGTTTAGTATTTAGACAATAAGCACGTTTGTGGTAACATTCTAACCCTAAATAATCGTATTAAGCAAAAAATAGACCATCCTCTAGAATCTTCAAGAAAAGGGTTGGCTTTTCTCTGTAACTGACTCTATAATTCTCCACAAGAAAAAACAAACAAATTTTAATATAAATGATGTGAATTTAATATTTTGAGTTTGTTTGATTGATTTATGTTACCGGGCACGTCAACTGCTACTTCCATTCATCCTGGCAGGGTCCTAAATGTTTTATCTGGAAAGGTGGCGGTAATTGCTTTCTCAATGGTGGTGAGATCCACGCCGACCTACAGTAGACTTCCGGGGGCCATAGAGGCCCCTCCAGATACATCCCTCATTAGAGCACAGCCCCCGCCAGGACGAGCTGTAAGCTACCGATTAGTGTAGTACATGTAAGTGTTAGTGTGTGTTACTGTGCGACCTAAATATACTATCACTGTGTCGAAAATCGGACACAGTAGGGATTCTAACCTTACGACCTCGCGGTCAGGTACTCTGCAGAAACAGCAGCAATGCTGTCTGTGAGCTAAACTCAGCCAATTTGGAATATGGCTCGTATAGTGTTGTATAGAGATATCTCAAATTCGAATAATTTACCAGTAGTACAAACGCAACTCAATGTATCATTTTGATTAATTGAAATGTTTATTTTTTCTTAAGCATTCCTGTACCGAATTTTTCTCTTGGTCAAATATTCACTTTCGTTGCTTCAATAAATTATGGTTCGACTGCCTGATAGGAGCTCGAAATACACTCGGGTTGCGTAAACATTGTTTAGGGTAGCAAATAGGAAAGCACAAAGACATTTTTCAGGGCCGACAACGCACGATCAAACATCGAGGATCCTCCAGAAAGGGTTTCCCGCGGGAGCCCTCCGCGTGGCGAGAGCGGCGAAATTTGCGGCCGCCCAAAGTACCTTGCTCCGCCGCCTCGCGGGACCTGCTCCTCCGCGCGTCATTCATCATCATTTGGCGGCGACGGCGGAGGGGGGAGGGGGAAGAGGGGGAGCGGTGGCGAGGAAGGAAGGCGAAGGCGGAAGCGCTGGAAGATAACAGGAGCGGGGGAGGGACAATGGCGGGGTGGGAACTGTGGTTAGAGCGGGGACAGTGGCAGGGACTGCCTCAGTGGTACGAGCGGGGGTAGGGGAAAAGGACGGAGTCAATGCTGGGGCGGGCACAGCGGCACGTGCGGGGACAGTGGTAGGAACGGGGACAGTGGTAGGAATGGGGACAGTGTCAGGAGTAGAGACAGTGGCAGGAGCGAGGACAGTGGCACGGGGGAGATAGGTGGATGAGAGTAGAGAGATGGAGTCAATACGAAGGCGGGGACAGTGACACGAGTGGGGACAGGTGACAGGGACGGAGGCAGTGCAGGGGCGGGGGCAGTGACAAGGGTCAAAGGCAGGAGACAGGGGGCCGGCTGCGGGGGCGAGGCCGGGGCGTGGCGCGGGCGGGCTGAGGCATAGCTGGGGCTGCGGCGCGGCGGGCGCAAGGGTCGGGCGGGGAGGCTGCGGGTAAGTGCTTGTTCAGCCTCCAGTCGCAAATTTATCTCCACTTAACGGGGCCCCTCGCCTCGCGCCCCTCCGCGGCGCCCGTGTTTATTTTGGCGAGCGCCCCGCCCCCGCCCCCGCCCCCCTCCCCTCCTCTCTCTAAACCGCGGGCGGGATGCATCGGCCTGAATAATAGCTCGCTTTCCAATAGACTAATTCAATTGCCGGGGAAGCATCAAATTTCGATTGGCGCGCGCAGCCGTAGGAGCAGCCCCGGCCGGGCGCGGCCCGCCAGCGCGTGCGGCTCCCTCCGCCGCGGCAGGGGGCGATAAGAAAGAAACGCAAATACACTCTCTAAATTGGACTGAAATAAAGGGGAGTAATTTCCTCGTTCGAGCGACCGCGTAACCGGCTCATACGAGCGCCGCCCGTATTCCTGCTGCGCCTGCTTGACGGAACCTCCACGTTGGGGGGCGCCGGGTGTTGCGAAGAGATGTGGGGAAGTGTGACGGTTTATTCTGGCCTATGCTGGGGCCATCACAAGAAAGGTTAATAGATTTGCGGTGGGAATGAGAGTTTTGGGAGCATCGTTGCGTGGAAAGGAACGAACGAACTCAATTTCGACGCGAGCAATAAGATACAAATAGAAGAGGTGAAAACAGTGAGTAGCCGCGTTTTTATATGAAGGATAATGTATATACGTTTTTTACTGGAGCACGTGAGAAATGATGGTGCTTAGGAACATACAATGATAAATATAAGAAGGCAGATTATTAAAAAAACAATATAATGACTGTCCTGAGAGACAGGGAATAAGCGGGGTGCCCCACAAATGAACATATTGCACAAAAAATATCAAAAAGAGACGAAATTGACAAACTTTCGATCAGGAAGACACAGTTGAAAGGCGGGTAATGTGGTTTTGTTTATTGAATAATTACATGCCAGGTAGGCCCTTGACAGCAGAAGATGAAAAAATCGTATATTAAATACAGAAAATGAATAGTTAGGAGAATGCAGCTCATGCATCAAGAAGAAAACTGTTTGATGTTGTTAATTAAGATTTAAAAGGAGGTTATGGAGGGTCGAAGAATTGTTTTGGTAGTTTGCGTCTTAGTCGGTTACTATGGTGAATAATGTGATTTGCAGGAAAGAACGTGGAGTATGTCGGAGGTGAATCAGTAGCGCAGTTTGGTGGTAGGAATAATTCGTGGATAAGTTGTTGAATTAGTGAAAAGAGTAACTGGATGTGTACAGAAGCCCACTAACAATTTATTAACACAGGAAATGGATTATTAAAGGAAGTAGATGAAAAACGTCGGATTTAAATTATAACTGGAACTCGATTGGATGAAACAAGATGATGTGGAACTTACGGATCTGGAACGGAGCTTAACAAATATTTCACCGACCAAGAGTGTAGGGGGCAACCAAAGGAAATAGCACAGACATTACATAGTTGCATCAGAAGTTGTATCAAATTAAATGTAAGAAGTATTCACAAAGAGAGAATGGAGGTAGCGTGATCATGAGAAAGTAATATATCGGGCGAATGATGAATTGTGTGAATGTGCTGAAAAAGTAGAATGAAATTCATGATTCTATTGTAATGTTACAGTTATTGTTTTGTTTATATGTAGCGTCAACAGTGGAGAAAAAGAAAAGACGAATGGCGGGTTTGAGGTAGGTAAATAATTTTGAATGTTTTTTTTACTTGAATTGTTCAGTGAAATTCCTTTGGAAACTGCCATTTCTTTATGCCTCGTAGAGACGAAATTGCCAGATATGAACATTATTTAAACTAATAGTATCAACGTCATTGATTCCCAAGGTCATGTTGTCCCGTAAATAATTCGATATTGACTGTTTTGTCCAGAGATTTATCATCTTTGCTCAATTTTTTCTTCAAAAATTAATGTTCTAAAATATTATTTTTTATTTACTTTAGATAAGTCCTTCTTCCACGTTTAAAATGTGCCTGTGATTACATAATATGTAAATCTGATATATTATATCAGTGGCAGTTTCTCGTTCCACTAGAATAATTTTGATGTTTGTTATTATGGAATTAATTTCTATTATTCAAATATCTACAGACTACAAAGCTTAACATAAAATTACTTAACTCTCTCTTCAAGAAACGACAATATTAATTATAGCAATAATAAGTAATAATTTAATTACATGATCTAACTTATATTTTAGTTGTGGCATTATAAATATTTAAGGTATATAACATGTTAAACCAAAATTCATTTCAGGAAAATGGGTTCTTGTGAAATACATGTGCGCATGTTTTATTCAAATTCTGATTGCACACTGAACAACAAAAATATGAGTAAACAAAATAAAACACTAAGTTCTACTACTGCAGTAGTTGGATTTTCCAATCGCTTTTGTTATACGTTTGTAGTATAATATCACTTCCTACGCAGGGTAAATATAAACCCGCAGTTCGTCTCTTCAAGAGAAACAATTCAAATAAAAATGATCGTATTCTATCAAATAACTTCCTTTACTGCTCTAACACAAAGCCGTCTTAAAGCATTGACATGAAATAAAATATTGCCGATATTATTGAAGGAATCCGACATTTATGATCCTTTATTCAAAGCGCTCTAAAAACCGTAGAGAAACTTTTCGAGTGCTTCGACGCAGTTAGCCATATTTCACTGGCGAATGCAAGAAGAGGCGACCGAGCGGAGGGCTGCCGGAGGCGGAGGTCTGGCGCGGCCTCTTTCTCCTCTCGGATCGCAACTCTTCAGTGGGAGCGTTCAGTCCTCTCGACGCCAAGACCAAAAACATTCGAAAATACATTTTTATTGCGTATTATTACTTTCTCGCTACCGCCTGCGCGGTAGAAAAAAAAGTTATGTAATTCTGCGCGACGAAACGGCGGATTTGTGGCAGAAAAACTCTCATTGCAGGGTCTCGGTTACGAAAAAGTGGATAAATCCAGTTGTTAAATTTAGGGAAAAAAATCCTCAAACACGTGGTGTAACCAGAATCCATGTGTTGTGGGTCCTTGATACCGAAAAATCAAACGATGGCAAAACGTCTCTGTCCGTCCGTATGTGAACAACGCTAGCGGCTAAACCGTTCAGCCCATTTTCTCCAAAATTGATATTCATCAATTGTTCTGGCTGATGTCCCGGCCCCCTGGATTCGAAATCGATATTTTAATTTTGTAAGCTACTTTACATGATGAAATTTTTCAAACAAATGAATGGAACATTTTTGATTCAATTTCGTTGTTGGGTAATGTAAAGAACGTTTATGAGAACGGAGTAGGTCTCATCTTCGTTGAAAACACTGATTTTTCGAAAATAACGGAATTTCAAACTTTTTTCGGAGTCTTCCTACAACTAAATTATTGAAGAAAGATATTTTTTTTTTTTTTTAATAAAAAGTGCGGCGGCGATGATGTAACGGTTAGCGTACCGGACTGTTGTACCCAAGTTCGCGGGTTCAAACCCGATCGTAAGCCGTGGATTTTTAAGGGCGAAAAAATCCTTCGTACGCCTTCCTTCGGAGGGGAAGTAAAGCCGGCTGTCCCATGTTAGTAGATTTACTTGCATATAAATGACGCCTCTGAGCAACATTCAAACCGCCTGTTTCACGCCCAAGAAATACCTCCTTCCTCTGCTAGTTGGTGAAAGGAGCGTAGCGAAATTTGCGTGGTACGACGGAAGAGCGGGCCTGATGGCCCGAGTCTCGCCACGTAAAATAAGGCAAATTCAATTCAATTCAATAAAATCTATTTCTTAAAGATAGATTTTCAAATATAGTCATGTATCATTTTTCAAATTTGAATACTTTTCGCGTAATTTTACCTGAAAACACTGACGAGAAAGTACGTGCTATTTAGCACCATTAGTTTCTATTTTTATTTTATTCAAAAGTTTAATCACTTCTTAATGGTTAAAAATATGTCACTAAAGTAATGAAAATCCATTGGCATTAACTGCAAATATATCAAGTCACCGGGCTCCGATCCTGGGACCTTCGATTATGCAGGCACACGCTCTGACACGACCGAGCTACGGAATCAATCATTGCAATTGTGATAATTTATCGATCTTCTAGTGATCTTCATTCGTGTGCAAGATTGGCACGAAGGTAAATTGTACGATGTAACGTGTCATCGTTTCGTTTCTTTTATCTTTACCCTTTATCCCAACTGAATCGTTGTTCAAGTAGCATTAACGCCTGCTTGTTATACAATTATTGTCGTGATCGTTCCGGGTGCAGTAAATTACTGGCGAGGGGTGTTCATTGTGTCAGTGTCGTAATGATCTGTGTAGAAGTTAATTAAATGTAAAGGTCTGTGTTGTATTCTAGAATAACTCATACTTGCACTAACACAATTTTGTATACTAGTTACAAATTAAATAAAATGAAGTATTGCACAAGACATAGCAAATTGAATAATATAATACTATTACATAAGAGCATTATAGAAATTAAACTCTTGTTCTTACGTCCTACCCTCCCTCTTCCTCCGCCGTTGCACGAGACGAATCTATGAAAGCGTAGGTTTCCTCGGCCGGAGTCAATAGATGTTTGGCCGCGCGGCTGTCTTCATTTTTTATTGATTTTTGTTGGTTGAAAATAGGTCAGTTTAAGTATCAGTTTTATATAATACTGAAAGTCTTATGTACTAATATATATTTCAGAATTCTAAAACTTAAATCTAACATACGGTTGAGGATGCCCTAGTAGGTCGTCTATTCGAAATTGGAGAAGGTACGCCGTGCTCTAAGCACAGTTCCCGAGAACCTACTGTTACGAGTCTTTAAGACAAACTGAACATTTTTTGTTCTCATTATTCAATAATTCTATTGCATTTTGTGAATGACTAATCACAGTTCGTTTAAGTAAACCTAATATTTTTGTATTTTGTCTTCATGCCTATTTTCTTCCCATTTAAAAATGTCGTGTTTTACATTTTGACACCATGGCAATTTTGTACTGCAGAGAAACGAATCATTAATTATTCAACCGTCCTCATTTATTAACTACAATCATTTGTATGTGATATGGATTACATTAAAATTATGGACGTTAAGCAGCAAATAAAAGGTTAAAGCTCTTGAAAAGCCTTTGTCTTCTTAAGATCCAGTTTTAAATCATTCAAGAGAAATTTTACAATAGAAGGAAATAAAATAATTATGTAATGGAGTAACTAGCATCGCCTAGAAGAACCCCTACAAAACATCACCAAGGTAACAAGGCATTTCAGAGGTACATTTTAAGGTTCCCATAGTATAATTAAGAAATGCAGCTTCAACTAAATCCAAGTGTAAATCATAGACGTAGCTTAACTGTAATTTAACAGGATTTTTAACATCAATATGACCGAATATGTTGACGTCTGTTATCTCGTTTAATTGTAATATTATTCTGATCCTTTTAAAATAGACACTAAAATATTTTTACAACCGTTGCCTTTCATTTTTTTTTCAAAAAAATGTAGTCTTTACATTTTTAACACGATTTTTACATTACATCAACATGACTTTTAAGTTACGTAATTTAAGTAATAATTGACGTTTACTTAAGACTCTAATCAAAATTCACTGTGGTCACGAAGTTTTGAATGTTTTGAAAAGAAATTACCAAGTAATATTATTGTGAAAATATTACCGACTATTTATGACAAGAGCGTAAACCCTTATATTGACTGCTTATATCTCCATCTAAAATCTTTATAAATGTTTCAAATCATAATGATATGATGGGATTGTTTCCCCAACCCCATAAAATAGCATGTTTATTGAATCAGCTTCTTGCATTTCATTAAACTTGAAAATGTATGATAAAATATGTATCAACAACGTTAATATGGATCGCTTCCTCCACAAGTAACGCGTGTAAATTATCAAAGTATATCGTTATTTTTTAATATAATGAATTTTAATTGTCATATTCATTTTTATACGTGGATGGACTACAAATTTAACACTCCCACCCATTATATTTTCACATTACATCAATAATGTCGTCGCTCAATTCATAAACAAATTTGGTGGATAATGGCGTGTTTCCAACAAGATCGACAGAATTATGAAATATGTAGAGATCAATAAATAATGTTACGTTTGTGAATTCAAGTTGAACAAAACGGTATAATCATATTGAAAAACATGCTTCAATTTGTTAATGAACGGTACTTTTTCATTAATGATCTGCATTATACAAATTGTTCTATCAATTATCAATATTATTTGGCTTACTACATAAATTCAATATATTGGTTTTGCCTTCGATAACTGAAGTATAGTGTGTGACATTTTTCTTTACTTCCCAGAAGTAATCAGAAATATTATCTCGCCCCAACATGAAAAATATACTTTCCAATTATACATTTGAAATATGCAAGTCAAATTTTAGAAAGTAAATTATCACTGTACTATAATGTATCTTTTACTACTTACTTTGATATAAGCAGGACGTAAGTGATAATGCAATGTAATTCATGACAAGAAAACTATTCTCTTGGGCCATACTTTTTTGTAATTAAAGTGAATGACAGAATGAACAGAGACGGGTGAAATCAGACAACAGTAAAACGCATATAAAAGCTTGCATATAACATACGCAATATTATGATAGAAAAAACAATAACTATAATATTTAATCTGGAATGATTAAATACCTCTTTTGTTTCCCTTCTTTTCCAGTAATAAAACGGTTTTATTTTCGATTTGGACCAACTCCAGGCCACATGACTAGATCCTGCCGTTCCAACGTGTAGATTCATATATTTTACAGCACAACAGTATTATTTGGTTCACATTTAGTTGTGAGAAATAACTTCTAGAGCCACTTCCCTTGATTCATTGTACGTATTGTGGAAAGAAGTAAAAGTGAACGTTTTTTTAATGGTGAGAGTATTATGAAGAGTGAAGTGACGTTCACTGCTCAAGCTCAAGAAATAAAATATTCGGTTATCACAGCAATAAACTAAATATCTCAACGAAAGAAACTTAGAAATATGGCAATAACATAATATAGTATACAATAGCATATCATAGCTGTAACATAGTATAGTACATACGTAAACAGAATACACCTGAATTTTACATGCGAAATATATATTAAAAAATTTGTTGTTCCATAACGCGACACGTAAATTGCACGTACTATTTATTGGCGGGAGGTCTCTATCATGAATACCTCGCTTGATTTCAACTGTGTCTTAAATCGCATTTTGCATTTTCTATTTTTCAGGCAAAATAGAAATGAATCATTGTTTTTTTGAATTTTTCCCAAGTTCCAGGGAATGAAACAAATAATACACATACCTCGCATCGTCGGAAGTCGCATAACGTTCTTTTAATTTCGCGCGTTGGAAATTCGTAATATAGATTTGGATAAAACAGATTACAGTTTTTTGGTATGCAGATTTTGTAATACAGATGTTAGTCAAAATGTGTTAGCAAAAATTCCTATTATTTTTTTGTAGTGTGTTATTCACTAGCAACCAGACGCTTCGTGATTGGTGTAGAAAAACCAAGCGAAGCAGAGTGGAGGAGGCGATGAGGAGGAAGAGGGGCGGGGTGGGGCGGGGCGGGGCGGGGCGGTGCGGGGGAGGGCGGAGGGACCGGTGACCGGTGTCCGTCCCCGGGCGGAACCTCCTCGAGTGCACCCCGCTCCGCATCGCGACTTCATTTGCGGGAGAGCCGCCTCGCAGGTCACGCGGCGCCCGGGACGCGGCCGGATATTGGGGCGCTGCAGCGCAGGCAGCCAGGCGGGCGAGGGCTGGCGAGGGCTGGCGAGGGCGGGCAATGGAGGGCAATGGAGGACGAGGGCGGGCGAGTGAGACGGGCGAGTGACGGCGGGCGAGCGAGGACAATCGGGCGAGCGAGGGCGGGCGCCTAGAATCTTAAAACATATGCTAAGATCAGTTGCAAAATCATCTTTTTCATTGAAACCCTCTTTCCCTTTCTCTATAATCAAATTTTTTATTATTAATTATTATTATTATTATTATTATTATTATTATTATTATTATTATTATTATTATTATTAGCGTATAGGCCATTACTGACCACGCTACACGATTAACGTGTGTAATTCTTCCAGGATCAGCTTTTCAGCTGTATCCTTGGATTAGAAGAAGGTTGTTACGCCTTGAAGTGTGAATTATGAGATGAAAGGATGATGATGATGATAGGTGAAGGGACAATCACAAATACGACCATGTCTACGCAGGACTCGAACCTGCAGCCTTCTCGGCACAGATGACGGCTGCCGCAACCGTCTGCGTCACGGGGCCGACATTATTATTATTATTATTATTATTATTATTATTATTATTATTATTATTATTATTATTATTATTATTATTATTATTATTATTATTATTATTATTATTATTATTATTATTATTATTATCATTATCATTATTATTGTTTTGTTTCGGCCAACATGCGACCAAGGGATACGTGTATCCCACCGGGGCTCAGACTTGATAATCGGGGTAAGTGAAAGTTATTTTCTCTATAGGGGCGAATCACCATTTTAATGCTGAGTTCATTTTATACCCCAGATGTTAGCCCTGCGTGATGGGATGAAATTGTGATGATGATGATGAATGATGAAATAGAAGCTCACAAACATACTGTAATATTTATAAGACTGCTCGGGGGAGGGCGCCAGGTTCAGCTCCTGAAATGTAACTGAGTGGAAGAGTTGGGAGGTCAAGAATGAGCAATTGAGTCATTGGTGACAAACAACTGTTTATTCCTGGCACCAAAAGCTACCAGGTAAATTACAATGTCGCAATTGGCGACGCAAGTTCTTTTAATACTAAAACTACTCTGTGAATGAATTACAAGAGGTTACTCTGATGGGCCTGAGCGCGGCCACTCGCAGTTTTTCGCTGTTGTAATTGTTCAGTGAGACGGCATCGTCTCATAGTTTCACCAATGGCTGCTGGTCTTCGTGGGCGGGCCGAGGCGGCGGCCTCAAACAGAGGCGGCGGCGGCTGTCCCAGGTCGCTGAACTCCAGCGGTGCGTCTCCTTCTCTGCAGGACGCCGAATCGAACAGGCTCAGAGGGGCGAGTGTCCACGGGCGCTGACGTAACGGAGAGGGCTGTCACTTAGCCCGGGACGAGAGGCGGCAAGGCTGGCGGGCCGAAGCGAAAACGGCGCGGGATTCGGTAGTTTCCCGTCCGAGTTTCCTCCGCAACAGTTTACAAGTCGCGTCCCGATCGTGAATGACTGTATAATTAGGCACGTTTAGCTACCAGGGAGTATCTTGGAACTCTCCCGTAGCAACAAAAATTTACAAGTCTCTCTCGAAGAAATCTTACAAGTCTCCTTCGGAGAAATTTAACAAAGTCTCCCGAAGAAATTTAACAAAGAGCGTCTCTCGTAGAAATTTTGAAGTAGTCGTGTCAGAAAAATCTCAGAAGTTGTGCCGAAGTAATTTTACAAAGTCAGTCTGAAGAAATTTTAACAAGTGTCCTATTCCTACTCTGCATCGCGTTTATAAGAGAATTTCCTTTCCCCTTCCCAAATTGTTCCTAACACCAAGTTTCTCCCCTCCCTCATGGCGAAGCTTCCCATTGGCCAAGGGTGGCTGCGTCGCAGGATTCTGATTAACCAATCTCGTGTCGATTTTTCTGTAGTTTTCCGTAAAAGCTTTCTGTCTGTCGCTGGCTTCGCTCTCTCTCTTGCTTCCCTTTTGTTAGTTACTCCGGGAGCTGATCGCAGCTGTGTGGACACTTGCGCGCGAAAAAAGCGCATTTCACGGATTCCCGACGGCCGGCAGGGGCTACTTGACTGCCTACTGTATTTAATTTGTTAATGGCCCGTGCAGGGATTCGGGTGTCTACCCAGGCGCGTGTCGAGGCGCGTGCCAGAACGAATGTGAGTGGTTAGCATTGTTCGAAAAAGGTTCTCGCTTACTACGTGTCGTAAATGCGTCGTTGTCTTTAATTGACACTCGGCCTATCCTTTCTTTGGGGTTCGCACCCTCCGGTCGCGCGGCCGGAGAAGGGATGCGGGGGCGCGCTCTGTCCCAGGAGAGGGCCGGCGAACGGCTCGAAAACAAGAATGGCTTTTATGACTGCAGTAAACCAGCTGCCTTCTGGACAAAGACCTATGCGCGGTCGGGGGGTGGGCGGCATGACGAAAGGACCCTTTCGCTGCGAGGGCCTCCCCTCTTGGCCTACTTCTGAGCCGCGGCGCGAGCTATTCCCAGCTGCAGGAATTATCGGTTATTGGCGATGCCATAATAAAATTATATTTAATTAATCGGTGACGCCACAATACAGAGAACCACACAACATAACCATGCCAAAGGCAGTAATATATTATAATTATTATTATTACCATTATCATTATTACCATCATTTAATTAAGAAAAAGGTGGGGGAAACTTTTTCTTCCAGCAAAAAAGTTTCACTCTAAAATCGGCGAAGAGAAAAACTGCTATTTTTCTCCCTGAATCTGGCCATTTCGAGAATCTTTGATTGAAATTAAGAGAAAAGGTGACAAATACGTGTGCAGGGCACAAAGTTGGGAAGAGGGAGCAAAGTGTTCTAGGAAACAGTTATTGGAAAGTATGGAAAATAAAATAAAAATGTACGGAAGATGAAAATGTAAAAAAACAAAACATTAATCAAGTGGAAAATTTAGGAACGATTAAGAATTAAATTAAGTTAAGAAAGCAGAAATGAATGAATGAAGGAAGTGAATAGATAAACGTGCAAGCAAACGAGAAGGGCCCAAAGATGTAATAAAAAGTATCCTAAAAATTCGTCTTAAATCAACAACAACATGCTCAACAGCATAGTCTTGCATGTATTTGAAGTCCGATAACCTTCATAATCCTTGTAGAAGTGTACTGATAATAATTGTAAAACAAGACACATTCGAAACGTAACAAAAAAGATGCAAGCTGTCAGTTATGCCTTTGCGACGCGTTTGGTCCAGTCACTCCAAAAGACAAGCGCATACAGCCTTGCAAGCGTCGTACATCCGGCGTCGTACAACATTGGCTTCTCTTGCCAGTGATACTGTGGTTGCTACGTCATCACGCAGCTAAATGGCGTTTGCTTGCGATAACTGGGTGAATATTAGCGGACATCCGGTGAAATAGACGATCGTGACCAATGGCCTCTGGTCCAGTCTTGTGTAGAACATTCAATTCGTTGCCTAGTGGAATACGATGAGAGATTATAACGCATCGTGTAATCGTTATGGGATTCCAATGGCATTCCTAACTCAACAGTAAGTACATGCACTGAGCAATACCAACAACATTATAATGCTCTCTCTTCAGCGTTGAGTCCATGTATATAAACCAAAAATCATCCATCCAAGCACATAAACCAATGACTGGAATATATACACATGTGTGTGTGTGTGCGCGTGTGTGTATGTGTGTGTGTGTAAGAATTTACTATATTTATTAACCTATAAATAATGTGCCTGATTATGAAAAACTTGATAATGTGATATTCTGAAATTAGCATGCATTGCAATTATATCACAATTTCATTATTTTAAGAAGCCATAATGTTTTCTTCTTAACCCCACATTAAACTTGAATAGACATTTAATAAAGAGTATTTATTTCCACACTAAATAAAATTAATTACCTATTGTTATTTGGGCGCCACACTTTTTTAAAAAAAAGTGTTTTGGCTTGACCTTAAATTAGCTTAACTATAATGTAAAAAACGTTCAATCATCTACTCGATCACCATCTACTCGATTTTATTAAACGTGTAAAATTTGCATTAATATTTCCACAACCAATATTTCTTGTCAAGCACAATGGTGTAACAGACGGCTCTTAAATAACGATACAAGTTTCTTTAATGTAATTATCATCAAGGGTAATTAACAAACTGAAATTGCCTCGCCTGTATACACATTTCTTTAAAGCTACGAGTACTTTCGAAGTTTACTAACAGTATTCAATCACTCTTACAGAAAGTGGTTAAAAGTGCTTTAATATCTCGAGTCCAAACTAATGCACCGCCTTACATGTCTTCTTTCCAATTCAAACAGTCTCTTCGCTGTCCTGTCTCGGCCGACCAGCGCTAAACCCACCCTCTCGGCCTTGGGATAACGGGTTCGTGTGGTTAGCAAGAAGATATCCCTACATAGTATATCCTGGTCTTCGGAACCTGAGAAGAGAGCTTTCTCATCGTCACACAGCAACAGATACTGGGACATTTGTAAGGAAAGCGCAGGGTTGTTATTTCGCCGCGGCTGGGATTCGAACCCGGGGTTGCGCCGTGGAAAGCGAGCCCGCTAGCCGAGCCACAGATGGCAGTGTCTTCGCCAACTCGCACAATTCACCTCCCCTTACATTTTCCAACACTTGACTTCCAACATCCTCCTCTATTTCCACGCGAGGCCTGCACTTCCCAACAACATCCCACCAACTTCGCGGGCCCTGTCACCGTTTGGACAGACTCTTTAATCTTAAAGGGCGGGGGCTCTTGCGGTCGAGGGGCCGCATTGCAGCCTCCTCCTCGGGCGGGAGGGGCCCACGCCTGCACGGTTGGCTGGCGGACCACAATGCGGAGGCCCTGATAAGCCCCGGTCATTAGCGTAGCTACCGCCTCCGCCCGCCTCCGCCCGCCGCCCCCCCCTCGCCCCCGCCCAGCGCAAGAAGCCCGCGGTGCTCTCGTAGGAATTAAAACGCGCTTACGACCACCGTAATTACTCTATTATCGAGTGGACGCGCCTCTCCCACGACCTGCAGGCCGAAAAGTGCGCGCGCCTCGGGAGGAAGAAATTGTGGCAAGAATTCGGTAAGAAACGTGAATATCTGAGAGTTCAACTTTTGCAACGTAATCGAGTTGTCTGAAGTTCTTTTGGGAAATTTGGATTCATTGAGAACCAAACAGCTATATTTTATATGTTTGGTTCTCAATGGATTCAAATTACAGCTTACAGCTCTAATTTATTACTTTGAGATAACAATAACGGATTAATTTTCTGGAAGATAATCTAAGATCTAAATTCGTAGCACACATGTTAACATCGATTAGAGAGAGATTGTAGGCTTTGGCGATCGATGTCAGTAACTACTTGGTTGATCGAACGACGAAACATTCTAGGCACTGGTGCCAAGGTTTCAGGCGCCATTTTGAGATCTTCCTTAAGGCGAAATGCAGGTGCGGCGGCATTTCGCCGTAAATAAGGGCGGGGAGTGACTGAGGAAACGTTGGCATTTGTGTTTAGGTCGAAGAGCGTCCCGGGCAGCCAAGTAGTTATTGCGTGGAGAGGATGTGATATAACTTCCGAGTGAAAAGACATCGCTTCTCCGTCGCTTGACGAATCCTCTTCAATTATCATTCGACTAGAAATTCAAATATTTATGCGTAGAACATTCAGTAGAAAACTACTTTGTCTACAAGTCTTCCCGAACATATAAACCTTTGATAACTTATTGTTTACTTCGAGACCCTACAGGAAATAGAGAATTTCTAGAAAGCTAGTGGGCTGTCATGTACGTGTCATTATCGGCGCGAATTTCGTGAGTGTTCACTTTAATGAAATTATTAGAGGGGCTCTCTCGAGATATTGATGGCGAATATTGTGTGCGGCCACACTGTTCGGGAAAAGTTTTTGGAGACAAAATCGCAATTAAATATGCCGTTTGAAATGTGTTTGTATCTGTGACTCTTTCTTAAGAACTAACATAATTGAGAATTGTGTTCTTTGAGATTAAAACAGGAGTTAATTTCCTAGAAGCACATCTTATTATACAAACGCTATTCTCACACAAATCTTATTTGTGTTATTTTAGTGTAACTATTATTGAGTGGATACGGGTTTTCTTGCGATCTCCAAAAATAAATTGCGCACACCTTCGTCGAGAAAAAACACGAAAAAGTTCTGGAGAAAAAAATCAAATGAGAAATGTAAATCTGTTGAGAAAGAACTGAAGCAAGGAAGAAAGTTGCACAGAGGTAATTCATGCCGAAAATACTAACTTATTAGTAAAACCCGATTCTTAGGTTTTAACCTATTTTATTCTTCACTTCTTAACGCCACTATTTTTACATTAATATCCGTTTAAATCATTTCTGAGCTAAATGTGTGAATTTTATTCTTCCTAAAAACGGCTAAGTGGGTAATGATCCTAAAAGGGGTAAGTCATGAATTTCTAGAAAAAAGCAAACACATTTGACTCAAGAAATTAATTTCTTAACTTCTGTTGGAATTTCATTGGTGCCTTGGAAACAGTCTTTAACATTTCTGACCTTCCTGCTACTATTTAATGCCTAGGAGAGTGCGTGTCTTCTAAACGAAGCGATGAAGTTCATTGAAGCTGTTTCAAAGAAGGAAATTCCTATCTCTGTAGATGATGCCTTCTTTTCAGTCTCAAAAAGTCCAATCTCTGAATCCTAGGTACAGAGAGATGAAAAACATAAATACAGTTCTTCTAGGAGATGAAACATCTGGGAAAAAACCCAAGAGCCGAGGAGCGGTGGCATCTACAAAATATGTTCCAGGAACTGCATATTGCGTTGAGCGAATTTTTCTCTTTACAAGCGTGCGTTAAAATTCAATAGAACGTTGTTCACAAAAGACTGTTTGAAATTGTACATGGTTCTTGGTTGTATCAGTTTCTCTTAAAGAAAGTGCATTTGTGTCCTAATTTTAAAAGGAATATGTGAAAAGTAGCATTATGTATTTATTTATTCAATTATTTACCTACTTTTAAAGAATATTTTTTCTATTTCAGAACTAAAAATATTGAATGAATTAATAATTCAGATTTGTTATTTATTACAAAAATTGTTCAGTATGTATTAACATGTTTAGAAAAAATTATAAAAAAAGCTAAAGTAGGCGATGTTTTTCAAAAAGTCTAAAATAGCGCTTATACAATCCTAAACACACTGGCCCTATTTATAAACGATATTAGTAAAGTTTGGAGTTGTAATGTTTTCTTCTATCAAATCATTAAAAATATTTGTGTAATCTGAATAGGACAATTCCATCGTTGTAATGAAACATACAAAGAGTAGTCAAGCTGTACATATGTGTAATATAAAGAATGGCCAAGTGTATCGCAAGTTTCTAAATGTGTAATAAATTGTACTGTTACAAAAGCACATACTGTCTCAAAATATTTTTAAGTACTCCTCTACATTATACTACTACATAAACATGCAAAAGTGTTTTAAACAGAAATTGTTTTTTCTGCACAGAGACTCTAACTCAGATCCTTCAAGTTTACTCTTCGTAATCGTAATCTTACGTAATCCTTAAGTTTATGTTATCGAAACGCGGTGCAAAATTAAAAATCTATCCCAGAACAAAAAAAACTAGAAAACTAACTACTACGAGAAAGTCCGTGTCATTCTGAAGTAGTACTAATTTCGTTAACAGGGCCCAACAATATGAGTTTTACGGTCGAAAATTTGCCGTTTTCCAGAGAACGATTACAACACTTTCTCTTCTTACATTCATAAAGGCGAGAAAGTAGAAACATAAAGTGATTCATTGAGTTTAAAGTCAAGTTAGTTGCAGTAAATTGGAATCCCATCTTCAAGTATTCAAATAGAATAATTGTATTTCAAGTGAATTTCTATTTTTATGAGTTACTTTGTCATTATTGTAAAAGATTTCATATGTTTTGTATCTCTTTTGCAGGAAGGAAGTACAATTTTTTATTGTGGACTTAGTTTTTGTGTAACCTACGAGTATTCTACAGATTAAAAGAAGAATTTTATTTTATAATTGGAGTCAGTGTAATCATTTCATGAATTTCTGGATATTCAAGGCCAAATCATAGGATTGTACAATTATTTCTTTCTAGAAGTCCAGTAACCAGGAGCATATGTATTTCTTACAAACACGTGACATCTGAACAGTGATAAAATTAGTAGACACCGTCCAGGTTATGCATCTTTTCCCGAAGCCGATTTTTAGTATCTAACACGTAGTACTGTTTTTCTCATTAACAGTATTGAATTCATCTTCGAGTCTAATCAATGACTGGGATGTGCATTTTCATTAAAATAATAAAATATCTCATCCACATCAGTTTCTGATATGATAAATAAAATTGCCGGGTCTACAAAACGTTTTTCAGAATTTAACCTTTGTGTTTGTAATGAATAACTCGGCGCGATTATAACTTCACTCTTCTACAGTTCGTTTCACCTTTTGTCATCCACTCTTCCTTACCTGGGCATTATGTTCGTCCTCACAGTTCTGTCCTTTCCGCAGGCGCTCAAATCTCTTGGACTTCCGCTTTATTCACAAATTTACTCCTTCTTCCTGTGTCTCTCTTTTTCTGCTCGTGCCAATTCCTTCAACCTCATTGTCCTTTTACGGCTTTTGTTGCTTCTTCTGCGCGTGACTTCGCTACTCCTGACAGCCGTCGCTTTCGCCATTGTTTTCATCGCTGCCTTTGTCACGGCCTCTTCGATCGCTCTCCCCCTTACTCCAGCGTCGCCCACTCCTCTACTGTTCTCAAGTTATACAACGGCACGGTCCTCTGGAGTTTCCCTATCGCCGTTCCCAGGCTGGCCACCACACTCGGCCCTTTGACAATTACGCCCGGGCGACACAAATGCCCATAAATCTCTGATAAAAAATTAGCACTCCCTGAATTACTGAGGGCCTACGGGACTAATTTATTACAGAATTAATTTAATAATAAATAACGACACTTCATCTGTAAAATCGAAAGTTTTCTTTTAAACCCGGCTCTATTTTATCAAAAGTTGATACGCCAACGCTAAGTCTGGCTCTTAACAGCAAACGCCGCGCCATCAATTTAATTAAATTGGACTGAATGTACACTCATTGAATAAATACTTTGCCTTCGCCAAGAGGCACTCCGTCAATTCTCGTTAGTTAAAACTGCCTACATCCTTCCCCAGCAGTGCAGGCTTTCGTTTCCAGAAAGCGCTTGCCCTCGTGACCAGCGCCCTCTCAGATGGGGAAGGGCCAGTGCTTTTATCTTCTGCGTATTTGCTTGATGGGAACATTTCGCTGGTGTGTTGGTGCCTGACGTGAATGTGTTGTACGTTTTTTTATAGAGATGGGAATAATCATAAGAGTCGGATTTAATCACTTTAATAATACAAATAATTAATTTTAATTAGAAAAATTTAGAAAATAGCAAACCGATTTGCATTTAGAAAAAGCAAACCGATGCATTTCGCAGCTGATAGTTACGAGGTGTTAAAAACTTGTTGATAAATCGATTATTATTAATGTTTTGATTGACGGTTATAAATAAATTTAATTACTGCAGTATGTTTTACAAGTGTTTTATCATAAAATCATTTAACTTTTGTATACATTATTTTTAAAAACAATCAATATTTTTCACATTCTGGCATACCACCTAGGCAGTAAAGAGATCGTTTCGAAATGCGACTGCGAGATTTTTCCATAGAAAAGCCATTATTGAGGTCCCTGATGCCGAAACGTGGATAATTCTTAGTTCTATAGGTACTAAATAACTTTCTCTAATACGTTCTGTTGTCATAAGCCACGTTTTGTGGGTCCTTGATGACGAAAAATTTGTTTACGAAAAACAGCCTGTCAACAACGCCAGCGGCTAAACCATAGCCAGGATTTTCATCAATGATGATATTCTCCAACCGATCTTATTGATTTCACGGGTCCTTAAATTTGAAGTGGATATTTTGATTTTCGGGAGGTACTTTCTATTAAGCCCTCATGGGTAGCTAATTAGTCAGCGTGCTCGCTTTCCATAACGCGACCCCGGGCTCAATTTGCTGTCGAGCAGATTACAGAGCTTTCCTTACAAAGTCCTAGTATATGTTACTGTGTGACGAAGAGAAAGCTCACTTCCCATGTTTAAAAGGTCAGAATACTGCGTAGAGACGTCTATGTGCTAACCACACGTACTCCGTAACCCATGGCTGCAAGGCTGGGACGCCGCTGGTATACCTTGGCCCCGTCAGAGGCCAAGACAGACATTTTGTTAATAGCAACATTTTTGAAATGTTCAGAAAAATAGCTCTATTTTTTTCTTTATTTTTTTCCCTCGAATGGAACAGAGTTAATAAAGAATAACGCAGATGCGATTTTTTTAGTATTTCTTCCGTTTTTAGAAAACGCAAAAGTTAATTTATTTTGTCGTTCTACAATACTGAAGATACATTATTTTAGAAATAAAATATGTTCTTCAAAAGTAGTCTCCAATATATCATGTACATTTTTTATTCAAAATGACATGTTTTCGCGTTATTTTATGCGAAGTAAATGTAATTTTCAAACTAAGATTTTCTCAGAAACGTCTCCCTTAATTTGTTTTCGGATACTGCGAAGTATCCTTGTATTACACATTGTATTTCAAAAGTTCCAGAAGTGTCGCTCGTACAACAATACAAGTGGCACTTACTGTGCTCAACAAACGAAACATTCAAAAGTGGAAGACATTTTGCAGGACCAATATCTGTATACATCAAATAATTATTAACAAAATATTATTTTTATTAACTAGTTTTTAAAACGTAAAATTGAAAATTTGTGACATCGAAACTCTTAAAAAACCATTGGCCTTTTTCTGAAAGCGTGTTCTCCTTGTATCTCAATAATACAAAGTATTCCAAAGCATTCTTACATCTAAAATATATCATATGTACTTACATCCATTTTAAATTTTGATATAACAATTTCAAATCATATACGAATTGTCTTTAACGACTCTTTTTTGCGAGTCTCCATTTTAGGGATCCCTGACAGGCAAAGTAGGCTAACGTTTTCCGCATTTGCATGGTTGTCAGTCATGTTGCATACTTGAACTTGACTTTGTAACATGATTCACATCGTTTGAAAAAACTAATTTCTAATCCAAGAAAACAGATCCTCGAAAGTAATTAACTACTTTTGTAAATTATCACGTTATTAATTATCACGTAAATGTTCTCACCAATATTCGATGAACAAATTAAACAAAACTATATAGAATTAAAAGTTCAAAGATTTGATTTAAGGCTCAAAAACCTTTCATCAAAACAAAATAATTAATGGTACTTATTATTTATGCCAACATTTAAATCTTTAAATTCAAATTAAATGGAGTAAATCATCTTTCAAACAACATTGTCTGTTCACCCTGCTTCCCAAGCTTTCAGATAAGCTCACAACCATCTCTTAGAACTGATGCTACCTTTGTTGGAATTTGCAAATGATTCTGCTTTAAACATTTCATTCGTACCGCCTTAACCATTTTGTTTCTTTGATAGTATTTCCCTACCTACACACATTAAATTTTATTTTTCGTAAAGACGATCGAATACAGTTATCGTTACAGTTTCGAAATGTTTTAACCAATATTCCAGCATATAGTTTTAATAAAGCGTGCGGTTGGTCCTTTTCGAGGATTGCTGTCGACGCGATCTGATCCACCGTAGCGCCGTCCCGCTGCTGCGAACAGCGGGCGTGCTTTGCCCAAGGCATCGCGTCACCGCCCACCCGTCCGTCCGTCCGTCCGTCCGTCCGTCCGACGGTTTGCATACAGAGAGCGCGCGCCGTCGCCAGCGCGGTCGCGTAACCGGATTTATCATTGTTTTCAGAGCCTCCTGACCGCCCCGGAATGATACTTTACGTCGAGTCGTTTTTGTTTACCCCCCTCCGGCGCAGTCGTGTTCTGTCGCGGGCCTGCACTATTTGTTCTCGAGCTTTCCTCGAATCGTCTCCTCCTTTTCGTAGCACATGTTGCGAAACCGTGGTGGGAACTTTCTGAATTCTTTCTTGCTTCTGCGTGATCTTGTTCGCGCTATTTTGTTATTATGTTCATACGTTGTCATCTACCGCTCGTATCGTATTGTCCCCTCACATAATGTTTTTATTCCTATCTTCATATCATTTTAGTATCTCTGATATCTGCATCGTTTTATCTTCCTCCAGGTTTGCCTTAGCTCCGTCTCTGCTTACATTACTCTTCTTACCTCTTCCCCTGCCCTCAACGTCTCAATGCCCTTGTCGAATTTCTTCCTTTAATTTTCTTTCATTTTTTATTTTGTTCATATTCGTTTCTCTTTTCACTCCCATTCTCAATTTGTTTCCGTTTCCTATTCCACCGTAGTTATTGAATTCTTTCTTTCTCTTTCCCTCTCTGCTCGCCCTCTCGCTCTCCGTCTCCTCGCCTCACGTAACCGCCTCCGTCGTCGTGGCCGTCGTCGTGCCTGGGCGTGCCGTCTGCGAATCGACGTCCTTTTGCATATTACATGATATTGGAAGCGATGCTTTTTTGCATCTGTATTCAGCGTTGATTTGGTTCCCGTTCTATCAAAACGCACGCCAAAGTACACACGTCCCCGCAGATCGGATCGCGCGACGGCGAAAAACCCAAGCGACCAGCGACGCACGGCGCCGCTCGACGCCTCCGCAGCGGCGACGGGGGCGGCGGGGCGGGGGCGGGGAAAGAGGAGGCGGGGGCGGTGACGGTGGCGCTGATGACGGTGGTGGCGGCGGTGGCTGGAGTTGAAGTGGGGGGGCGGAAGCGGTGGCGGTGACGGTGGCGGTGACGGTGGCGGTGACGGTGGCAGTGACGGTGGCGGTGACGGTGGCGGTGAAGGTGGTGGTGGCGGTGAAGGTGACGCTGGCGGTGACGCTGGTAGTGACGCTGGTGGTGACGATGACGGTGACGGGGACGGTGTCGGTGTCGGTGGCGGTGACGGTAGCGGTGACGGTGACGGTGACGGTGGCGGTGACGGTGACGGTGGCGGTGACGGTGACGGTGACGGTGGCGGTGACGGTGGCGGTGATGGTGGTGGTGGTGGTGACGGTGGCGGTGGCGGTGGCGGTGGCGGTGGCGGTGACGGTGGCGGTGACGGTGACGGTGGCGGTGACGGTGGCGATGACGGTGACCGTGGCAGTGACCGTGGCAGTGACGGTGGCGGTGACGGTGGCAGTAACGGTGGCGGTGACTGTGGCGGTGACGGTGGCGGTGACGGTGGCGGTGACGGTGGCGGTGGCGGTGATGGTGGCGGTGGCGGTAACGGTAACGGTGACAGCAATGACGGAAATGACGGCGACGGGGGTGGAGTCGGGGCCGCGGTGGGGGCGGGGGCGTGGCAATTGTAGCGGTGGGGGTGGCGACTGTGGCTGCGGAGGTGGCGACTGTGGCTGCGGAGGTGGCGTCTGTGGCTGCGGGGATGTCAACATTTGCGGCGGTGGTGGCGACGGGGGCGGCGGGGGCTTCGGTGGCGGCGTCCATAGGGGCGGCGTCGGGGACGACAACGGCGGGGCCGGGGGCGGCGGTGGTGGTGACGGGGGCGGCGGGGGCTTCGGTGGCGGCGTCCATAGGGGCGGCGTCGGGGACGACAACGGCGGGGCCGGGGGCGGGGGCGGGGGCGGCGGCGATGGCAGGGGCCGTGGAGGCGGCGGTGCGGTGACAGAGCGCATTCGCTATTCGCATACGCGACGGAGAGCGCAGATGGGCTCTCTCAGTTTCCGTTGCCGATCGTCGCTGGTACCAACAACTCCGCACCAGTGCTGACGTGGCCGCTCGTGCTACCATCATCGCAACATCTCCTGTGAGTATTACTTCGTTCATTGAACTGCACAAGCATTATTGTTGTTGTCTCACTAGCCAACAAGTTGAATGGCGAAGACTGGCAGAGACTCCGGTCTCTGACAGTTCTCCGGTCTTGACCGCAATGATCGTCTCTTATTAGCATGTTACTGGCATTTGCATTGTTACAGACACGGCACTGTCACAGAAACGGTCATACATACAGTTTTATCGTGACAGGCATTGCCACGTCGCAGTCATTCCTATTGACATCTTTAGTCATTATTGCCACTGACAATTAATATTGACACGCATAATTTTGTCATTATTATCAACAACTCATTTACTGCGATCTCTACTATTTTTAATGGTTGTTATGTATTACTCAATTATCGTCACAATCTTATTCGTGAAATAGTATATGGACCATTTCACTACCAACCTCCTGCAATATTTTAATTTACAATCTAACAGTACAGCCACTAGTCCTTCCTTTCGAACACTCATCCAGCCAGGTGACAGCCTTCGTAAACAAATATCTTGTTATGCAATCTGAATGACATTACTGGCCAAGCTTCTGTGTAATTGTGAATGTATTTACAACCTTCATTGTTCCTGCTCACTTCCCAGGTGCGACTGACATAACCTTCGCAAATGTACCGGCTAAGCGGCTTTAAATCATCGCAGACGCTAGGACGGTTATTTGTGTTCGGTCAAATTATCTGACTGGAGAAAGACTGAAAAGTAGAACGCTTCATTCCTACTTAACCGTATCAGATAACTGAAATGTCGCAACAAACTATTTTATGTATTTATAGTTGTGTCAGATTTAGATTTATAAAGCTTTATAAAGATTTATAAAGATTTATAAAGCCGATGTGTCTACTCTGCGCATTTTTACTGCAATGGAAAAACATGTTGCTATCATTATTTTAATAAACGTTTACACCTCTCCTACAGATTCCGTTTCGTCCCCCACCCCCGCAATCCCACCCCCACATCGCAATCACACCCATCAGTCAAGATACCGAAGACCATATTGCTTACACTGGTGCCACGTCGCAACCGTAACTATAAGCAGAAAGCGTTGCTGTCTCCACCAGCCACGGACTGCCTCCGCTCGTGGCTCCGCCCTCGCCACCTCCGTCTCTTTCGCTGCCTCCACCGCCCCTTCATCGCCTCCACTACCTCCACAGCCACCTTTATCGCCTCCACTTCCCCCTCCGCTGCTTCCACTGCCTCCTCCATTGCCTCCACTGCCGCCTCCGCTGCTTTCACTGCCTCCTTCATCACTTCCACAGCCTCCACCGTCACCTTCACCGCCTCCACTGCCCCCTCCGCTGCTTCCACTGCCTCCTTCATTGCCTCCGCTGTTTCCACTGCCTCCTTCATCACTTCCACTGCCTCCACAGCCACCTTCGTCGCCTCCGCTGCTTCCACCGTCACCTTCATCGCTTCCACTGCCTCCTCCACTGCTTCCATCGCCCCTTCATCGCCTCCACTGCCCCTTCCGCTGCTTCCACCGCCACCTTCGTTGCCTCCGCTGCGTCCACCGCCACCATCGCCTCCGCCTCCGCCGCCGCCGCCGCCGCCGCTGCCGCCCCCGGAAGCGGGGGCCATCGCTTCCGCAGGCGGGCCGTGGGGAGTGGGGGAGCAGCCGGCGCTGCTGAATAATGGAGCGGGTTTTATTAAGGTTCGCGCCGCCTCCGCCGGTTTTACATGGCGACGTATCGGCCAAGGATCTGTCGAATTACATCGGAATTGAGCGGAGGTTTTAAAAGTCTTTCGAATTTCTCCCAGATAGAAGGAGAAAGGGGAAACGAATGCCAGCGATAGACGACAGGATAGAACGAATCTGAAACGTATATGCGCGCCAGCGAGATTGACTAGACGAGAAGAGTGATTCGAAGTTTGGTTGATTCGTAAGAGGTGCCAGAGGTGCCAGAAGACTTTTCTGCAATTGAATTTTTTGGTAAAGGAAGAGCAATATCAGTGGTCGTTCATAAAAATACAAACAAGGCACAAATTAATTTAATAATGATTACAAACTGAAAATAAAATCCTCGTTTAAGAATAATTTTCAAGACAATAAAATTGTGACTTCTTGATGAACTTCTCTATAAAAAATACCTATAGCATTTGTAATTATTACTATTATTATCCATATTATTTATAAAATTCTAAAGGATCGAAACCGGCTGGGAGAGGCATATATTAATATATTTGAATAAATAAAATGAAAGTGTAGTAATAACTATTTAGTACAACTTCATTAGATTACTTTCACCTTTCATAGTTTGCATTTAAATAAAAATGGAGTTGAGATTTTCAATTGGTAAACTATCTGGAAAAATGATTTCATAGAAATTTTGTAGGAATCAGTTTGGTATTTACAATCCTCAATATAAGTGCGATATTTAAATAATTGTTTCGTATAACTATTTACAGAATGCGATACATAATTCATTTTTCTTCCTTAAAATGTATCTTCAAAAACGGACAAATCTGTGTGTATATAACTCTATAAAAATAAACCCCTTAAAATTGCAATATTATCTAAAAGTTTTTGAACTAATTACCACGTCTAATGGAGATATGTACAAAAAAATGTCTATCGCAGTTTCTTTTTATTTATTCTTTCAGCCTTTTGCATTACGCAAGTCTGAGTAAATTTTTGCTACATCAAAACAATCATGAATTAGTAGAAACATTGCAAAACTCTCCGGATAAGTCAAAACACCTATCCCCATCCAAGAACTTTTTGTTAGCTTACTCTCTAATAAAACTATAAAATATAGCACATTTTATCAAGCAAATAAGTGCACAACTAAAACCACATATTTTCGATCCATTATTTTCTAATCAATCACACAACACTTATTCACGTTTCAACTATACATCACAACTATTGTCTTATAGGGTAAATTTCAGGAAACTTTTACTAGAAAACATATTGTGTGTGTTTGTGCTCGCTGAACTCATCATTACACGTAACGAAAATACGTGCGAGTTCGAATCGAGTCTAAATGCAAAGTTTTATCCTTTTAAAGTGGAGTCACATACCATTTCTATTCGGCAATTGTGGTGCTCAGTAAGAAACAAGCATCGACGTTTGAAAAGATTGGAATAAATTGGTTCTCTAAATATCGGTGAACCAGTATACTGATCTACTAACTGAATCAGTATATTGATCCAATTCTGAACATGTTAGAATGTACTTACAACTTTTACTTCTTAGAAATATGTAAAGTAAACATCCAAAATCTCGTACATTTTTTTGAAAACTTGGATACATTAATAAAAAAAGATCAAACGTAATACAGTAGCAATTAACTCACGCTTACAGTTGCAAAGCATCTCGAACTACTGACTGCATCATAGCACAATAACTACGCGGAATTAATTTTGAGATACAACCATCACTACTGCCTAATTCTTTCTGTTTTCAAATTAATACATTATTGAAAATCCACACCCGTTTAAATCAACAATTTCAATTTGAAATATGTATTTTAACTGTGAAATTATGTTGCGCCTGAAAACTATTTTTTGCTCCCTTTTTACTTCAATAGATGAATGTGCTTAAACATATTCGGCATATACACAAACACTAATTTGACCCCTTGCAATCTATATCGTCTATGAAAATACCACAATATTCGTAGCAATCGCTCAGACTACCAGTCCTCCAATTAACATCCCTTGCATCCCCACACCGCCATCGCCACCACATCATTCATTCTCTCAACTGCCTGGCATTCCAGCGCCTAATCCCACAGCCCGGCTCGCCCACGCCCTCCGCCCGCTTGACCCCAGCGCAGCCACGCGGCTAAAATAAGGGAGATCGCCGCTTAATACCTCGCAATGAACTTTTCCCCCTTTGTAGACGACCGCGCACAGGCACCGCCACGCCGCGTCGCGTCGCACCGCGTGGAAGCAAATCCAGAGCCCCCTGCCCTCCCCCGCTTTCCACGGCCACCCCTCACCGCCTCCTCCGCCCCTTCACCCCCCTCCCGCCAATAAAAACCGCAGCGGCGCGGGCGCGCGAGCCGGCGGCGTTTGTTCGCGCGAGCGCGCGCGAGAGAGGAGGCCGTTCGGGAGGTCGCCGCTCGGAGCGCTGCGATCGCGTTTGCGCCCGCAATAACGGGGACCGGGCCCCGGCCTAATGCGCCATATCATGTGTTACCCGCTAACAAATGGCCTAATTTCCCCGTGTGTTAAATTGTATATAGATAGCTTTCTGCCGGAGCTGAAGCCCGGACCGGCGGAACGTGTTTTAATGTTGATAAACTGCACATTACGTCAAATATTACATAAAATACGCCCCTAAACCTGGGCTGTCTCATAAAATAGATCTCATAGTGGAAAAAAGTTATAGGTGTATAAATCTGGATACCTTTTTCCCCCTCAAGCCAAGTTTTGAAATTAAACCGTCAACTGCGTTCTTATCTGATCGTTCGCGAATATTATAACATGGAAATGAAGTACATTTGTCCGTAGTTACGTATTCACAGGTAGTTAAATGCCAGTGGTGATAGTTTCCTTATCAGTAATCTCCTGCTCCAATGGAATTCGTGTGCGATTTTTTCCTTTAAGGGAATATCTCTGTAGAACGGAAGAGTGAAAATTTAACATTTATTTTCCTGGATTATAAATTATCTGTAAGATATATATTGTGAATGCCCTGGATATTTGTAGCTTGTTCGTTATTATCCCCCAATCAAGTTGATCAAATATTATGGATATTGCTTTTTAAATCGACTCAACGTCATCACATAAATCACACAATAGGAACCATTTAACTCGTACTTCACTGGTATTTAATAAATATGAAAAACATATAAAATAAAATATAAAAATCCTCTGATAAAGAGAGACATGTAATAGCAACTGAAGTAAGATGGAATCATGTTTTCTTACAAAATACAAGACAAGTGACGTGATATTTTCACGGCAAAGTTATTAGTAAACGAATATTTTTCGAAAGATAAGCACTCCAGTATTAGATTTTTAGATTTATTAATAATCCTGCAATTTAGTATGAGAACTTGGTGGCAGAATACACTAACTTAACATTACAGAACTTAACAAATATACAAACTCTACAAACTTTACAAAATCACATGAACATTCTGACTCACTTGACATTTTGACTCACACGTATTGACTCACTTCAATGCACATATACCTAAACTTGACCTGTACAGAAGTCTAAAGTCGTTTTAAATAACTAGTATTGTCATTCATGCATACATTTTGCAATTCTGGCAATAGAATACAATTGAATTCAACATTTCGTAATTTCATCTCAATTCATTTCAGAGTTAAATGCAGTGTGAATATAATGTAAAGTATATATCCAGCACACCATAATTTTAATACTGCGTCTTGACGGCATTATGAAGTTTTCACAGAGTCGTAACAAAACCTCGTCGGATGTTTTCTCTCTGAAAGTCATTTTCTAGATCCACATCGTCCCTCGGCTACTAGAAGAGAAATGCAGTTTCCCCGAACATCTCTCGCAGACCAACCCCACCCACGGCATCACGATAGGATGTGAAGGACCTCTCCACATCCCGTTATCTCTTTAAGCGCCTTTGGTCTCATACCTTTCTAAACCTTTATGTCTCTCACGGGCGGCTCCGGCTGTCACTCGCAATGAGTCCCATCTACGACATCTCCACGTGGCACGGACGAAAACATGTCACGAAAGCAACGAGCCGTTGAAAAGAAAAAGGAAAGAGGGAAGTGGCGAGTTGAAGTAGTGAGCTCCTGAAATAGAGAAGACGGAGTGAGTGAGTGAGTGAGTGAGTGAATGAGTGAGTACGTGAATGAAAATTTAGTGTACCCGGGCGCGTCAGCTATAATGATAATGTATCCTGTAAGTGTAGTGTATGATTTAACCTGGCACACGCGGTGATGTTCTCTTCCTTTGACACTTAGATTCCGTCCCCGGTGTATCCGTTGGCTTGCGGGATTATCTCCTACAAATATATCTCCCAGAGACGCACTGGCCCTACTGGGACAAGCTCTGAAGCTACCAATTGGTCTCCTAGCATGCGTGTATCATGTAAGTGTAACTCTGTGTATATGAGAAGATGAGGGTTCGTGGATGAGGAGAAAAAATTGTCCGTTATTTGTGCCAGTTATTCTGTGGTTCTGCTCTGGCACCCACCTGGTATTGATCAGATAAAATAAGAAAAACTGTTGATCAGAGCAGCTATTCTCCTTGACACAGAACTCGACCCAGATACTTAGCATGTCAGAACTCAAACCCTCGGACTTCCCGGTCAACAATGCCACAGAATGAACGAATGTTGCCACTGAGGCGTAGAGTCGCCACCGCCGGAGGTGCAGGGAGGGGCGGTGGTGGGGGCGAGGGAGGAAAAGGCGGCGCGTGGGGCCACAGGTCGAGCGCGCGCTGTTGGACCACGTCCGAAGCGTATTTCACGCGCGGCGTTTAGCAGCCGTCGCACGCGAGCTCGCCGCAACGCCCCGCGCATAATGTGTTCCCGCGGACGGCCACGGCGCCTCGCCCAAACCCGCCCAGCGCAGCCTCCTCTCCGCCTCCTCTCCGCCCCCTCTCCGCCCCCTCTCCGCCCCCTCTCCGCCCCCTCTCCGCCCCCTCTCCGCCCCCTCTCCGCCCCCTCTCCGCCCCCTCTCCGCCCCCTCTCCGCCCCCTCTCCGCCCCCTCTCCGCCCCCTCTCCGCCCCCTCTCCGCCCCCTCTCCGCCCCCTCTCCGCCCCCTCTCCGCCCCCTCTCCGCCCCCTCTCCGCCCCCTCTCCGCCCCCTCTCCGCCCCCTCTCCGCCCCCTCTCCGCCCCCTCTCCGCCCCTTCTCTGTTCCCACTCCGTCCCCCTCCGCCCCTTTCTGCCTCTCTCCGCCTCGCCAAGCCCCTGGCCGCATCTCGGCATCAGCCAGTAAATCAAATATCCAAAAAAATGCAGATTTTCCAAAATAAATTCCTTTGAACCATAACAAAAGGTCCCTGGTTTGTACCAGGGTTTGTACCAAACTCCCAGTTACATACCGAACTCGTCATCACTCAGATCTCCGTCCATTTCTCCCTCTAATACACTCCTTCTAACCTAAAACTCCCGAGATTCCCTCAGCCGGAAAACAAATCGGAAAACAAAAGCCTCACCACAACAGACTAAAGCGGAAACTATAACAACAACATATTTTATATAATGCTGGCAGAAAAAATACCAGAGTTTCCAACATATCTATGAGTATTAGCGTAAGTGCAATACATCAACATGCTATCTCATAAGCATCATCCTAGCGTAGAGTCGCGTCACTGTGCATTTCATGAACCGTTTCATTAGCGCAGATGCGTATTTCAGGGCATCAAGGTAAATGATTCACATCAAAGGTCTCCATTTGTAGTCGACGTGCTATCAAACGTCACACCTGTGTATTCACCTCTGGGTTTAGGTCCAGTTGGTGTGTACTTTTTCGAATTAGTGAGATTGCGACTTCAAAAAAAGAGTAGTAATATAACTGGTAAATGGTATGAAACCTTAGTTTCTGTATGTTATTCACTAAACGTTATTGTGAACCGAATAAATTCAAATTATTACTTAAACAATAAAAAGTTCTGTGTAAATATATTGTATGTTTTATAAAAAAATAATTATCCCTATGCTATGTGAATTACAATTCTTGTGTATGAAGTAATATATACGTAGTTCACGATATAAATGATTTGGCATTACAGAAAATAACACATTTTATGGATCACAATACTTATCATCAAGTTTCAAATTCTGAATAAAAAGTACGAGCAAGTTATTCATCAAGCTCTATCGATGTGCTGCATAAAATTTGAACGGAACGTGAGAGGTAAATAAATTGGGATGTTTGTGGGTATTATTATTTTATTACTACGAAAACAGACATTAATATTTTACGACAGCTCGAAAACTAATACTTGTATGAAAGTCCACTTTGCTCTTCGTCAAAATAAGTATAGAATTAATAAGTTTACAACATTTAAACACTTGTATTAAAGATTCTAAAAACTGCATATGCACAGATTTTATGTATGACTATAAATTCAAAATACTCAAATTAGGCATTGGAAAACGTATTTTCTTTATGACAAAGAAGTTCATCTTTATACTAATAAAAAAATGTTAACAAAAGTTTTGAGTGAGTTATGACTGCTACAAGAAAATTTAAATGTAGAATAAAATATTTTCGTGAAACACATGTACTTGATTCATGCGTGCTCTCCCACACGTAAGCTCTCACGTACGCACGCTCGTGCACGTACGCACACACAAACACGCACAAAACACACACACGCGCGCGCGCGCATGCACACCCGCGAAATTTGCTCTTAATTACTAAAGACACAAAACAGAAATAAAAGTTAAAAACACGTCGATGTCACGAAGAATAGGCATTATTTTTCTAACTAGCTATTAACACCGCTTTCCATTTTAATTGAATTGTTTGTTGGACTCCTCAATTCATTTTCATTTTATTATTATCACGAAAACGCTTAACTGTGTTTAATCAGTTGCTCAATTTTCATTTAATGCTAAAATCAAAATAACAAATAAATACAATAATTTCACTATTAAACATAATTAGCTACAATCGTTCACGCATGTAAAAAACATTATAGAACTTGTATCGAATCCTTAAATGTTCAAATCTACAAAATATATTTGTCAGTGTTTTAAATACAAAAACGAGTAACTATAAGCATGTAACAACAACCAACTGAAACGAAACAAGTTACTAATTTTGTCATTCATTCCGAAAAGTCGTTCAAACTAACCATGCATCTGAACGGGGATATTTTCACGATCCATCAGCGCCTTAATACACGCATAATTCGTTGAACACAACTTACAACTCTTAAAAACCCTACCAATGCGGATCCATTCGTCTAGCTCCCACTTGTCGCTAGCGTCCACTAGTTTTCAGCGCACACAGCCCCAAAGCGTAGTCCGCGCTTTGCCCCTGCTCATCCATCACGCTAGCGGCCCTCGCGCGCTCTCCCCGGCCTCCCAGCGCCACTCGCGTGCGGCCGTGTTCGCGCCAGGAACAATATTTGCGCTGTGACCGCGGCGCGGCGCGGCGGCCGCGGGGGAGACGCAGGCGGAGAGCGGCGAGAAGCGAGAGGTCACACACGATGCCCGTGACCACTCGCAACTGAGGTCGCGTCACTGGCGCCTGTGATAGCGGACGCGGTGGTGAGAGTGAGAGACGGTGTGAGAGGGAAAGGGGGAATGAGGAAGAGAAACCAAGAGAGAATGCAAATGAGATGCAGCGAGAGCGCAAGTGTGAAAGCGAGAGATAGTGCGGGAGGGAAAGAGAAAGAGGGAGAGTGAGCCAAACTGAGAATGAAGCAACGCGAGAATTAGAGGAAAGATGAATCTTCTTGTGCTTTTGATGAAAATTAAGATCAAATTGAATAAGTGTGGTATTGGAGATAGTGATGATGATATTGATGATGCTACTACTGCTGGAATCAATTGAAGGGATACCGTTTCTAGAGATTCAGTGACGAATTTTTTGTTGTTTTTTTTGTTTGTTATTTAAGCTAAGGTTAATTAACATCGAGGTCATTTGCGACCACCATTGCATTTAATGGTATGGTAACTGTGAGGTTGGCATGATATGGTGATGATAGGGAGTGAAAGGACGAATACAAATACAACCATGCCCGAGGCGGGACTCGAACCTCTGATCCTTCGGTCCGAGATCGCTGCAGCACTACTGCCCTGTCGTTCTCAGCCATCCGGAGCGGAGAATTTTCTGTTTTATTATCACCTTGAATAGAAACGTCGCGAAGGTTGGAGATGGAAAGTGGGTAAACGCACGTGAGGAAACGCGCGTTTTAGAGAGGAAGGGGAGAGAGGGAGGGAGGTTAGAGAGGAAGAGGGAAGAGAAGAGAAGAGAGGGGAAGAATAAGAGTAACGAAAAAGAGAGAAGCTGTAATTGAAGAAGAATATTTAGAAACAGAAAGATAAGAAATAAGAGAGAATAAGGATAGAAATAATAAGAAAAAGTTGATAAAGAAGCACAAAGAGAAGAAGAGACAATGAGAAATGAAAAGTTACAGAAGAAAAGTGATAAGAAAGAAGGAAATGGAGAAATTGAGAAAAACTGAGAGAGAGAGAGAGAGAGAGAGAGAGAGAGAGAGAGAGAGAGAGAAAGAGAGGCGATGGGAGAGATAGAGAGGATGGGAGAGGGAGAGGGAGAGAGGGAGGGAGGGAGAGAGAGGGAGGGAGAGAGAGAGGGAGGGAGAGAGAGAGACGAAACGCCTGCGGCAACTGTCACCCTTTTGTCTCATTGTGTAGGTAATTACTTCAATACTCAATTACTTGTACCCTTCGTGTACGCTAATAACTGAAGTTCCTTCCAAGTAATTACTTTCTCATCTACATTTTCTATTGACAGACTACAATTACTTTTGTATTAGTAATAACTATATCATATGACATTGCGGTGGTGACAAATGACGTATGCAATTCGTGTGTGCAACAGAGTTTCAAAATACCATCTCAATATTGATATGAAATTTGGAGGAATTCACCAAATTATGCGTCGCGCCCACAGCATTACATAACTTTCCCGCTACTGCAGACGCAATATAGAGAAAGTATTGTAATGCTGCGGGGGGAAAAGTTAATTTTAGACAGAAAAACTCTCGTTGCCGGGCCCTGGTAAAGAAAAAGTGGATAACTCTTGCCCGTATAGATAGTGCATTATACTCTCTAACACGATGAGTAGTCAGAATCCATGTTTTGTGGGTCCCTGATAACGAAAAACCGATTGACGGCAAAACGTCTGACCGTCGGTCTATGTGTCTGTCAGTCGGTGAAAAACGTCAGTGGCTAATCTGAAAGTGGTATTTACACCAAAATTGATGTTCCCCAACCAATCTAACTGATGTCGCGGTCTTTTGAATTTGAAACAGATATTTTAATTCTGAGGAATTCTACACATGAAGTCCCTGGAACATTTTCAAATTCACAACAACAAAAATATCACCAAAATTTTAATTAAATTTTGATGTCGGTGAGCAAAAAGACCGCTTAAGAGAATTGCACAAGCCTCAATCGCTGCCTTTTTCGAAAACTGAAAAAAATCTTAAATTTTGTGGCATCTTCCTACAACTACAATTTTGAAAATATTTTGTTTAAATAAAATGTGTTCAACAGAAACCGATCTTAAGAAAAAATTATGTTCAATTTTTCAAAAATGAATTGTTGCGTAATTTTTCGTTAAACAAAGGCAATTTTTAAATTTTAAACTATTATTTTCTAAGAAACGACTCTTTTTTTTCTCACGTGTGCAGCAAACAAACTTTAAATTAATTGGCGCTAGTCCCATTTTCGTCGCTCTCTATGTACTTTCGAAAATTGTCGAAAACATTCGAAATGGTAAATTCAAATTTTCCGTGCTTCGTATGTCGCTATGTCAAAATTTCGTTCGCAAAATTCGAACACCGCTGCTGAAAATTCATAGAATTGTTTTGATTATTGTTAAACGTACGATGTAGAAAACATTTTTATGAAAGGAAATATATTTAACGAAGGTAATATTTGTAACGTAGAACTAACAAATATAGATTTTCTTTAACTTTAAGAAGTTTTGATCGCTGATTATGGTTTTCAAAAATTGTTTGATCACTTCGATGTAATCAAAGCAAGCTTGTGTAAAATATTTTTCTTTGTTTGCTGCATGTGCTGCAAATACTGTAATAGATAAATTTAATAATATTTATTTCATTTGTGAAGGTTAGTAATGACTACAGTTTCTGGCACTGCTGCTTCATTTCAATCGGACTTTTTCAAGTTATAACTAAGTTTTTCGTATGGCAGAAATTAGGGTAGCATTAGGGGTTGATGGCAACTCGCCGAATAACGAATGTGTTCAGCCTTAAGAAGTAGCAAAAACGTAAAACTGAAATTTTTTTTTGAAAATTTCTAAAAATTGGAAAATAATTCCTTGGTATATTTTACAATATTAATAATCACAAACGCGATGAAAAGCGTTCTTTTACAACATCATTTTCAAATTGTACGTATAAATATTCTTTGAAATACTGTATTGTTATATCGCGATAAAGCAAAGGAGCAGACAAAATAAGAAGTCATTTTTGTCCGTTTAGAATATTATCGTCTATCATGCGATAAGAACATCGAACTAAATGATTAAGATGTAACAAAAGATGCATGAGTGCTCCAATTCAAATCAAATATATTTTGGTATGTATTTTCTTATTAGAAAAGTGTATTACGATCAGTATTGATCATCACAAATTCGTCAAGATAATACAAATAATGCACTTTGCTATCGCGTCAGTTTACAAATTTCAACTACGATCGTTGTAAGCCGTGAATCGGTCTAATGACATTAATAACGTTAACTTATACTGTATGCAGATGAAACCATTCGAAATTTTGTTTTTCAAAACTTAAAAATATTTCGTTTTAAAATTTTAATTTAATGGATGTGCCTTTCAATTTATTCTGAAGAGCAAGATTGCCATATAAATCAAAAATACATTAAAATATCAATTACAAGCGTACTGATCGCCCACAGGACAGCATTCCACAACACGACCTCCGTAACCGAGAATGCACCGCATTGGGAGGGCCCCCGGCGAAAAGATCTTGCCCTTCCGAGGGGGAGATTAAGGGAGCAGCCCCTTCCCTTCCCTTCCCGAGGCAGCCCTAGCTCGTCATCAGGCCCGGGGGGGGGGCGGGCGACCTTTGTCTACAGGGCGCCGCCAAGGGACCCGCCGAGCCCTCAGGGCGCAGGCCGTTGTCGCCGCCCGCGCCCTTCATAAAGCCTCCTTACCACCCCTCCCCTCACTTCCCCTCCGCCGACCCCGCCCCTACCACAGCCTTCCCCCTCCTACTTCCGGCTCGCTCAACTCCCTTGCGGCGCATTCCGCGAATATCAAAATCGCTCACTTGCCGCCCCGCTTCATCGCATTATTACTGCCAAGATCTTAATAAGACACAGCGCCGCGCCCGGAGCCAGGAAATCTGTCTTCGCGTCGATGCACCTATGCACGCCGTCTCCGTTCGCCGCCGCGTCACGCATGCGGCGTCTGCCTTTTTCATTAAACGCATAGCGTCTACGCAATATTGGAATATTTCGCGAAGGCGACTGTTGATTTCTTTGTCCGAGGCGGCACCGTAGTGGCCCGTTCTTTTGTCGCTGTGACTCAGAGAGGAAGGCGTTAAAAGTCGCCTCACGTAGCGATTGGAAGGTCCCGACACAATGATGTATTTACGGGCAACGAGATTCGAAAGGAAACGCTTGATCGTGCCAAAGAAAGTAACAAATCGTAGGTGCTCGTACAATAGATGCAAATCTTAATAAAAAGTTCAGTGCCCTGGCTCTTGCTGATCTCGTATGCAATGAGTGCACCTGGGTTCAGAGAACTCGCGTGGATTAAGGAGGGTGATGCGAGCCAAAGGCTGCCTTAAGCCTCTTTGAACAAGTCTCCTTGACGGCCAACTAAGTTTCTAAGCCGTGATTGCGTCGGGTACTGGCCAAGACTCGAAAGACTAATATTGGCTTAAGTCCAATAGCCGATGAACAGTTTGTGTTTGCAAGCGGAGACAGGGAGTGATCCGCACAAAAACTTGCGTGATATTGCAAGTTTTGTCTTGCTAAGCGATCAACCCGTTTACAGTCCTAACTCCAGCTACTGTTTTCATTGCTTTTCACGTCTACAAAAATAACAACCAACGAAAGAAAATATTAACTGCCCTTATTTCAGAATGAACATCGGTTCTCTTAGAAACCTTAGTAATCGCATTTCGGGGCCCAGGTAATCTTCTCATCCGGTATCTTCAAAATAGTTATCACATATGGTCTCTTTTTAGCACATTCAGATAAAAATTATTATTTTTTAACCGAATAAGTTTCCTTGATCTAACAATGTCGTATACTGTTTTTAATACTTTGAAAAGTTTCTAGACACAACTTTGAAAATAAACTCACGAGATGAATGTGTTTAAAGTTTTCTCTAGCCATTGAACTGCAAAGTCATGTTAACAATAATTAATGAATGAATGAGTACTAATCACTAATAATAGATTTCTTGGGACTTCTGCTAATAATATCATAACTTAAAATTTTTAATAAACAATAAGTGTTATAGCTCAAATATTAGATATTTTCCTTGTTATGCCTGAGTAACAGTCCTTGAACGATATATTACTATCCAGTTACAATATCTAGTTAGTTATAATATTTTTCCATTTTTTAAATATTTGTGCACGTTGTAAAATAAAATCAATTTGAACTTTAAATATGTGTAACCTTATTTTAGACAAGATAATTATTGTTTAAGAATATATTTATTTACCTTGAAAACTTGAACGATTCTTTCAAAACCTCACTGAGTCAAGCAAATATAATGTGCATACAACTCCATTTAAATAAAGTATTCCAGTCCATCCTTATCTTGTGTGTCCGTGATTAAGATTGTATTGTACCTAATTGTATGTTAGTATGCTTTTAAAATATTTTAAATACATTAAAAAGAAACGTTACACTCAATGAAAATTATATTTATAATATGTGAATAATGTTTAAGTAGTTTTAAAATTATTTAGTACACTATTTCAACAATATACTTGGACGAATGACAGAACATGAAAAAATGCAGTAGTAAATATGATTAATAAAGATATTGTTTGTTTTATTATTTCAATTCTACCGCCTCTCTGCAGTTTTCTCTAAAGAAAAAAATATACATAATCTAATGGCATAAAAAGAACTTATTATGTTATAATGATAACACCAGCGGTGATACAACAGCACATCCTTTTTCGCACGACTGGAAATAATTATATTTTCAATTCCAATATTGAAATATTGCAATTCCTGTCGTACTAGTACTTCCACTGTAACTTGAAAAGTTCAGTTCAACAAGTTCAAACGAAGGGCCTCTGGTGCATATATACATTTATATTGATTGTCAAGAACAGTAGCCATTTATTACTATTACAAATGAAACAAACATTACTAAATATCACTTATGTAGTATTTGCGGCAAATAATATTGAAAATAAGAATAATTTCACACAAGCCTACCTTGATTACATTAAAGTGAGCTTTCAATTTCTGAATACGATAATCAGCGATCAGAAAATAATTTTGCTATATGTAGGGACAAGAGTTTTCCACTTATTCGTTACCAGGGCCGGCAATAGGAGTTTTTCGATAAAACATTCTCGTTTTTTCTACACAGCACCATAATTCTTTGTCTACACCGCGAAAGCAATAACGAGAAAGTAAAAACTAACGAGAAAATTCAGGTACTATAGCAGCCAATAAAAAATAAAGTAATTAAAAAAAGTGAATTAATATATTTAAAAAAAGAAGTGTCTTGATAAAACATCCAAAAGACACTATTATACTGAACATTAGCTGAATATTCTTTTAAGAATCTCTTATTGAAATCTGTATTTGTGTATTTATTTTCCGTATAAACTAATGGAGAGTTTTGTAAAGGTTATAGACAGACAGAGGAAGAGACACAGAGACAGTCAGACAGTGATACAGGGTCAGAGAAAGACGGAGAGGCAGAGAAAGAGTGACAGAAAAACGGAGAGAGAGAGACGGAGAGAGAGGGACGGAGAGCGAGCGAGAAGTAGACAGTGCGTGGCGGGGAGTGAGATGCAGAGAGAAAGGGAGAGGGAAGGAGGAAGTGGGAGATGAAGGGCAGAACGTTTTCCGGGTTCCGCTTGTAATAAATAAAAATAAATGCTATTTCTGAAATTACGAAACTAAACCTCGTTTATTTCAATTGTTAGCCTATAATATATATGTCATTCCATTTCTATCATCTCCATTTGCTCAGCAGAAATTGGTTATTAAGTCTCCAATTAGGGAAACAGCAAAACATGTTCATTCATAAAAATGAAGAAAACAAAATTGTACTAAATTTCTTAGGATTCCATGCGTAATTCTGTTGGAATATTCCCCAATTTTAACACTTTTTCTCGATGTATTTGTGTACTTTTTAATGTACACTAAATGCGTTTATGCTGGAGTTCTTTTAGTTTGAGTTTTTATTTCGAAGTTTCTATCCCAATTTATAAGCATGCTAACAGATCTAGAGATCAGCTTTAGTTAAGTATTCAGAATGTCTCTTTCGTAAATATCGAGAGATTTCAGAAATAAAATTCAGTGTGCCAATTCATCGGATTTTGAAACACAGAACAATAAGAATTATTTGAAATATAGAAAAAGAACATTAATTAAATACTACATAATCGCCACATCGTGTTGCTTAGTAAATTTACACACAATAATGTAAATTCATGTCTGCATGATTAAATAACTATTCAATGATCCAATTGATTGATGGTATTGAATTGGTAATGATCAATTTATCATTATCCAGTTCAGTCATATTAATGTGACAATCGCCTATGCTCGACTTACACGTCCAATAACCCATCATAGACGACAGGTGGCAGCACTAAAAGTGAAAGGAGAAGGTATAAAGCGTGTCGGGTGAAAAGGGAAAACAGTACAGTAGTGGTTGCAATGCAGAAACGGAGCGATATATCGAACGTCCAAAATATCATAATCATTGGCTTTCGGGCCAAGTGCGGAAGCATTTCCGAAACGGCTAAATTTGTAACGTGTTCGCGTGCCATGGGTAGGTGGGTTAAAGAATATCATATATTAAAGTTAACTTATCGTTCGCTAGCGTAGTATCGTTGGCACAGCCGCGTAAATCCCTGTCTTCCGCATTTGCTCACATTTCTAGACCTTATATTTCTATCGCGGACTCTCGAACAATTCGCCTACTGCAAGTTCGACAGTGCGATACATTGGCAAGTTTGCAGTTCACCTAAATTTATGTACAACTCTCGAGTCCACGATATCAGTAATCAAAAGCAAATAACTCGACACGGGAACTCACAGGTACAAGAGAATTCTGATACGTAGTTTAAGGCTGATTTTTCTTGTGGCGTGCGTATTGTGTTAGTGATGCGACACATCAAGAAATCGGAAACAAAAATAGTTTTAATTTATTCTAGAACTAATTGCTCAATATGTCTCCTAATCATGTATGTCTATCATTTGCCAACATGTGCAACATTATTTCGGTATGTTCCTTTCATACCACATCCGCTGACTAAACACTCAAACATTTGGTAGTTGTTTTGGATGCATTTTCAATCATCGCTCCCAATCTAGATATTCTCAAACGTGTTCAGCCAACATAACTCAAACAACCCTCTGACATTGTTGTCTCTTCCCCTCTTCATTCACAGATCTTTTCACGCCCAAAGCACAGCATTTTCATTAGGAGTTTGGCCATTCCATCTTTCGCGATTTCGTTTTCCTTCCTCTGAAGTTCTCACCTTCCACCTCCGGTGACCACCGGCATGCGCCGTCTTCAACGTAGCTGCTTTCCATCCTCCTCAAGACTTTTCTTTTTCCTTCCCTTTACACCTCCCTCGCCGACGCTGGGGCCACGTAGTCACATCCAAATCCAAGATCCTCCCCCGCCCCCCGTCCCCGCCCTCTCAGCCCGTTTGCGCGCACAGGGGGCGCATCATAATCGCATCCCGCCAAGGGGCGCTTCATCCGTCTACTCAACTTTTATTATCATCCTCTTCACCCCGGCCGCCTTACCGCCTCATTTATTACAATTCCATTACCGTCCTTCTTCGCTAGACCTGGGACTGTTCTTTCTTATTACGCGTAAGGCACCGCCCTTTTGCCGGCGAGCCTACGGCCCCCGGCGCCGCCGCCGCTGCTGCGACGGGCTCAGCCACTGCCAGCTCGCGCCGTAGCGCAGCTTCGCTTTGCCATGATCGATTGCGCTGCACTCTGTCCTTCAATTTCTCGACGCATCTCGAAGTGTATTGGCTCGGTGTATAACTATGTTATGACATTTATAAAACATATTATTATTTTACATATTATTTTTACATATTATACTATATATTTTTTATTATTATTGGCGTATGGGCCATTACTGACCACGCTACACTTTCTCTTCTGAAGCCCAGTTGTATACTATCCTGGAGAGATCAACGTGTGGAATTATAGCGATCAGTCTTTCCGCTGTATCCCTTGGGTAAGACAAGGTTGTTACCCTTGAATATCAATTGGAGGGCTAGGATGATTGTTGTTATTATTATTATTGCTATTGTTATTATATAATGATAGTAATATTAATGACATTTATGTTTTACTGTTGGACCGGCAACGCTTCGCTATTGCAATGTATTACACTTCACACACTATTGGTCACGTGATAGTTAAACACGTTTTACGCTACGCTCTGCAAAATTTCTAATAGATGAACGACTTTCTCTAAAATACGTTTTTTTTCTATTTTTAATTTGAACATGGTTGTCATGCATCCTATTGTTAAAACGTTCTCCCTTAAATGGGGGCATGCGTTTGTTACGTCACTTTCTTGGAGACATTTGGATTACAGTTTTTGAGAAAATCTTGTTTTTAATTGTCCATATTTAATTAAAGGTACAGGAAACTACTAATATATTCAGAAAATGGTTTATGACATCATATTGTGGAGAGCAAATTTCCTTTGATGAAAAAAATCTCTGTTCTCAATAGTACATGGGGGATCGAAACAATTTTACCCCTTTCAAATTTATAGAAATTCAGGGGTAACGAGAACCTTTACTTCATGTGAAGTACTTCCAAGATTCAAAGAATTCAAATTCGCAGGGCTTCAAGGCGAGCGAAAGAGATTGGGAAATATTTATTTTGGACAAAATCCCACGAATAGTTTAGGCGCTAGTGTTGTTCACAGTCGGGGGAGACGGACGGACGTTTTAAAAAACACTTTTTCGATGTTAGAAGACCCCAAAACAAAACTCTATGAAAATACGTAAATTCAATTCTGCATCATTTCTTAAGTACCACTTGAACTACCTACACTATGTGATCAAAAGTATCCGGACACGTGGCTGCAAATAACTTACCAGTTCGTGGCGCCCTCCATTGGTAAAGCTAGAATTCGGGTGTCGGCCCACCCTTAACCTTGATGACAGATTACACTCTCGCAGGCATACTTTCAATCAGGATTCTTGGGGAATGGCAGTCCATTCTTCACGGAGTGCTGCACTGAGGGGAGGTATTGATGTACGTCGGTGAGACCTGGCACGAAGTAGGCGTCCCAAAACATCCCAAAGGTGTTTGATTGGATTCAAGTCAGGACTTTGTGCAGGCCAGTCCATTACAGGAATGTTATGGTTTTCAGCCACTCAGCCTCAGGCCGTGCAGTATAAACACGTACTCGATCGTGTTGAAAGATGCAATCGCCATCCCCGAATTGCTCTTCAACAGTGGGAAGCAAGAAGGTGTTCAATATGGTAAACGTCTGCAAACACTTGAATACCCCCATTTAATTATTGGGATACTATTAAAAATATTTACTGTATTCATTAGTAAATACTTTGATATCTACTATTTACAGACGTATTCAAAATGTTTATTTTAAGGATAACATTAAATAGATCTTCTTTCAGAAGATCTAAAACCCTGGAATTCCCATTTCTAGTTAAACGCAGTTTTTCAACCAACTTGTTCTGTTACAAAAAGGTTAACGCAATTATTCAGTCATGATGTATTAAGGGATCAATTTCATTTTTAGCTCACAGTGAACAGAAAATAAATTACTGGTTAGTGAAAACTGAAGTAGTTCTTTACCATGTAGTCTTGTTTCTAATGTTTCATTGCGATGTAAGAGAAATGAGTCGTTATTCCACGGTGTGAGGTAGAGGTGATTTATTATATTTTCAACAATAATGAGTTTTTCAGAAATAAAATCTAATTTCGATAAATGCGCATGAACTGTGGTTAAGAGAAGTCATTGAATTTTTTTCTAAGGGTTAAAATATTCCCTTTTCTAGTGGTTTGGCAACAATATATCAGTAGATCATTAGGAACGTAGCATTCTGAACATTTCTGTTCGCCAGAACTATCTTCAATTGATAAGCTTTTTACATTACTCTAGATCAACTTTCTGACCAGTTCCAACTCTACAGACTTAATTTATTAGCTACAAAATCTCTTTTAACGAATATTGTGCGCAGGATTTGTTAGTCCAATTATTATGAGCCGTTCTTCATTTGCGCTAAGCTAATTCCTAGTGGCTGAGCCATTCTACATAATGAATGCTTTACATTTTCCATTAAATTAGCCCGTAAAAGTGTAGCATTTTACCCCTTTTCGTACTATTGTTTACTTTCAGTTATATCTTTCTTTAAATTTCGTCCTCGATTCACTCAGGTATTCTCCCACATCCTCTTCATTTCTCAACTCTACATCGGCATATTTTACGAAACAATATTAATTGAACAATTTGTCCTTTTTCTCGATTACCGTCACCTCGGGTGAACGTGAAACACGTCATAATACAACAATGCACTACTACCAGACGCTTCCATCCCCCATGTGACGTTTTCCCTCTTCATAACAAAGGCTTCGCTTTTGGCGTCTTCTCTACCCCTGTTCACTTCAATCAGCGACAATATCGATCTTACGAGAGAAACAAATAAACTTCATGTAGTTTTCAATTTATTAAAGTTTTGAGTTATATTTATCATTTTAAAACAGTATTTTGCTGAAAATTATTTTCTTCGTTCAATCAACCTGCTTTCAGCCTGGACCTACCCAATGCATGAATGTAACCATTTTGTTCCATGCACGTCTGTCTTATGAGATACTCTGTTTCTCACTTGACCCATTTTGTTACAGAAAATGTTGCTGAATTTAGTATAGTTTTGTAATATCCTGAGATGATGGAGTGTAAGTAAAGTGACTAGAAATAAAACTGTAACGACCAAGCTTAGGTATAAATAACGGACTTATAATTTGCTTCATAGCAAAGTACTGTAAGGTTTTCACCAGTTTATTCAAAATATATGCCAAGTCTAATACGTTGCAGCCTGAAAGTTGCTGATTGCTTTTCATGCTAATGGAAAACATGGTTAAGTATGAAATAGTTCGACTTATGTGGTTCTTATGATTGTAGGTTAAATTGATATTTTACGCTTTGTTTATGAAGTTCAGAACTTTTTCAAAACTATTACACACTGCCGCTTGTAACTCACAAGAAGCGTATTTGTAGTCAAAACTGCAATACATTCTAAACTCGCACACGTATGTAGTAAGTGAATGGAAAAACACACGCCTGCAAACAGAGATTATGAATCTGTAACGTATTCTCTGAGTGCTTTAGCAGTACATTTTCTCATAGTTTATAAGGCTGAAACATTTTGAACTGTAGCACTATGAGATCCTAACGTTGAAAGTCACATGATTTGTAGCGAGTTACAAATGGGTTCGTTATCTTGTAAGATTTTCAACTGAAAAATACATAAAAATGGTTGAAAGGGAAAATAGTGTGAGATAGCGATACGACGTTAGTGTCAGTGTTTTCAAAACATCAATGTAATATCATTGATATTTTTTTAATATCAATATTTTTCAACATCAATGTTTTAATAACATGATTTTTTTAACACCATTGTTTTTTTGAAATGAATGTTTTTTAACATCATTGTTTTGTGATCTCTTTTTCTTTTCCGATGTTTTGTTTCTGAATAAAAAATTCCCAAGATCACAATACTGTAAAGTTAAAATATGAAATAATAACTAACAGTAACACTGTTTATTCGTGTGTTGGAACCAAGGGAACACTGTTTTCACTACCATCGTCGACAAAACTCTCTCGCCTGAGAGGACCCATGTATTTCGTCTTTTTTCATATTCATTTTGCACATTGAGATATGGTCAACAAATATGCTGTGGGCGTAGGGTTTGTTCCTTCTTCTCGTACCCTTATTTAGCGAATTGATAAAAAAAAACACTGTAAAATTAAATTTAAAAGAACACGAATTTAATGTTGGAGGTTACTAATATAGGCTAAAAGCATCAATGTTGAAAAACATCCATGTGTTTTAGTCCATGTATTTTGAACACCAATGTCTTAATTTTGAACATCAATGTCTTAATTTTGAACATCAATATCTTAATTTTGAACATCAATGTTTTAATTACGAACATCAATGTTCTCATTATGAACATCAATGTTTTCATTATGAACATCAATGTTTTCATTATGAACATCAATGTTTTCATTATGAACATCAATGTTTTCATTATGAACATCAATGTTTTCGTTATGAACATCAATGTTTTCATTATGAACATCAATGTTTTCATTATGAACATCAATGTTTTCATTATGAACATCAATGTTTTCATTATGAACATCAATGTTTTCATTATGAACATCAATGTTTTCATTATGAACATCAATGTTTTCATTATGAACATCGATGTTTTCTAACATCGATATTTAGTTATCACTAGTGTGAGATCAGCCGATCCGGTGGCCGAGATCGCTAAGGCAGTAGTCCCGTAGCGATATCGTACCGAAAGATCGCGGGTTCGAGTCCCGCCTCAGGTGTGGTTGTATTCTGTTCGTCCTTTCACCACCTATCATCATCATCATCATCATCATCATCATATCAGGGAAGGCAACGGGAAACCACCCTGAATAATTTATCCCAAGAAAACCCGTTATGGGTCACCTAACGTCCGCATATGGAAGATAGGACCAAAGAAGAAGTGTGAGATAGATGGCAGTCGGCAGGAGGAGGAATCTGAATTCCCCGAGCGCCCCGCCCACAGAAGGCGTCCGCAGCCGCGTGTGTCATCCGCCGCGCGGGGCACGCGCATCGAGCGACCGCACGCCCCGAGGCTCGCACGGAGACCCCCACCCCACCCCACCCCACCCCTACCCCGAGCGTCCCCAGGGCTTCGTTACCCACGCAATATCCCGGTACGGTCCACGCTCCCTTGATATTGCATCCGGCAAAAACTTTTAATTTAGCTCCCGAAGAGGAGATATGAGCGCCGCCGCCGCCGCCGCCGACCAGTCCGCGGAGCGCGTGCGCCGCTCGTGCCCGTTGCGGCGGTGCGGGCGATCTTAGCCACTACCCCCCCGCCCCACCCCTCACCGCCCCCGCCCCCGCCCCGATTGCACGTGGCCACCTCTGGCTTCCTGCTCGCTCGGTGCGCGCTGCGGCCGTCCTCTGTCGCCATAGCCGTTCCTCTTTGCCTCTCTGCTGCGTCGTCGCCCATCTCATTTCTGTCACCGTCTCCACCTTTCCCGTCATCCTCTGCCTGCGCCGACGGTCCCCTCATCTCCTTTCCCGCCATCTGTCTTTCTGTCGCCGTCCCCACCGTGTCCTCCTTCGCTGTCATTCTGGCCATCTTCGAATTTCCCGTCATCTCTGCCTGCGCTGACGTTCCATGATCTCTTTATCAGCCGTCTGATTATCATCCCCATCTCCATTATCCATTCTCTCTTGATCATCCCCATCTCCTCCTTCGCTGTTATTATTGACGTCTTCGAATTTTCCGTCATCCTCGCCACCTCTGCCTGCCTGCACCGACATTCAGTCATCTCCTTCTTCGCCATCTGTCCTGTCGTTGTCCCCACCATTTCCTCCTCCGCTGTCATTCTTTCCGTCTTCACATTCCCCGTTATCCCCGCAACTTCTGTATTTGCCGTTCCGTTGACTCCTTCTCCACCTTCTCTCCCGCTGCTATCACCATCCCTGGCGTCGTCCTCGTTTTCTCCGCCAGCGTTGCTCGGTCTGTTCTGTCGTCGTTGTCTTCGCTCCCTCTCGTCTCCGCCCCTTCTTCCGCTGCTGGGTCAGTCTTCGCCTCCCCCGTCGTCACCTCTCTCTCCACCCCTCCTTTTGTGTCCGCCATGCACATCACCGCTTCCGCTTCAATCTCACTCCACCCTCCCACGCACCTCTCAAATTCGCGCGTTTCCGACGCCCCTTCTTCCTTCTCCAACTGGAGACGCTGTTTTCCCCTTGTCCTCTGCCGCAGCCGCGTCACCTGCGTCCGCTTTCATACCAGTCCCTGTGAATACGTGTCCTGGCAATACTTCCAAATAACATTCAAAATTAAACTTATTTACAAAATTAGAATATCACCACAATTTAATGAAGAGAGATATGTTTATGTTAATCCCAACGGTTGAAGTATTGGGGAAAATGTCTTATATTTCTAACAGAAGTAGGAATGCACTGCGTCTCCTCTTTTCATTTCGCAAGAAGTGTGAAGCAACAAGCCATCGTCAATGAGCGGTTGACAAATGTTAGATCTGTGCCCTAGGAGCCACGCGCGCGTTTGCCAACACTACTTGCTTCCTTTTGCCTCCCGCCACCACTGCAGACCACCTCCGTCCATTTCACATCACCTACAAAGGCCTCCTCCTCTGCAACTCCACAGACATCCCCAGCTCTAGGAATTTCTGAACATTCTTTGCTCAGTAGACTGAACAGGTCCGACATCATCGCACTTCCTGTCTCTCCAAATCTTTGTCTGGCCCGTTCTCTCCTCTCCCTCCACGCCCCTCCCCCGCCAGCGCGCAGCTGGTTGCGCGCTCGCTTGCACCCACGCAATGCTGCGCCCAGTTCCCCCAACACCCTCCCCCAACCCCCTCCCCCCTCCCACCGCTCCGTTTCATCAAGTGGCCCGCCAAATGAAATTGTCCGCTTTCATAAAAGGTTCCTTAAAATACGCTGTGCTCGAAATACTCGCGTGGCGTCGGGCTGGAGGTTGCGTCCATGGAAAATGAGGACCGCCTGTTGCCTAAAAACCTGAACGGTTCCTCGAGGTGAGAGAGCGAAATGTTGATATTGAACCAGAAACCCGCCGCATCAAAACACGTGGAAAAATAGTACGGCTAATTAAGAAAATCTCCGTGGTAACTGATGTTATATAAAAGTTCCCGCTCCATTTGGCCAGAAAAGGTTAGATTGAAGTTAAAGTCAATTAGTGGTACAAAAATCCATTGATCATTCAAGCAATCATTTGCAGTAAGCGACGGAACATACTTTATTACGTTTAACTATTTTTTCGTTTAGCTAAATATGCTCGTTAATTCCATAAAAATCGTTGATTATCACTATATTTTTAGCATGCGTGCAATTAAAACTTCACTGTGCAATTAAAAGTCCACAACAGCCAATCATAACTTGAAGAACTGATCGAAATAGTTTGATTATGTATCTATAAAACAGACGTAGCGAAGATATTTCCAAGCAACCATGAAACTTAAACAAAAATGTACATAACAGATTATGTACATCAAAAAAATGTAATCAGTGAACGAATGAAACAAAATTATAAATCAAAGCTAAATTATAAAATTATAAAGCTTAGCAAATCATGTTAATATGTGTAGTACAATACGTTCAATAAGAAACTATTACCCTACTCATATTTGACTTCAATCATCCAAACACAGAATCAGCTTTATAATGCACAAATATGTTTATATCACATATTTGAAAGTGACGGCGCAGAGAAAGCAGTTGTTGTGCAAAAACTCCTTTATTTTTTTACAAAATCAAGTAAATTGTTTATTTAAAATATCGATTTTCTCCTTTACATACCAAGTCTTTAACATAAACAACTATGACCATAAGCATGTTGGTTTGACACTAGTTGGCTAATGGAACAACATAAAATATTTAACATGAATAAATGTGTTACTTGTAAACATTTGTCCTTAGCATATTACAAATATAAAAAATGTAATTATCAGTTGTGAAAAGAACACCAGCAAAATGTCTGAGTTAGAACTGAATCGTCTTTCTCATTTCCAGCGTTAACACGTGTTGTTCTCTTATAGATGCTCTTACTTTTCGTACTAAGTAATGTTGTCATGGCTTTATCAGCTTCTAATATTTCAACCTAAATACGTTAAATATTTTCCATTTTCAAATGTAATTATCAATTACAATTATTATCTAAGACACTAAGGTGATCATAAATATACACTGCAAGGGCTACTAAGAGGTCTTGTTCAGACCCAATACGACGTCACGAAATACATATCTCAAGAGATAAAAATATGATTGAATTTCTCAAAAATTAAAATTATTCTTTAATGGAGACGAAAAAGAATGTTGAACGTAACACGTGTATAAAGGGGTATAATTGCAGTCATGGTAAATAAGAAAATGTATTTCTTCTATCGTCGCTCGTTTTCTTGAACATACCATTCATGCGATTATACCCATCTTTATACACTCGTTTCGTTAATTACTATTGTTTTATTAATTACTACAGTATTAATTCATTAAAACAATGAAACTTAATAACTAGAATACTCTTGTTGACACTGAATCGACGGAACCAATGTACGAATATACCACTTTCATTTTAAGTGATCATGTTCTCTTATTCATTTCGCTGTACTGCACGTTACAAGTTTTTGAAGTGGGAAATATGATTCAACTTTGGTCATAAAACAAAAATTATTATGAACTCACAAAAGTGTTCGTGCCCATAAAAAGCCAACAAATCACTCGATTATAAAACTAACCTTCACCGTAAATAAAAATGTATATTAAAAAATCTACAAAACAATTTATCTGACTCTGAGAAACAATCACGAATTAATTAAATAAATGGAAAAGATAAGTATTTCCTACATAGGTTGTTAACGAAATAAAATATATTGTTTGGTCAACGTTTTTGTTAAAAGAGGAAGTAAACATTAATCGTTTTATTATTTTGACACATTGTATTTACAATTGCTATTGACTGACTGACTAAATGAATTAATAAATGAATGAATGAATGAATGAATGAAAACGATGTTGAAAAACACGAATTCTTTTTAAAAACCACACGGAAAGTATGAGGACACTTGGACGTGTTTGAGCTAGATTGCTGCCCACTTTGTCATTCGCTGCGTGGCGGCGTGACGCTCCGCAGAGAGGGATATTAAAAACAGTGACGCTGGGTGGCGGGACTCGGCCACCTCCGCGCGGACGACTTAATTTCCTGTGCGCCCGACTCAGGGCTGCCAATATCCGCCTTTCCCTCCTCCATGGAACTTGGGGGAAGTATCCCACCGCGAAGAGACGGCGGAAACGACAAACGTCCGCGCGGCTCCTAGGGGCAGATCGAATATTAGTCATACGTTCATTGTCGATCGTTTATTGCTTCACGTTTCTTGCGGGACGAAAAGAGGAGACGCAGTTCATCTCTACTTCTGCTCGAAGTACAAGACATTTTTTTCCAATATTTCAACAATTTGGATTAGCATTACCGTTTCATAGTTAATTCAATGATGGTGTTATTTTAATTTATTAAATAAGTTTAATTTTAAATATTATTTTGACCACGACACATCTGCAGTGTTTTTGTCACTCTACGTATTTGAAAACAACGTTAGTTTTCACTTTTAAGATTATTAAGAACCTGAAAAGCAGCTCGAAGGAATTCATTATGTTGACACTCTCTGTACTGATAAGGCAGCGCGATGTGTATTGTTTCTCTGATAAATACTCAATTTCATATCATTGAGTTTTGGTAAACAATACTAGATCAAAATATTTTGTATCTTACGTTTCATTAAGCATGTTTTTAAATGTTGGATTTTTCATTACGAATAAAGAAATACACAAATATTTCCGTAGTTATCGCTAAAAAGTTCTGCTAAATATTTGTGAATATATATGGAAATATTTGTGTATTTCTTTATTCTTAATGGAAAATCCAACATTGAAAATCATGCTTAATGAAGCGTAAGATATATTAAGATCTATATTATAAGAAATATTTTGATCTAGTATTGTTTACCAAAACTTAATATGGCCAGGAAAGCTTTTATTTGTACCGTCCAGATAGTATTATGAGAAATTTTACTATACTTTCCACTTTAATCATTTCTGGTCATAAATACAAAGCTGTAGATGAAAATTTAGTGAACATTTTCTCAAGAATTTGAGGAGAAAGAGAAGAATTTACTGTAAGATCGGTTTGTTCTCATATGTCTTCGTTTTTGATCATCTGAATCAAATGCACTTTTACGTGTACCTAATTACATAATTCTATTTAAGAGTTTCAAATTCAGGAAATGTTTATTCGCGGCGTAGGTGTTAAACTGTCAAGAACGTCCTCGCAGCCTCGACATCTTTTCCTTCGCGGTGAGAAGTTGCGATGTTCAACGAGGAGAAAAAGCCACTTCCTCACCTTTCTCACATCGCCGGAAGAAAATTATTCTCCGGCGGACGCCCAGTCTTTTTGCATTTTACATAAATAAATAGAATTTAAAATTATAATCCTAATAAAGTTTTAAAATTAGTATTCCCTTCCCCATTTAAATATCGAAACGAGACGTTAGGCTTCTTAGCAATATATAATTCAAGACGCCCACTCCACCCCACCCCACCCCAGCTCTGCTGCCTTCTTAATTCTCTTTCTCTCTTTTCTTTAAATGTTTGGGATTTATAAATCTTTTCTTTTATACTTTCCTCCCGCTTCTAATTTCATTTTATTGTCCAATTTCCTTATACATTTTATTCCTTTTTATACCCTCAACTTTGCTTCTCTTTGTTCAACTCGCGAAAAGTTTCTAGCATTGACGCGCTCTCCATTTACATACTCGCCAACGACACACATAAAACGGGGTTCCGCAGCAGGAACGCCAAGAAGCAAAGCAAGTTTTAAAATTAATCTTGATACTTTTATTCCCTTTATAACCAACTTGTCACGGAATATATTACCGCGAAGTTGGCGGAATAATGTAGAGAAACAACAGAATGCTCAGCAGTGTAAATGATAAATACAATGAGAGTGAATACATCCTAATGTAATTTTCTTTACACGCTCAAGAAACTCTTGCCGAGGAAAATCGAACCTCTAATAATTCAAATTTGGTTTACTGCCTCTAAAAGTACATAATAAATTACGATTATGTGAAGAAAAAATCATTGTTTATTCGGTTATAAACAGTTTTTGGACTGGGAGACTAAATTAAACCCAATACAAAATTAGATTAATATTTTATTGCAATTTTACCTTTAATATGATAAAAATATGTTTATTCATAGAGGCGTTCTTTAATTTATACCACATATATTTCTAACAGTTAAATTTTATCTGTTCAAATTTACGCAATTAATTGTTTCTTTTAAATATTAACCGAAACTGCTCTAGTTCATAGTTTACTAACACTGACGTTCATAATACACTAATAGTGGCGATCCGGCCGTTCAGTCACATTGGCCCCCAATTTTATGTTGTGATTCGACATCAAACATAATATATTTAACATGGAAGAGAAACAAAGAGATGGGTTGGGCAGGTTGTGGGCTGTTGTCCAAGCTCAATTAATGTTTGCTCGAGAAATCTCAGGAGAGGTGGTCCTGGGTCAGGGTATGATGCTAATTCAAAGGTTATTGATTACAAACATGTTGATATAATCGCATCGCCGAGTGACGTTGCCTGTTTATTAACAGAAAAAGAAAAGAAAATCTAGTGACATACATGCGTTTACATAGCCTTTCGCAATTATGACTGAACACATCGGTTAATTATGGCCGACTACCGTCGTAATTTAACAGTCCATTATTAATTGTCAGCAGCTTGGATAGCTGAGTCGGCCTGAGTTAACCTTGTCGTTGACACGACCCGTCGGCAATTGCACTGGACGGAAATTTGGCAAAGACCGTGGACCACGTGATGTCGCGTTGCAAGCTGTATTTCAAAAGGATTTTCCGCGGCCATCAATGACGGGAGAGGTCGCCGTCTGTAGTTGCCGTACTCCAGTCCAGCTCAGACAGCAGGGGCCAGGTACAAACGCTGAGTTGGAAGGTGGCCGAGCATAGCGAGTTTTGGGCTTACACTTATCGCGGGTGCGTAATATACGCTTTCAGACATCACACGACACCGGAGCGTATATGCGAGAAAAGTCGCTAAATGTGGAACGTGCTTGCAATACTTCAGCGGATTTCCTCTCTGTAGCCCTCCCTCAATCTTTCTCTCTGAAGTCTCAATCTGTACTCTTTGAAGTCTGAATACATTATATTTTCGCCCTCTTCATCTTTTATATAAAAGTCGCTGTCATTCTCTCCCTTCTTTCGCGTCTTTCCGACCGCCCTGTCATCGCGAAAAGTGCTCCTATTCGATTTTAACTTAGGGAACATTCTACGAAACACATGGCAACATTGGACTGTTGTTTCCCTCCCTCCTCTTGCCCTGGATACAAGGGCATTTCATTAGATATTTTTTAACATGCCCTTGTCTATTTCTGTTCAGTAGGTCAAAAGATAAAACGGAAGTTGGTGACTTGCGATTTACAAATTCTCATGAAATATTGAGCTCACTGGATATGGCCACTGTGCAGATTAAATATCGTTTAGCAAGGGTGGCACTGTTCTATTTGAAAAGTGGGAGGGGCAGCTGATAGACGCGCGAAAGCGGATTTACGACGTGGCTCGAAAAATGAACTCTTCTCGGTCAGAGGGTGACAAATTGACAGCGGCCCCTTCACATGGCGTCACTCAGCAGCGTTTCAGAGTGGCGCGCCTGTTGGTAAAACATTGGTATAAATGGAGGTATTCACACGAGCGGCGTAGTTGCGCTGCTGTGGCGCTCAACACCAGCCACGCAGAGGCGCGTCCACGTCACCGCCTGCAGAGTTCTAAATGGCAGCCTTCACACTAGATGCGCCCCAGAACCAATTTTTGCCTGCCTTTCGGACGCGTGAGCCCACGGCGGTGTGACTCGCGAAACCTTCCTCTTGTAGCGTCGTGCCACGCGCAAAACAGACAACCACATGGAAATCGGCGAGCAGCGCCGGATGTTAAACAAAGGGCGGAGTGATGACGCACTGGGACTTTCCGTGGACGTAGCAGGTCCAGAGCGGCTTTGGGGAGGAGGCAATGGGGCCGGCGGGTAGCACCAAAAGGGCCTATATAAGGCCAGGAGAACAATGCCCCAGTCTTCTTGTTCCAGCGGCGTCGGCGACAGGTGAAGCGCGTGTCTGTGCGTGTAGGTGCACTAGGGCGAGGGGCCGGCAATTCATTGTCGCGACATGCGAGACGCGTAGATGGTCTCAAAGTAGAGAGGCTTCATACAGGGAACATCGGTGGTATGTGGCGGTGTGGTAGCCGATCTTAAATTATCTCTCCTTGTAGTGGGTCTATTTATTTAGTTTATTGTGAGCAGGATAGTTGTTAAATTGAGACTACGGTCTAGATTGTTAATAAATCTATTGTTTTACAAACTACTCTTGTCTGTGTTCGAGTACACCCGTATTTCGCCACACTCTCAAGCTGTTGGCGGCGGTCGGCGGTGGCTGGGTCTGAAGAGCTCTGCCATTTCTCGGTGGCGCCAGCGAGTGGCTACCTGTCAAAACTCTTAAGGATTGCACTGATGCATTTCAATATCTTTCTCTCCAAATTCACAGTTACAATAAATATTACATAGGACTTTTTAATTCTAATTTTCGAAAGAATTCAAAGCAAGGACAAATCTGAGATTAATACATTATTACTATTGTCAGAGCAAGCTATTTTTTATTCTTATAATTATATTTTTTATACATTTATAAAGACGTACATCTTTTGAAGCTCTTACACGATGGTGCAACTCTTTGAAGTTCTAAAACAATGGTGCAACTCCTCGCAATCATGCTTCGTGTAAGTTTTCAGAATGCCACGTGCGGTGGAGCCTCAGTTCTTAGTAATCCCCTCACGCCAACGTTGCCCAACGGATGCTCGCGGCATCCGCCGAAGCGCAGCTGTGCACTTAAAAATTCCTAGAATATTCCACTCGCAATAACGAACTCCGTCGCACGGCACGTGTGGCAACCGCTGCCTCGCCGCCAACGCTCCTCTGCGCCGTTGTGCTTCGTATTAGTCTCTCCTCCTGCCACCGGAGTGCGCCGGCTCTCGGCTCTCGCCTGACTTCGCTTGCGGCTGGAGATGCCCGCGACTCCCGCGGCGAGCGCCGCGCGCGGGCCGCCGCCGCCAGCGCCCCCCCCCCCTCCCTGGCGGTCGCCGGAGGGTGGGGGCTGGCCCCCTGCTGCTGCCTGCAAGTGGCTGCGCCCGCGCCGGCGACCCGTTTCCTTTGTATGAGTTTCCAGAACTTTCGGCCACGCAGCCAGCGCCCCCCACCACTGCCAGAATTTCCGTTGTGCTGTAATTCTCTGGAAATCCAACCGACGCCTCGCCATCTGCCGAGTCGTCAACCGCCAAATCAGTTCTCGTCTGATCTCCGAGCTGAGCGGATGGGCTCCGCACTGCCTTCCTTGCGGTGCGCACTCAGTATTTGCTCTGTCCCATGTCATGGGCAGACATGCTCCACGCTGCTCTCCTTGTAGCAGTTTCTCCGTGCTTGTCCGAGCCTGCAGCTGCACGGACGGGCGGCGCCGCTCCTGGCGTCACTACCTGGGCCACGCTACGCATGGTGTGCCTCTAACAATTGCTTCTCCTGCTGAGCAATTTTCTACTTCTACAACGTGGTTGGCGAGCATCCTGTCCTCGCCGCACAACCTTGCGGCCATCCTTGCCGTCTACACTCAACACGCTACGGGTGACTATTGCGCCTACTACTTGCTACGTGCTCAATTGCACCTTATGCTCACGATTCATGTGTTGCATATAATTAACCATTCAACAAACTACTGCTTGCCATGTGTTCACGTTATGTGCTGCATGGTTAACTATTCTACAAACTATTACTGCCACGTGTTCAGCTAACTTTGTATTCACATCTGTGGCGCCTGTGATTTAACTATTCTACAAACTATTACTGCCACGTGCTCAGTTAATTTATATTCACGTCCACGTGGCGCCTGTGCATCTATTTTACAAACTATTGCTCGCCACGTGCTTAGCCAATTTATATTCACATGCATGTGCTGCCTGTGATTAACTGTTCTACAAGTTGTGTTGCCGACATTACGTGTCTAACTGGTGTTTCGCGTTCTCTCTGGTGCCACTTACGGCACTACAATTCCACGAACTGCATCTGCCCCTGTCGGGCCTGGCCTAATTAGCCGCCCGCAGACACACCAACTTCAGCAAGATACAAGAGGAGCAAGTTTTGTGCTACCGCACTAATATTGTATTTACATTGTGATTTGTGTGCTGCAGCCCTTTGTTCCTTCTCCCCGTATAGCTTAAGATGTATTTTTATGTATTTTGTTTTTTTAGAATATATGTTTACATGCCTTAGACTACAACTCTTTTATGGTAACAAGCACTCTCCTTCCTCCTCCATCCTTGCAGTCCCAGATCTGCAAGAGTGGTTACAACCTGTTCTCTCTTTACAGGAATCTGGGTGGTCCTTCGAAATTAATCTAATTAATCTAATTAATGGGCTATGGCAGGAATGTTTGGGAGGAGTTGATGTTTCATTATCTCACAAACCAGTCCACTTTGCTCGACTCCCCCATCCATTTTGTTCCTTCGAGCTTCGGATTTTGAACCAGAAAACCTATGTATATTTTCATATGTTATTTCATGTATTCTGCATATGCTCTTCGGACCATTTTGATCCTTCGAGCCTTGGATTTTGAACTTGCGAATTTATCTATGCCTAACTTCTATTTTTAATGCCTTCCAGGTACCAAGCTGATATTCACATCAGCACTTATTCCCTTTTTGTACTTCCATTGTCAATGTCTACCAGGCATTAAAGCTGATACTTACATCAGCATTCACTTTGTATGTGCTTTCCGAGCCATCATATTTTGTCTGAGTGTGCTTGTTACTATATATACAAACTTGTGCTAATTGCATATCAATGTACTTGTTTTTTGTGTAACATACTTGTGCTAATTGCATATCAATGTACTTGTTTTTTGTGTAACATACTTGTGCTAATTGCATATCAATGTACTTGTTTTTTGTGTAACATACTTGTGTTAATTGTATTTGCTTTGTCAATGTGCTTGTTTTTCATGCAACACACTGATGCCTGATTTAAAATGTTACATGTACTTACTGTCCTGTATCGTGTAACGAGGCTGTGCTCCTGTATCGTGTAACGAGGCTGTAGGCTGCACCACTTACTGATGCTGTACTTCCACTACTGATGCTGCACCACTCAGCTGTTTTTTCAACAAATTTGTAAGTGTAATAACTTCATAGATGTGCGTCTACTCAGGGTAACTTGCTTGCTTGCTTGTAAAGATTACAATCACTGATTGCTACTTTAACTTCATGTGTATACATTCTCACTTCCATTCACAAGTGTTACATGTACATTTGTGGACTCACATTGTATGTGGTCCTTTAATTTCATATGTACACTTGTATTTATATTTCATGTGTGTATCTCTTTAATTTGTGCACACCACTCATTCACATTTCTGTGTTTACATTTATGTGCTTTCTTAACTTTATGTCCACTCAAGTGTTTATTCTGTCACATACACACACATTTGTGCCTTTATTGCAACTTTTTAAATGTCTCATGTATACACATCAGTGTTATTACTTGCTTCTCTTATGTGTCATGTACATACAGTGTGCTTTGTTTAGTGTTTATGTATTTTGGGGGAAAGTTTAGTGTCAATTGTTATTAGGTTAGGGCTCCCTTCTGATCCCTCAGCATTCCTCTCTATTCTGTGCCCATCAATTGCCAATTGCGCACCCCAAGATGGCATCACAAACGCTTCCAAAAAAGGTTCTTAACGGAATGACCAGATTGAAGAATGGTTGTACCTCCTTTTCAAATTTTCTCACAGAAAATGAGCCACTTACCGCGCTCACGTGTGAACAATTAATCTCCAGAAAGGAATTGCTTATTAGAATTTTTGACAAACTTGATAACCTCATTGACAATGTTGATCCATCTGATGAGACTTCTTCCCAATTAGAGGATCTTTACAATAAATATCATGAGGTTCTCGCTGCAGCCAATGTGGCACTGTCTAATTACAATTCAGCTCTCGCTGACAACGATTCTGTTTCCAACAGATCAAGTCCTTCTGACTGTACCTCTAGAAGTTCTAAGTGCAATATTAAATTACCTGAAATTAAATTGCCCACCTTTGATGGTAATCAAGCTAATTGGCTCACATTTAAAAACATTTTCGAAGGCCTTATATGTCAAGATGACATGCCTAATTCTAATAAATTTTATTACTTATCAGGCTCACTTGTGGGACAAGCCAAGGATTTATTGCACAACTTGCCCATTACCGATGACAACTTTACAGTTGCATGGGAATTACTGAAGCAACGGTATGACTCTCCCAGGGCTATCGTTAGCATTCACTTAAATTCGATTTTGAATCCTCCTGCATTAGCAAAGGGCTCCGCTTCTTCCTTGCAAAATTTAATTGACTACTTCAGATTACATGTGAATGCAATTAAGGGCATCAAGGTTGATACTGATTTGTCAGATTTGTTGCTCGTTGCACTGATTTCCAAAAGTCTTCCCACTGACATTCTCAAGCAATGGGAACTGTCCTTGAATAGCAGTGAGCTCCCCACTTTCGATTCTTTGTTACAATATCTAGAACTTCATCAACGAAGCTTAAGAGTTTTTGACAATCCTAACATATGCGCTTCCAATTCTCACGTTAATGACAAGCCTCACACCGCCAGGGCAGGCAACGTCAACAACACGGGAAAAGGCAAGTCACTAATTTGTCCAAAATGCAATTCTGAACACTTGATCAAGGACTGTCCGTCATTTTTACAATTGTCACCTAAGGCTCGTTACGACTTCATTGTCAAGCAAGGTAGATGTTTTAGATGTTTTCACCCGAAGACCCATGGTCATTCCTGTACTACAAAATGTGCTATTTGCAATAAGAATCACCACAAACTCTTGCATTTTGGTGATAAACCTCCTGTTAATCAACAAGCTCCATCGGCTGTTGCAACCAGTGCTGCCAAGGCAACCACTTCAACTCTCATTCCAACAGCTTTAGTAAGCTGTTCTTCTAATAATGGCAGGTCTAAGCCTTTTGTTGCTCTTCTCGACACTGGAAGTGGTATTAACTTAATTACTTGGAGCACGGTAAAATCTCTTAAGTTACCCACAACAAAAATGTCTGTGACTATTTCTGGTATTGGTCCGGAAGCTTTAACAAGCACTCACAGCACTACTTTAACAATTAGACCTTGTAATGTTCCTGATAACTGGTCTTGTAAGATAAATTGTTCAATCGTGCATAGCATTCCTGGCACTCTTTCACATAGTTTTAATTGCGACAATTGGAATTTGCCCGCAAATCTAGTCTATGCAGATCCTAACTTTGATAATATTAAGCCCATCGATCTCTTGCTTGGTGCGGAGGTTTTCTTTGACATCTTACTGCCAGATAAGCTAACCAGATCCGATGGTGCCTATCCTGTGCTACAGCACACAAAATTAGGTTGGATTGTTGCGGGTCGCACCCCACGCTCCACTGCTCCCTCGCAAGCCCTTTGTAATCTGATTCAGACGCCCTTTGAGTTACCTGATCAGATCAAACACTTTTGGGAGGTAGAGGAGGTCTCGCCTCTGCACCCAATTTTACATGAGGAAGAAATAGCAGAATCTCACTTCGTAGCTACTCACTCGAGGGACGCCTCTGGCAGATACTCGGTCAAGCTCCCTGTTAATTCTAAATTAAATTCACTAGGCGACTCCAAACCTCAGGCGATTAAACGCTTTCTGGCAATTGAAAAAAGGCTTGAAAGGGATCCCGAATTAAAGCAAGATTACCATGAGTTTATTAACGAGTATATTCAATTAGGACATATGCAACCAGCACCCAGCTGTGACAGTCTTATCAATTATTACATTCCTCATCATCCAGTATTCAAACCTTCCAGCTCTACTACTAAAACTAGGGTTGTGTTTGACGCTTCGGCTAAGACCACTACTGGTGTTTCCCTCAATGATGCGCTATTAAATGGTAGCAAAATTCAAGACGATCTCTTTGATCTTTTACTTAAATTTAGAATTCACAAAATTGGCATTGCTGCTGACCTTAAAATGATGTTTCGCCAAGTTAATGTAGACCCATCTGACTGGAACCTACAACGCGTTTTATGGAGGGACTCTCCTTCACAACCTATTCAGGATTTTGTCTTAACTACGGTGACGTATGGTTTAAAACCAGCCACCTTTCTTGCTGTTCGCACTTTGCATCAGCTGGCTACTGACGAAGGCGCTGACTTCCCCATGGGCTCACATCTGCTAACGTCCAATTTTTATGTTGATGATTTCTTACATTCATCTCCCAACCTGCATAGTGCCAAACGAACTATCTCTGAATTAAACAGTTTGTTGGCAAAGGGTGGTTTTCTTTTACGTAAATGGGCTTCGAATGATAAGTCTGTTTTGTCAGATCTTCCGGATCACTTGCTGGCCAAGTCAGGCCACAAAATTTTCGAGTCCAAAGCCCCCGAAGCAGTATCCACTTTGGGTATTTCTTGGAACACTGTGACTGACATGTTCACCCTAGTGCTGTCAGACAAAATTAATTTTAATGTTACAAAGTTTACTAAAAGAACCATGCTGTCTGTGATATGTTCTTTATTCGACCCACTGGGCCTATTGGCCCCTTGTATAATTGTTTGCAAACTGTTATTTCAAAGACTCTGGGAATATTCCCTCAATTGGGACCAATCACTCCCACCTGACATCGCCCTTAAATGGCAAGAGGTCTTTACGTCACTAATTGACATACCTACGATTAATGTTCCACGATGCATTCTGCCATCTGATTACTCTTCCATTGAACTGCATGGCTTTTCCGACAGCAGCCTAATAGCCTACGGAGCAGCCATTTATGTACGCTCTGTAAATGAACACGGTACATATACTGTAAATTTACTCTGTGCCAAATCTAAAGTAGTGCCCTCTAATATGAAGTGTAAGGATGACACTGCGTTAACCATTCCCCGCTTAGAGCTCTGTGCTGCCGTCCTTCTGACCAAGCTTATGATTAAAACTATTAAAATTCTTTCTCATGAACTTTCTCCCAATGCTGTCCTATTGTGGACTGACTCCAGGATAGTGTTGGACTGGATTCACTCACCACCCCTCAAGGGCAATGTGTTTGCGCGTAATCGTGCCCAGTTCATTAGGGAAAATGCAAATGGCTTCACTTGGCGTTACATTCAATCTTCACTTAATCCTGCGGATTTACTCTCGCGTGGCGTCAAACCTAAGGATTTGTTAAATTCGGATATTTGGTGGCACGGTCCACAATTCTTAACTCTTGAATCAACCTCATGGCCAAAGGGCATTACTGTAACTGTCAACAACGCACCTGTGCTAGTCTGCAAGCCTTGCGACTCGTACCTGAACGAAAGAGTATGCTCTTACAACAGCTCTTTTCAAAAATCACTTCGCGTTATGGCATATGTTCTTCACTTTATCACATGTCTTAAATCCGCCAAGTCAAGGCTAGTTCCGGACCCCACTAAACTCACTAAGTCTCTTTCTGCTCACCAGCTTAATCATGCAAAATTAACATGCATCAAAATCGTACAACATCATGCCTTTCTCCCTGTGTTTAAGGCACTTAACGACGGAGCCACATGTCCCACCAGCAGTGGCCTCCTTTCGCTCAATCCTTTTATTGACAATGATGGCTGCCTGCGTGTAGGTGGCAGAATCTCAGAGGCCGAGCTGTCTTTTGACACTCTCCACCCTCTAATTTTACCCTCTAAACATCACTTTACTAGGGCACTTATTAATGACGCCCACTTAAAACTGGCTCATGCCAATGTTCAGCTTCTAACCGTCCATTTACGACAATCCTATTGGATACTTTCCATTAGGAAAACAATCAAATCTGTGATACGTAAGTGTATCACATGTTTTCGCCACGCTCCTACATCAGCACAACAGCTTATGGGAAACCTCCCAGCTATACGTGTGACCCCATCTCCCACCTTTGGCATTGTGGGGGTGGATTATACAGGGCATTTTTGGCTTAGACACGGAATTCGCGGCAAATCCCGCACCAAGGTGTATCTTGCACTTTTCGTGTGCATGGTCACCAAAGCCGTACACATTGAAATAGTCTCCTCTTTAACTACAGAAGCTTTTTTAATGGCCCTTAAGCGATTTGTATCACGACGTGGCATTCCCACTAAGATTTTTTCGGATAACGCTACCACCTTCGTGGGAGCAAACACACGGCTGCATGCCCTTTACAACCTTTTCAAATCTTTAGCTTTCCAAAAACAAATTATTGATTTTTGCTCTAATTCCTCCATTGATTGGACATTCATTCCACCCAGGTCCCCTCACGTTGGCGGCATCTGGGAAGCCGGCATCAAAATCCTAAAACGTCACTTGCTACGTGAAATAGGCGAAGCCGTGCTTTCTTATGAAGAATTGTTAACTACTGTCACGCATGTTGAGGCGATCTTAAATTCCAGACCTCTCATACGTCCATCGGATGACGCAGCTGAGTTCAATTATCTCACGCCTGCTCATTTCTTAATTGGCAGACCTCTTACAGCCTTGCCCGATCCCAATGCACTACAGCAGCAATCTGTACGCTGTCATTGGAATCAAACTCAAAATGCACTTGCCAACATTTGGACGCGCTGGACGAAGGAGTATCTGTTATCCCTTCAACAACGCTCCAAATGGACAGCTGTCTCTCCCAACATCAAATCGGGCACTCCCGTTTTGTTGATTGATGACAATCTCCCTCCTCTCGAGTGGAGGTTAGGGGTAATCACCCAAACTTTTCCCGGTCGTGATGGTCGCACTCGAACTGTACAAGTTCAAACCAAGGCAGGCTCCTTTGTGAGGCACATCCATCGCTTGTGTCCTCTACCCATTCATGATTAGTACATGTCTTTCATAGTCATTTTCTATTGGTTATTTGTAGTTAGTTGTTTATTGTTTTGTTAGCTGTAAGATTTGCTGTGTCGTATTGTAAATCTGTTAGTATTTAGGATTCTGTGTCACATTAAGATTTTGCATTGTCACACTTACGCCTCTCCGAGGTCTTACTATGCCACTTACATGCCTCACTATGTCGAGATTTCGTATTATTGCATTTGCAACCTCTTCGAGGTGCATTCTGTCACATCTCATCCGAGATATGCCTCACTAGCCTTTGCTATGGCAACATTCCTGTTTAGTGCTAGTTATTTAGAGCTATTTGTTTGCAAGGTTCATTGTACTATATTGTAAATATGTTAGTAATTAAGATTATGATAAGGTTAGTAGTCAGAATTCTGCATTATGTTAAGATTTGTGCATTGTTGCACCCACCACCTCTCCGAGGTGCACCATCTCCTTTGAGACATCTCATTAGTCTTGTTATGTCAAGATTTTTGTTGCATCACTTGTTACCTCTTCGAGGTGCAACCACTAACGTCTCATCCGAGATATTGCCTCATTAGCTCTGTTATGGCAACATTTTGCATTTTCGCATTGACACCTCTCCGAGGTGCACTTTCTCACATCTCATGCCTCATTAGCCTTTTGCTATGGCAACACTTTGCTTTTTCCAATTTGACACCTCCCCAAGATGCAACATCTCGCCCGAGACAGGTCTCATAACACCATGTCCTCATGGCAACATGTCGCATTACTGCGCTTGTCACCTCTCCGAGGTGCCCCATCTCCTTCGAGATATTTTTTATCAACCTTTAAAGTATTAAAACTCTGCATTTGCACCCGCCACCTCTCCGAGGTGCACAACTTACTCAAGGATAGTCTCCTCATTTTCTGAGCTGCAGAGTCATAGTTACTTCATAGCTTACAGAGTCATACTTACTAAGTCATAGTTGTTTAGTGCTGATTTAAACCATTGTCTTCACTTGCTTACTATTGTGTTAGTTATAAGATTGATTGTGTTATTATATTGTGTACTAGTTAGTCGTCAAGACTACCATCTGCCTCTGCCACCTTGGTAGGCACTCGTAATTCATTTTATTTTCATTTCTGGCACCCTTCGAGGTGTCCGATCTCATTCGAGATCACTTAATTGTCTTAAGATTTGTTATTTTCCGCCACCCGCGCTTGCTTGCAATTGTTTCTTTAGACAACATCTTGCCACCTCTCCGAGGTGCTCAATCTCATTCGAGTTCGCTTAACTGTGTTCAGATTTGCTACTTACTGCACTTCCGCGCTTGCCACCTCGCAAGGCACCCGTTGCCATTTTAGTTCTCGACATCATTTTGCTACCCCTCCGAGGTGCTCTATCTCAGTCGACATTAATTTATTGTGTCATTGTACTTTATTACATCGTGTGCCATCGCACTTGCCACCTCTTCGAGGTGCTTATTTGCCTAAGGTTAATTATGCCTTTCTAATACCAACGACTACATTCACTATTACGGCTACATTCACTATCCTTGCCACATATCTCCATACACCCTACCACTCCCATCTTATACCTAACTACCTAGCTTGCCCTAACATCTTTTTTTTTTTGTCGGACGACCTATTCGTCCTGTGGGGGTGTATGTCAGAGCAAGCTATTTTTTATTCTTATAATTATATTTTTTATACATTTATAAAGACGTACATCTTTTGAAGCTCTTACACGATGGTGCAACTCTTTGAAGTTCTAAAACAATGGTGCAACTCCTCGCAATCATGCTTCGTGTAAGTTTTCAGAATGCCACGTGCGGTGGAGCCTCAGTTCTTAGTAATCCCCTCACGCCAACGTTGCCCAACGGATGCTCGCGGCATCCGCCGAAGCGCAGCTGTGCACTTAAAAATTCCTAGAATATTCCACTCGCAATAACGAACTCCGTCGCACGGCACGTGTGGCAACCGCTGCCTCGCCGCCAACGCTCCTCTGCGCCGTTGTGCTTCGTATTAGTCTCTCCTCCTGCCACCGGAGTGCGCCGGCTCTCGGCTCTCGCCTGACTTCGCTTGCGGCTGGAGATGCCCGCGACCCCCGCGGCGAGCGCCGCGCGCGGGCCGCCGCCGCCAGCGCCCCCCCCCCTCCCTGGCGGTCGCCGGAGGGTGAGGGCTGGCCCCCTGCTGCTGCCTGCAAGTGGCTGCGCCCGCGCCGGCGACCCGTTTCCTTTGTATGAGTTTCCAGAACTTTCGGCCACGCAGCCAGCGCCCCCCACCACTGCCAGAATTTCCGTTGTGCTGTAATTCTCTGGAAATCCAACCGACGCCTCGCCATCTGCCGAGTCGTCAACCGCCAAATCAGTTCTCGTCTGATCTCCGAGCTGAGCGGATGGGCTCCGCACTGCCTTCCTTGCGGTGCGCACTCAGTATTTGCTCTGTCCCATGTCATGGGCAGACATGCTCCACGCTGCTCTCCTTGTAGCAGTTTCTCCGTGCTTGTCCGAGCCTGCAGCTGCACGGACGGGCGGCGCCGCTCCTGGCGTCACTACCTGGGCCACGCTACGCATGGTGTGCCTCTAACAATTGCTTCTCCTGCTGAGCAATTTTCTACTTCTACAACGTGGTTGGCGAGCATCCTGTCCTCGCCGCACAACCTTGCGGCCATCCTTGCCGTCTACACTCAACACGCTACGGGTGACTATTGCGCCTACTACTTGCTACGTGCTCAATTGCACCTTATGCTCACGTTTCATGTGTTGCATATAATTAACCATTCAACAAACTACTGCTTGCCATGTGTTCACGTTATGTGCTGCATGGTTAACTATTCTACAAACTATTACTGCCACGTGTTCAGCTAACTTTGTATTCACATCTGTGGCGCCTGTGATTTAACTATTCTACAAACTATTACTGCCACGTGCTCAGTTAATTTATATTCACGTCCACGTGGCGCCTGTGCATCTATTTTACAAACTATTGCTCGCCACGTGCTTAGCCAATTTATATTCACATGCATGTGCTGCCTGTGATTAACTGTTCTACAAGTTGTGTTGCCGACATTACGTGTCTAACTGGTGTTTCGCGTTCTCTCTGGTGCCACTTACGGCACTACAATTCCACGAACTGCATCTGCCCCTGTCGGGCCTGGCCTAATTAGCCGCCCGCAGACACACCAACTTCAGCAAGATACAAGAGGAGCAAGTTTTGTGCTACCGCACTAATATTGTATTTACATTGTGATTTGTGTGCTGCAGCCCTTTGTTCCTTCTCCCCGTATAGCTTAAGATGTATTTTTATGTATTTTGTTTTTTTTAGAATATATGTTTACATGCCTTAGACTACAACTCTTTTATGGTAACAAGCACTCTCCTTCCTCCTCCATCCTTGCAGTCCCAGATCTGCAAGAGTGGTTACAACCTGTTCTCTCTTTACAGGAATCTGGGTGGTCCTTCGAAATTAATCTAATTAATCTAATTAATGGGCTATGGCAGGAATGTTTGGGAGGAGTTGATGTTTCATTATCTCACAAACCAGTCCACTTTGCTCGACTCCCCCATCCAACTATCATAGATTAATACAAAAATAATTTTTAAATAATTGTTGACGTCGTTAAGAACAGTGCCCTTCAACCAATTGTGCAATGTTACGGTAATCGATTCAATTGAACAGAGAATTAAATACTATTTTATAAGGAACATTACTTCTATCAGGTACTATTAATTTTCAAAGCATTTAAAAGATGAAAGACTTTCCCACGAGTATAGGTTTGTTCTGTCCTGGTTTGGACATGGTTGTCAAGAATCCTCTTGTTGAAGCGCTCTCCCTCGAGTTTGGGCATGCATACGAGTGGCACAGTCTTAGAGAAATTTGATTTACTTGGCCGAGATAACGACCAAGTAATAATTCCGGACGATATTTAACAATCGCAGGGGCAGCATATTTGCCGGAATGCACTTAATACTTGAGTGTGCAGCGGGTTGCGTAGAGGTTCTCTTGAGAGTCGCTTGAGCCTGCATAAACCCATAAAATCATCATCAACAATGGCCTCCGTTTTGGATATAAGTGGAACAGACTTACACACATTCCCAATTTATTAAGCCCATAATCTTTGTGCAAGTACAAACGATAAGTTGACAAAGTTTTATCGCAATCGTATGAACGGTACGACAGCGCATAAAATAGGAACAAACCAACATTGATTTTTATATATTAGATAAACTAAAGATTAAAATAAGGGTAATTATTTCAAACGAGCCAAGAAACAGAAGGTGAAAAATTAATGCAAATAGTTCAGTAGAGAATAGTTCAGAAGAGATGGCTTCAGGAGAGAAAAGCAATAAATAAAACTGCAACAAAAATAAATCAAATCATACTTCAGAACAATTGTCATTGCTTCATTACTCACACAACCATTATCATTCAGAAGACTTCTCTGCACACTACTTCCTTCCATTCCTTTTTCATCAGGAGTATGACTATTCGAGTGTTGTTTCCGATTTCTCTTTCACATACAAAAAACTCGCTTTCACTCGTCGTACATCCCCTTATCCGTACTTTAACATTTCACCTTTCGTCCTCCAGTACCCCACATTGTCACATTTACATTCCTACGGCTCACAACCCGTGCTTACGACTGAGTCGCGCATAACCGCTCACCCCCGCCTCCACAATCTCCCTCGGTCGCCCGCCCCCCAGCCCCCCGCCCCCCAGCCCCCCGCCCCCCCCCGCCCCCGCCGACCGCCGACCGCACCGCGCCAAGGCCACACGCGTCGCCGGGAAGGCAAATATAATTAACAACGTGTCGAGGTGCTCCGAGCTCGACCTTGCTCGCCGGCAATTACTCAATTACTTTTCAATTTCAACTTGTTAATTAAATCCAGAAATGAAGTTGGCGTGCGAGCGGGACGTCGCGGCCTGCTTCACCCCGTCCTGCTGTTCCGCCCCTCCCCGCCCCTCCCCGTCCTCTTCACCCCGCCTGGTTCGGCTCAGCCCCCTCCGCCCCACCCCGTTCCACGACGCCCCGCCCCTCCCCGCGATGTCGCAGCACGACAAGGCCCATTCCTCCCCGCCCGATTCACACCGCATCGTTTGGCCCGACCCCACCCCACTCCGGATCGGTCCACTCCAACCCGCCGGGCCACGCCCCCGCACCGTCCCTCGGCACCGCCTCCAGACCACCCCGACCCTCACCACCGTCCCACACCGCCCCCAACCTTCACCGCCCCAGCACCGTCCCACAACGCCCCGCACTTCCCCATACCGCCCCCGCACAGCCTTCACTCAGCCTCCCCTCTCGTTCTGCCCGTCCCGCCCCACCCCACTCCGCTCCCCCCACTGCACGACTCGTCCCGCCCCGGCCCATTCCACGTCGCCCCCGCACCGTCCCCGTCCCATCCCGTCTCGTCCGTCCCCGTCCGCCACACTCCGCCCCGTCATCCCTTCCCCCATTGCCCGCGCAGTCGACACGCCCCCTCGCCGCCAGTCTCGCCGGCGCGTGTACAGGTTCATAAAGCAAATATGGAGTTAAGTCGACGGCTCTCCCGGCGACGCCGCAGAGAAAAACTTGGAGCTCTCTGCAACAAACCGCAACTTAATTATGTTTACGTTTCGCGTGATGCAAAGAAAAGAGTTAGAGCCACACCCATCATACATCAGTTTAATATCCTAGCCTCTGTAAGTCACTCCTTTGCACGAAAGGTCAAAGATACACGCAGCGCAGCCGACAATCCGAGGGTTTTATAAAGAATCCTGTGTTTCATTGCGGAGAAAGATTTGTGAAGACAGTCGCACGGTTGTTATCACGGCAGAACGGATTATTCTTGTTGCTGCACAATAATAGTGATCCTCGCGCTTATTTATGGAGACGAGAGAGAAGAATGGCCTTAGGAGAAATAACAATGTGTAGTAATGAAAATACAGGAAACTACGTCGTTATAGGAGTCTGTAGATTAGCACATACAGCGTTAGACGTACTTTGATATTTCATTGATCTACTCACAAACTTGATTTTTTTCTTCGTTTTCCTCTCAGGATTGATGTTTCTAAAATCGCTCATTTCCATAGATTTACAATAACGTAGGTGCGAACGTTCTCATATGTCTCCGTATAATTTTCATTACATGCATTGTAAAGCACACGAATGCAAATT
>JAZDUA010000386.1:1330000-1513586 GCA_038098605.1 Gryllus longicercus
ATACATACATAAATAAATACATACATACATACATACATACATACATAAATACATACATACATACATACATAAATACATACATACATACATACATACATACATAAACACATACATACATACATACATACATACATACATACATACATACATACATACATACATACATACATACATAAATACATACATACATACATACATACATACATACATACATACATACATACATACATACATAAATACATAAATACATAAATACATAAATACATAAATACATAAATACATAAATACATAAATACATAAATACATAAATACATAAATACATAAATACATAAATACATAAATACATACATACAATAATAAATAAATAAATAAAATATTCCTACAAGAATCATGCACCTTCTATCGCGTTTAACTTTGAGCTGCACCGTCAGCCCACAACACCGTTTGCGGAGCGAAATATTCTTTACGCATACGTAACGTTTCACCTTCTGTAAGATTATTGGGGTATATTGCAAGCTAAAAATAAAGCGGGTTCCAGGTCATGGTTCGTATGTTTGCAAAGCCGACCGTGTATTCTCTGGTAGAAGCTCTAGTAAATGTATCTCAGATCTCCTTGCTCCGACACACGACTTCGTCGGAGAGGATTGATGGATACACAATTGAAAACCTAATTTCCAAATCGGCATATTTACATGAAACACAATTTTTCAGAAAGAGAAAGTGTTATAATTTTGTCTTACAGTTCAAGAGAGGATTCGGGTACCGTTTAGCAGAAGACAAATGAAATCTTTAAATATATTTCGTAGAATGATGGAGAAAAGTTTTAGTACTATGCTGACATGCATAGCTACAAAACAAAGGGGAATGAATATATTACTTTGTAAATAAGACCTTCAAATCTCCTTATAATACTCGAGAAGCATTATCTGTTTGCTCAGAGTAATAAATTGGGCACGTATAAATAAAATGCATGTTTTGGCCTACCGTCCCCGCGATGAGTTCAGTTAGTACTGTCCCCGTGATGGTGTTTGCATCACTTCAGACAAAAGGGTATTTTGTTGCTATCTCTTTTTTTTATACTGAATTTTCTGTAGCATTGCTCCAAGAAACGAAAATGCTCTGCGAGAAGTAAGTGTTTTATACCTGTGGTTCCCCTCGTCCGACGGCTTTCCGGTTTTACCGCCTCAGTGGGTAAAAACCCAGGTTGAAGCCAGTTCGCTTCTCAACTCCCACTGCCTACACGCTCGGCCTAAACTAAAGGCGGCTCCATGCATGCGGTTTTCGGCGAATCCCGAGCAACCGCTCGCCGAATCCCGAGTAGTGTGGACGGGTTGCTTGCAATTCGCCGAGCGCCGAATTTCGCCCTACCCTCCGCGTGTCGATCTTGAGGACACATCAAAGGGAACGAATATTCGCCGAACAAATCAGCTGTTCGGGATTGGGCGAACAGTAGCTTGCTGCTCGGCGAATGCCGATTGTGTGGAGCCGTCTTAAGAATCGAAAAACGTGTCAGAACTTAAAATACAGTAGACCCCGTTATGTGAGCCGTATGGCTTATCAGTTTTTGTCTGAAGACGATCTCATTCATTAACATGAATGAGTTCTCAACAGTCCACATTCTTAGCGCCTCTCCCAAAACTATTTCTAGTGAAAGAAGAAGGAAGTTTTCTCCTTTTACGTATCAGCTGAAGTATTTACGAAAGGGTATTTTCGCGGACGGAAATCCTTTCTTCTCCATTCTTTGTGAAGAATGCATACGAATGCGAGTAAAACCAATGAACTACTTGGCTCGCCTCGTGAGAAATTTTGTCTTGACTTCTTACTCTCGAAAATCCAAATCTAAATAATACATTTCTTTAAAAATAATCGCGAAAAATGTAGTTTTTTGTTGAAAAAAGTATGCTCGCCGTTTTAAAATGAGCTATATTGAGTTTGTTATTTTAATGTCTCGTTTTATGCGTTTCGCAAAACACACCATGTCAGATTTCCAAGAACATCATGCGAAGCCCCCCACCCCACTGTGATGAGCGAATGGGTTAGTCGACTTCCCCAGACCTGTCTGCCCCTACACCCCCTCCCTTGAGCGCCTCATTTCATCTACAACCTCCGGGGACGCTTTGGCTTGTATCAAGTCTGTTTTCTCCTTCGGAAATGCTTGAACTGCAGTTTTCTCATGGTGTGTGTCATCTGTGTGTGTCATCTCATGTCTCAAGTTTTGGTTGTTCAAAGTAGTGTATTGAATAAAATTTTAAATAATGAAGACTAATGAAGCAAGAAGAGAAGGTGAGAAGTAATTTCGGAGGTTTAAAAAAATAGAATACGAATTAAAATTTCAATGACCTAGACGTCTGAATTGAATCCTGACATTGTTAATAAAGTCGGGTGTTTTAAACATAGTCCGACATGTTACTTCATTACTATTTTAGTTGTCCGGAACTATTTTAGCTATTTCGTCGAATTTCAACCCTTCCTCATTTAGAAGAAGTTTACTTTCACAATGCGATAATAGTTATGCCATACTTGTGAAAACTATGAATTACGTATTGACAACGAATTAAAAATGTGGCAACGAATAGATTTAAATTTGCTCCGATTAGTAATTCAAAAAGTGCATTCTTAAGTGAAAGGATGCACCCCTCGATCTTCCATACATAATTAACAGAAGATTATTATATTACACTGCTGATGAACAACCGAAAATTTTATTCTTCTTCTTCTTTTGCCTTTTCTCATTATTATGGAGTCGGCGCTAATGGGTGCGGGCTAGTTTTTAATTAATGACCGAAAATACGAGGTACAAATTGAAATGTAGTGTAGAAGGGCCGCGCGCTGTTCTCAACCCACAGTAGAGGAGCTAGTATGATGTAAAGAAAAATCCGAGAAGCACATTTTCGCCGGCTTTACGGGTAGCTGATAAAAACACTAGCTCGAAAGAATATCGCAGAGACGAGTACCTGTTCCTGCTACCTGCCGTCCGCTTTTGAGGAATCGCCCCGGCCTGTCGATCTCTGACTCGTTCGTGGAGTCTGTGCGAGTTTGAGTGACGTCGCTTCTGAGAACGCTGCTCGCGGCTCCATGAACTGTTCCGTCACCGCACTCGCCGTGTACACTGACGCCGTCCCTCCCCCTCCACTGCCGTTCGATAAGGCGTATCGGCAGCGCATCGCACCTGGATGAGCGCTGCACGCGCTCCGCGGGCGCGTGCCCGCCCCCCCCCCCCCCCCCAGCCGCAAGCGCCCACTCCGCACACGGCGGCAGCGAGAGGCAGCGGGATGGCAAAAAAACTGGTGGGGCTACAGAACGGCACAGACTTTCCCGTATTTGTGTTCTATATCCTTGGCTCTCGGCTAGCTATTCTGACTTGCACCATTCTCTTGCCAGCTGCCATCTACCGCCGCACAAAGTACATTTTTGTGAAATTTTCTTAATTTTTCTGTTTCCTAATATTGAACCGAAATTATATTTTAAGAACATTAAATAACAGTAAAACATCGCCCTAATGGTAATATTTTTAGAAAAAATTGGAGCTGTTTTTAAAAACTGGCGTTTAAGTACTAGTGTAAATTTGAAATTTGAAGCTCTTTTTCACATAAAATTTTTGAGTTTTCGAAAACCATTTGAAGACGCTTGAAGCGCTTTTACGCACAATACAATAGTGTTTACAAATTGCTGGAAATGTACATATTAACGAAGGCGTGAGAGATCTTTCAAAAAATTACATCTGTGTAAGTTTTGAAATAAAATATCCCAAAATGCACTTTACATCATATTAAAGAGTACAATCGGCACTATTCGTTCGAATAGTTTGAAGAAAAAATTGGAACCGTTTTTGAGAAAAGTTTGAAAACGTGTGGAAGCTTCATGTAAAGTACCCCCAAATTTTGAAGAAAGTTTTTCAAAATAGAGTGGAGCTAGGTCGGCCGAGGAATACGCTTTTACGAAAATATTCTACTTATGGTTCAGGCTCTAGTGGTGTTCACGGTCGGTCGGTCGGTCATTTTGAAAGAAAAACACAAAACTTTTTAGAGAAACTTTTATCACGAGAACCCAAAACGTGTATTTACATTGCAATCTCGAAATATATTTTCTGCAGCCTTACATAACTTTCCCTATACTACGAATATTACTTCACATGTACGTACGTATACGAGAAAGTAAAAAAAACAATGTTATAAAACATCAAAATTTAATACCAGAAACAACGATATATTGACAACGATATTTTGTTTTCGATGTTGTGTTTTGTTTTTTAGATTGATATATTTTTACAGAAACATCGATGTTCTCATAAAAGTTAATGATAGCATTTTCGATGATTTGATATGTGGTAACATCGTTTAAATGCGTTTTGACATTTGTCTGTGTAGAATATTGATGAGAAAATTAAGATGACTCAGTGCCTTAAGGCAGAATATACTTTAAAATGTTTACATATTATATACTAATTACGCATTATATACTAACATTTATGAATATTAGATACAAGATGTTTTACTTGGATGATTTATGAAAGTGAATAAATGGGATAATAGCGAAACACGATGTCCTTTACTTTTTACTTCCCCTTTACTTACTATACTGACTAATATACGTAGTATACGGAAAGTTATGTAATGCTGCGGAAAATCGATTTCGAGATTTCAACGGAAATACACGTTTTGGGGTACACTGATACCGAAAACGTTTGTTTCAAAAGTCCGCTAGTCAGTCAGGCTGTGGACATCACTAGCGTCTAAACCATACGTACGATTGTTTCCAAAATTGATATTCCCGGTCGATATGGCCCCACTAGAAGCGCCGTGATTTTGAAAATCGTTCTTCAAAATTTGGAGGTCCTTTACATGAAGCCTCTCGGACATTATCAAAATTTTCTCAAAAACTGCTCCAAATTTCTTTAAATTTCTTGTAAGAATAGAGTACAACACACTTATAAAGGTGACGATCAGATTTTCTCTCTACCACTGAAAACACCAGATGTCTCCAAACAAATCCAAGGCGAGGAGGATGTCAAATTATGGAGTGAACCATCGGGAATAGAAGAGTTATTTGACAAAACACAACTTATTATCGACAACGGTTAAGGAGAAAATTTGGGTAGGCTCTATCACAGTCCCAGCAGGATACGTGAAAGGTCTTTGGAGTGCTTCAGAGGGCATGCCCAAATGACGTAACCAAATACCACACGATTTCCATTTCTTTTCCGTCCTCTCTTGCTTTGCAAACCTTGCGTTTTGCGCTTATGTTACAGCTAGTCTTACGTTGTAATAGAACAATCGTCATCGCTCCCTGTTCGTAATGAGTCCGTTTGTTTTGCAAGCTCGCACTCTTGTTACCATGGTTACTCCGCGCGCGACACGAAACCTATATTTTACTGCGCGTCATGCGTTGTGCAGCAATGGCGCCATGTGCACTCGTGAAACCTGCCCCATCGAGTATTATACCCGCACGTTTTCTTGAGCCCTAGAATACCAACCCTCACTCCTTTACTAACATTAGTTGGATTCAGAATAAATAGCAGGAACGTGCGTTCTTGATAAATCTGGTATCAGAAATATTCGCTCCGACGTAATAGAAACTTATTTATATTTTGCATTGTAAACTTATTTTGCATTGTAAGCAACAGATGAGACAATAGTCTTGTCGACAAAAGAATCAAACCTACCACTCTTCCCGCATCTAGTGAATCGAGGGCTCAAGAAAATGTGCGCTGGTAGTAATGGTTTCTTTCTTTTTCTTCGTCCTAATACCGAAGTCGGTGCTGAGGATAGTAAAGTCCCAAGATATAAACGAAATCAATGTTTCATGTTTTAGCTACTTATATTGTTAAGCAAGCGGCTGTCTCCTGCGCAAAATGAAAGAAGTTTCACGTCATAGGGTGGGCTAGTATTGGCACCTGCCTGAGTCTCTTCACGCCATGTTGTAAGTGAAAGCGAATGCAGAGGCGCTGTAGCCGAGGAAGCGTACAATTTTTGCAATTACAATCTATTAAGGATTATAACTCGGCATGAGCACCAATTTCAGTCTGATAGATTGTAATTAGTCTGACAAAATGAGTACTCTCAACGAGACACTCGTGTTCGGATTGCTGCATTTCGCGGAACTGCAGCAATCTTAACCCTGAGCGCGCGACTTACATTTAGCTCCTATTGCATCACTCGTGAAGCAACAACGGTACTTTCTCCGCATGGACCATATTCTTGATCGAGTAATGGCATCTTTCTTCTGAAAAGGATACCAAATTAAGGGACTTAGATTGTACGGTTTTACAGATTTAAAAACTATTAGTTCATCTTTTCGTTCGTTCTAACGAAATTTCATGCTGGCTTTACATGATATTCTACGAAACCCCCTCCTAACACATCTGTTTCACAAGGCATCTCATGTCAAAAATATCTGAACAAGTTTGAATGAACGAAATTTTAACTTCATCAGTTACAACGTTCGTATTGCAAACAGTCAGCATTGCAAACTGCTACCAGCGTCAAACCCTGTCACTAACTTAATTGGCCCCATCGTCTCCTGCTCTACGCTCTACGTCGCGCATCCGCGTCTGTGCGACCGCCTCCGCCTCCGCCTCGACCTCTGCCGCCAGCTCAGCGGTTGCGCAGTGCCTGCAGCGCTCCGCGTCGTGCCGTGCTGTGCCGTGCCGTGCCGTGCCGCGACGTGGAAGCCGGCCGCCATCGCGGATCTCGACTGGTTGCGCACGGCGCCACGCGACGCGGCCTTTCCGTGCTTGCGGCCGCTCGCCAGCCACGCCCCCGCTCGCTGGCCGCTACGGCCAACGAAGGAGACGAGCAGGAGCGCGACGGACCACAAAGTGCATTTCGGTTTGAGCCATGATCGTTGCAATAGAAGTGGAAGTTGATGCATTCACCCGTTGCAGGGACGACATCTGTTTCATTATCTTTTACTTTTGTTGTACAGATGTGGATATGTTCGATGGTGGATATGTTGGGGAACAGGTGTGAATTGGATTCTTAAGTTGTACATGTGTATGTCAATTTTTTCGGTATTCTCGATTTTTCACACTGATGTAGTTTCTAATGCCCGTCGGATATCTTTATTTCTCTTACGATCTTCTGGTTTATAACCTGCCAAATTTCGTAAGAGACCCATTTTTGCTGCTCCTTTTCTTTCCGAATCTCTTTTTGCGAGGGCTCATCTCTCTTAACCATATCGAAATGACGGTGCACCTAGCACTTTAAAACCTACAATATTATCTCTACCTTTGCACAGTTTCTTTTAAAAATTATTGAAATCATAATATGAAATCACACCCGAAATAATTAAAACGGGTAACTTGTTTTAAAGGTTAATTAGTAATTATAATTTTGCTTTTCCTGTTTCCTTTTCTGAAAAGGCTAGTACCATTGTTTTGGTTATTGGCATCTTCATATTGTGTTTCTAGGTACTTGGGAAAATAATTTTTTTTCAAGAGAGTCGTCAGAATTCTCTACTATTGACAGGCCATCTACAAATTCGAGATTAACATTTTATCTTGAACTAAGAAGGGAAGTATTGTTTAATTTTGTTGTCATCAAATCATTGACATTAATGTAATTATTCAAAAGAGAAATCGAAGAGGAAAGAAAAGGAAAAGTCGAGAGTAAGAGATGGAAGTCGTGAAAACAGAATGGACCGAGGAATTAGAGAAGAAATGAGGGAAATAGTAATGAATAAATGATAAAACATTTCCTTTTTCTTTTATTATTAATGATTATTATTATTATTATTATTATTATTATTATTATTATTATTATTATTATTAATGCTACAAGAAACTTTCGATTTATGATGTTCTTAATGTGAAGCTTACACGTAAAAACACGTAATAAATTAATATGAACCTTCGTCGTTCTCACCGCTGTCATTTAACATTCTATACTTGTTAAAATGTATCATCGACCAAAGGAATTGGTAATTTTTTCTGAACACTGAAATTTTAAAACATCAAGAAATATTTGCGATTCGCTGCAGGTTCGACATGTATCAGGAAGACACTGAAGAGATCTTGAAGAGCTTCTTACAAAGTTCTTCTCAGCCTCGTTTGAGATGCGTCACGAAACCACACTGATGAGGTTCTCTCGTTTCAGCACGGTTGTTTACGAAAACATTTTCAGATGTGCGAATAGACACAGTCGTCTTCAGTCATCAGTTGTTGTTTTTCTTTAGAAATCTGATATCCCAATTAGTGAATAATGATTACAATAAGAAATCTCTAAAGTTTCTTTAAATCAGTTTGAAGCGTCACAACTGATTTGTTGGTGTGTTACTCATTGTGTACTGGAGTTAAAATGTAATTAATCAGCAATAAATAAAACGTAAGCGTTTACAGTTCTTTCAGAATATGATCTTATTAATAAGTATTCAAAGAAAAAAGCCTATTACTGTTTATACTCTCTATTCTGAGCTGTGTAGTGTCGAAAAAGCGTCTAGCACAATATGATCAGATATCTTTCAATGTTTCATTAAAACATTCGCAAATATCTGTAATCTTATCCTGCAGTAAACTGGTTAGCCTAAATTTGGCCTACAATCTTATACTTGAGCGATTCTCTTGGAAGTTTTTCGAAGACAAATAAGCATGTGAAAGCCTGATGTAATGTCGACGAGCGCCTCTCCTCGCGCGTGATTGTAGTTAACGCGAGGGTGACGTAAACGGCCATGTGCCTTTCCTTGTGCGGAAGAAGTAAATGCGAATGGTTTGGGTGGCGGATTATCTCTCTGCCTTTTAAAACCTTCCCACGCACGTACTCTGCAAGTGCGCCATTTGTCATATCGTTTATCTCGCCTCCTAATGGACTTTGTCGTTAAATTACTGTATCATTCTCTTAATGTTTCCACCGTCTCAAGGCAGAATGTAAGGGGAGAATAGAAGGATGCGGGTGTAAGTCATGCGTTCTCCAACATTGCCCTCTTTTATCTTTGCTCTTGTAGGTTCTACACATTTCGGTTAGTTATTAGTTTTAGATTTATTCAGAAAAAAAAAAACAGTAAAACTATATGTGACGTAGGGGGGGAAATTATCTGCGCACGTTTTCTTGAGTTCCAGAATCCCTTCCCGTCATTTTAACTATAAATAGTTAAAAGATGAGTAAAAGTTTAAAATAAATAAAAATACATTTTAAAAACCGCAAGATTAGCAATATTTGAAAAATAGTCATTTTTGTTTCTGAATTATAGAAAATTTATTTGCATCGGTACACGAATTGCGAGTATGATTTTTCTGCATTGCTAACAGAATAGCAACTCGCCCTTACCTCTGCTCTAACCATTACAAGCAAAAGGAAAGTTCAACAAAACGTGCGCAGAGTGAAGGTAGTTTGCAAATGTTTCACGTCAGTTGTACTGCATTCGCGTTCTGATTCTTTGTTTCGTTTCTCTTTGGTGAGAAAACTAACACTAAAGCGTTTCACAAACAATACAATGAGTCATGTGACGTTTTCATTCTGCGGTTGTATAACAACAGCAGAATGAACAAAAATAGCAAGTTCAAATCGTAACAGGCAATAACAGTTTTACGTTTTTGTATATTGGTTCTCAATAGACATCCTTGAGTGTAAATCAAGTAGTCTAGTATTATAGTTCGATTTTATGTAATCTAATCGAAAACGTTTTTTTTAGTTGTAATAATCATAATTTAATGATTAAATGTTTCTCCGTATACACTGTGAAGTGAATTTCAAAGTCAAAAGTTTTTAATAAAATAAGCTTTATAGCTTGCAATGTTCTCAGCAGGAATTACTCTACCAATCCGGTACAGACTCTAAAAACTAAATATTAAGTTAGTCACCTTTCCTGGGTTGGTTCATCCGTTCGATTTACCAAATTCTTTGATCAATGCTAAAAGTTCTTTGAAATTATATCAGTCACACTATTTATAATATAAATAGTGCTTCCACCTTTTCTTCCTATACTCACTAGATATAAAATGATGATGCAGAATATGTCATAATTCCAGAGGATATTGCAAGTGTGTATCCTATCTCGTCATACTTGATTAAGTAAATGCAAGATTAAACTACGTGATTGTTGCAGTGTTGATAGGTGTGTCACTGAGTAAAACGTCCTAGGAGATCTACGCCTCATTTCTAGATAAAAAATTTTTAAATTCATATTTCTCCAAAACACACCCTGGAGGGAAACTTGGTTATTCCCCGAGCAGTAACAAAAATGCCTATGAATTTACTCAACCCATGGGCATAAATGTGTCTTGTCGAGAGAAATTCCTCGTCCTACCCGTCAGAGAACAGAATTTCTTGTCCTTTCCGCTGCGCTTTATCTTCTTGTATTCCTTGACTTGCTGCTCTAACTAAAAAAATACAGCAGTTTTGTTCTGCTAACTCAAATTCGCTGTTTTTTAGCATAGCTGTACCTGTAATTCATAATAGAAAGTAGAGCTTAGCTTGTCTGAGAGATTGCAAGATCGGCATCCACTGGGGAACGGGCACTGCGTTATCTCGGCCAGCATTGTTTTGACGGCTCACCCACAGGAAGGACCCGACCTAGAGTTACTTCCGCTGAAAAGAAAAGCTCCACCGACTTGCTTCACTACCAGATATTTGAAACCATTAGTAATGATAACGTATAAAATTATGACTGTTCAAATAATGGAAGGACGACCAAAGTTGCTTCTGGACAGTATTTTTCTATGTGGTTGAAGTACTCAATAGAATAAACTTATCTTTACGAGTTGTTGAAGAATAGCACAATTTCATGGAGACTTGTGTACTTGATAAGTGACTTTTTTGTTTTGTGCCAACGTAAACATTTTAAATCTGTGCGTCCTGCCGACTACTATTATTTCATCGCTTTCACTTCATCACGTTCTATTAAAATGTTATTTCTTTTCCTTTATTTATAAATCTGCAAATAATAGAAAAGACAACTTGCCACTATCATTTAAAGTTTCCTTAAAGTACATTATTTGAAACATCGCGGAAATCCACATTTTGAAGTACTCTATGCTCACCACCATTTGACACTGCAATATTTTCGTCCACGAACTATGAAATGCTTCTGAATAATTGACTATTGATTGTTTAGTAATTTCGGGCACGTCAACTACCAGGGTAATTAGTCCCGTAAGTGCAATGCATGTTTAGACCAGGGGTGCCGCCCCAGTCGGGACAAGCTCTTAGCTCTTGACGGGTCTCCCGGCATGTATGGTAGTGTAGTGTGTGTGTAATGGGTGTGGCTAGGAGAAGGAAGAGGAAGGTGAAATTGCGCGCGGTCCGTGGCCCGTGTGTTAGGGTACTACTCCGGCACTCGCATGGTGTTGATCGGTGAAACTACGGTAACAACCGATCAAAGCAGCTACCCGACAGAATTCTCCTCCAGTCAGCGACTTAATTCGACCTAGCTGACAAGCTAGAGTCGAAAATCCTGCCACCGTCGGGACTCGAACCTAGGACCTCCCGGTCAGATGGACTGCAGTGATATCAGTTCATATATCAGTTGATAGCCCTGAGCCATCTCTCCGCCATCTCTCCCGGTGCTCCTGCATAATCACTCTTTCGTAAACCATATTAGCATTCATCCGCTTTCATCAAATTTTCGTTTGAAATTAAAGTGTTTTTTTTTTATTTGTGTGGTATTGTTTCTTTTATATTGCCATCTAAAAACGAAATAATTCGAAGGTTTGTCGAAAATTACAGTATGCAGTATATTCATGCGTTAACAGCATCGAAGAGATGATTGTTCGGGGGGGGGGTGCAAAGGCGACAATCCTCATCCAACAGAACAACTGCCAGAAGGCGGGCGATCGGAAGATGAGACGTCCAGTGTGTTGCACGGAGGAGGGACGTTGCCCCCTTTGAACCACATCCTCAGGGAGATAGAGTGCGTGCAAGCGCGGAGCGGCGCGGGGCGGCGCGGGGCGGACGGAAGCCGCGGCGGGCGGCGAGACGGTTGCGGCGGCCCGTGCGCACGACTCGCTTCCTACTGCGCAGGGGGCAGGCCCCCGTTGCCTCACCACCTTCGCCCTTCAGCAGTACGAGTACTTCGTAACACCAACTCCGGCTCTCAGCCCTCGCCTCGTGCAGGCGAATCAAATAAAGAGTTCACGAAAGTACGTCTCCAAGTTAATATCAGAAATGCGCTCCTAGGCCCTCAAGACAGTTTTCGTGCCCTGATACCAGTTATTTTTTTAGGCCGTAATTTACAAAATTGTACCGTTAAGGCCTTCTATTGCATTTGTGGTGGGTATCCCTCTCCGTGCGAGTTGTCAGCAATGTACGAATTCGAGTCCCAGAATGAAACGATTTTCACTTTAAAACTAAGTGCGTAATGTCCGCGTAGGTCCAGGTAATAATTATTACTAGCCTACCCGCGCGAGAACTCTCGCATGTAGAAACTTCAAATTCCTCCTTTCCTCTACTGTCACTTTGAGGGAAAATGTCTTCAAAATTTGTTGTAATAGAATTTGAGATACCGGCCCTCTCCCAATTCCAGATATGGCGCATAGCCTGCCTCATCAATACCTCGGAGTAATATATACAAAAAGATCGAACCCTCAAAAAGTAATCACATATACCATTTCAAAAACGTTTTCCCTTTTACGGATGAAATAATCTATCTCAGCAAATAAGGTGTGGCTTAAAAGCTGGAAGTCCGCGATGCCTGTACATATAATTTACACGTGTGTATTTGATATATAATATTAATAGTATTATAAAATTGAAATGTCCACCTCCAGTCTGACAGAGGCGTAAGTATCCGGTTCTGGCGGTACCATGCAATAGCAGCGCGTATTTTGTGCGTGGTATTAAAGAGTATGGAGATCAGTGTTTTTTGAAGACCCGTTAACACATTTCAACATGTGTTTCCACTAAATATCTGAATTGGTATGTAATTTTCAGGATGATAATAACGGTGATCATAGTGAATATGGGGCGGTAAGGCGGGCAGGGGCGAGGTCAGACGAGGCAGCATAGGGCGAGGAGTCTGGAAAGGAGCGAGATGGTTTTGGGCAGTTCGTTGTAAAGCAGGGCAAGCCAGGGCGGGGTAACAGTAGTATCGGCAAAATTTATTATTTTTCTTGTCTGAATAGATAAATATGATAAATAAATACCCGGTAAAGTAAAATTGAATTAGAATTTAAACTCACTCCGCGATGTAATCGCACGGGTTTCCACTAGTAGATATTAAAAGATTTTATTTTGTAGATTGCAGCGCGTCGACAAAAACTCCACTCAAGGCGAGCGACGTCAAAAAGTGGATTTTAAGGTCCTAATCGCGCTGATTTCGATCTACGCATGATCGATGTCAAGAAATACAGCGTTAACTGGGCCGTGAGTTGTGAGATTGCATTTGATCCTGCCTAATTTGGATGCGTTTTCAACAAACTTTATTATTTCAAAAGTGGAGGTTATATTCGTTACTTTTTCAAATTATCGTCCTTTGGATATTTGATTTTTTTAGCGTGAGTTTGATACGAGAACCGAAAATCGTATCGATACTATTTAAATATGTGATTAGTTAAAACCTTGCGAATATACCACACTTGTTACTTATTTAAAAAAGGGAAAATAGTTTCAAAGTGGACGGCCCAAACTTCCAACATTTCTAACTACCCTTGCTACGTGATAAAGGTACCATCCATATAACGTAACGATCAAAAATGCCTAATTCTGTAAATTATAAAATAACTTGGTGTTTCAGTATAAATTTGGGCCTAGAACGCAAGTCACACGGTTGCAGCTTACAGAGTGGTACGGATTGCTTGCGCACCGGTTTTCCCCTGTTTTCGATCGTGTTCCGCGAAGTGGTTGCGTCATAAATCCGTGTGATGGAGGTCTGGGCAAGAAGGAATACCCTGTTCGGCAACTGCACGATCACGAGATTTTGTGTTGTTCGTGTCTTATAAATTGAAAAAACCGTAATCTTTCTTATATAGATCTTTATATAGATGTCTCGGACTAAATGTTACAATCTTCTAGAACATGAAGGGGAAAGATTCTCGATTTGACAATGAATAAGAAGTGGGAAATTTCACATTACAAAGTTACATTTAAGACAGTTGCCCCTGCTTGGTAGAATACTCATCAGGCACTGATGTTTGTCAGATCACAGTCTGACGCACAAAGATTTTTGTGTACCCGCCGAACAGCAAAGCACAATGCGTTGCCTACCCTTCAGGGGTAAATATCACAAGTGCTATATGAATTTGTTAAACGACCCCTCCTACTGCCCGCCCTAGAATTTATTCTGAGAAATCTCCATATAGAAGGTAAAGTCAATAATACTTGTTTATATCATTTGACAAAATAATTTTATATCCATGAAATGAAAAACTATGCAGCTCCCTGCCAAGAGAAACGTATCTATTGTTTTGTTAAATACTCATGAACTCGGGGAAATCCGAAAACAAAGAAACAGTTTCAATTTGGACTGAAAGATGCAATTATTTTAATGTGTTAAGCCGCTTATTTACATACTGTGCGTAATGATTGAATTCTTACATTCAGTGAGTCGATGCTTATAACAGCTGAGCTTGTGCAACAGCAAGGCTCCAAGGATGAGACCATTAAATAGTTGCTATTTACATGTGTTATGGAACAGCAAATTTTATATCCTTGCTGTGAACAACCATGTTTTTTTTGTTGAGACTTAAAATTACTTGGCAGGACTAATTTAAGAAATAAGAAAAATAACTGTTTAGATAACATCGTATGAGACGAAAACAATGTTACCATTACAGTCTATAGAAGTGCCCAGAAGACTATTAGTTCACTACGCCTTGCCGGCAGGGGGAAATCTACCGTATGGGTGCGTGCGTACGGATGAATGAAGTACCACAATCAGTATTGCAGTACACTTAATTATTCAAATCTTATCATCCACATCGATTGAAGTATATCAATTTTGATGCAAATCCTGCTTATTGTTTAGCCGCTAGCGTTGTCCATAAATGGACAGATATGCGTTGCGTGAACCAGTTTTTCGAAAAGTAAGACCCACTAAGGTGTATTTTGACTACACAACGTGTTAGAAAAAAAATTTACAATACATGGAAGCAAGAATATTTAAAATGCATATCTGGTTAGATGAAATTATACGAGGTGAATGTGGAGTGTCTGGTGGTGAGTTTGAGCATTTATAGGAAAAGTTCAATTGTAAATGTTGGTAACAATTACTATAAACTGCTGAGTTTTGCAAATTGGGTATGTTTTCACAGTTCTGCATACTCTATCCATTAAGAATTTGACTGTTGTAAATATTAGTGTTTAATAAGTGATTCTTGACAAGAGATGGATTGATTTAATTACTGACACAAATATTTTTACATGACGGAGATATTCAAAATAGTTGTATAAACCAGTATAAAGTATGTCTATAAGAGTTAAGATGTTAACAAACACCAAAGAAATGCCAAGTAAGTATTAAAACATTTGTAAACTTCCACTGTAATACATTTATCTTAGGTTTCAATAAGTAATTAGTTTTAAAGATTTGCCATAATATTATAGCCACCACAATAGCGGGTTCGGTGGAAGAACGGTTAGCGTATCGGGACGTTGTACCGAACTTTGCAGGTTCAAACCCGATCGTTAATTTCTAAGAGCGAAAAGAAAATTTTTCGTACACCTTCCTTCGGAGGGGAAGTAAAGCTGGCTGCCCCATGTTGTAGATTTACTGCATGTAGAAGCTCCTCAAGCCTAAATGACACGTCTGAGCTATTAAATTCAAATCGCCTTTTTCGTCGTCCCAGTCATACCTTCTTTCTCCGCTAACGGTGAAAGGAGCGTAGTGAAATTTTTTGTCGTCAGACGGAAGAGCGGGCCTGATGCCCCGAGTTTCGCCTCGTAAAAATAAGGCTTTAACTAACCTGTGTGCGTTCTTTCTGGTACGACAGTGCAGCGCGTAGCGCGGTGCGGAGGAAGTGAGAGTGGCGTGTACGCAGGGACGGCGGAGGCGCCCGTGCGGTCGGGCGTGCGGCGGGTGGCGGCGCAGCTGCACTCCTCGCTGGCGGGGAAGGGGCTGGCGCTGCTGGTGAACCACGGCATCCCGGAGGAACGGGTGAGTCACGCGCGCGAGCACGTGCGAAGGCGGCATTCGGCGAATCCCGAGTGGTGTGGACGAGTTGCTTGCGATTCGCCGAGGGCCTAACATTCGGTATTTGCACTACACACCGCGTGCCGATCTTTAAGGCGGTTCCACACGCGCGGCATTCGGCGAATCCCGAGTGGTGTGGACGGGTTGCTTGCGATTCGCCGAGGGCCTAACATTCGGCATTTGCCCTACCCACCGCGTGTCCATCTTTAAGGCGGCTCCACACGCGCGGCATTCGGCGAATCCCGAGTGGTATGGACGGGTTGCTTGCGATTCGCCGAGGGCCGAACATTCGGCATTTGCCCTACCCACCGCGTGCCGATCTTTAAGGCGGCTCCACACGCGCGGCATTCGGCGAATCCCGAGTGGTGTGGACGGGTTGCTTGCGATTCGCCGAGCGTCGACCCGCCGGCGTGTCGATCTTTAGGACACGTCAAACGGAGTGAACATTTGCCGAACACATCAGCTGTTCGGGATTGGGCGACCGGTAGCTCGCTGCTCGGTGAATGCCGAATGTGTAGAGCCGCTTTAAATTATAGCGAAACGAACCTCGTCAGCAGGAAGTGTGCCGCGCCGTGGTGGCGCGTGGACAGGTCTAGGCAGGTGTAGACACCAGGGGGGAGATGTTTGAATAGAAAGTGAGACGTGGGCGAAATGCACCCCGAGGTAATTTGGGAACTTCCGAGAATCCATGGCGGCGACGCCAACAGTTAGCGTATTGGACTGGTATACCCAAGTTGGCGGGTTCAAACCCGATCGAAGCCGTGGATTTTTAAGGGCGAAAAAATCCTTCGTACGCTTTCCTTCGGAGGGGAAGTAAAGCCGGCTGTCCCATATTAGTAGATTTACTTGCATGTAAAAGATCCTCAAGCCTAAATGACGCCTCAGAGCTAAAGCTCTGAGCTTCAAAATCGCCTGTTTCTCGCCCAAGAAATACCTCCTTCCTCTGCTAGTTGGTGAAAGGAGCGTAGCGAAATTTGCGTGGTCAGAGCGGGCCTGATGGCCCGAGTCTCACCACGCAAAATAAGGCATTAATTCAATTAATTCAATTCCCATGGGGGTTGCCGCCCAAAACGGCGTGTAAGAACGGCGGTTACGTGGCGGGAGCCGCCGCTCGGACACAAAATGAAGTCGCCTTCCACGTGGGTGGGAGGTATTCTAGACAGCGTGCCAGACGCGTTGGTGGGTTTTCAGCTGTGTGAAAACTTCGCGCACACGCACAAAACTGGCGCCCAGGGCGGTGCGGAGGGGAGCTATGCTCATGGGGGCGCCTCATATGTTGGGGAGCCATTGTGGAACAGTTGCTCCACGCGTAACTGCGGTCTCAGTGTTACGCCGTGTGCGTGCTCTCGTTGAGAAGTTGCGAGGACCACGTCTCAGGCGGATAAGGAGCACTCTTCAATCGGATAAGGATCGCTCCTGCGATCAGGGGAACGGGTCTATCAGAGCTGTAACTGTTCAAAGTATTTGTAAATACTTTTTTATTAATAAACCTGTAAATATGAGCTTGTGTGTGTATTTGCTGTTGGCTTCACACGTCACACATGGAGCACGTGCGTCTAAAGGCAGTCGCGGTGCTCGGCTAGTGTGCCAGACCGGGCCGACACCGACGGCTGAGGCCTGCGTCTCGGTTCGATGGGTCACTGTTTGAGTCCCGCTCAGGCACGTTTGTTCACCCGTGTGGTGTGGCATGGCAGGCTTCCGAACTCACCATTCGAACCGTATCCTCTCTATCCTCGCCTGCCTCATTTTCGCTTCATTCACGAAACATCACTTGCGTTATCAAAATTAATTGTTTTCTATTATGCATTCCCATAGTTGCGACCCTGACAATCGATGTGAAATCCCGTTTTAAATTGCCGCTATATAGCAGAAGAGAAGGTAGTTGTAGCTTTTTGTGTTACTTCCTACATTCGAACGCGTAACATTACGCGGCTTGATGAGTTCGAGTTCTCATAATTTTCCTTCTGTTAGGAAACAGTTTTCCTTTGTTCTTTCTCCGTTTTTCTTACAAGTGCTCTTTTTTACAACCTGTCTTCTTCGTAACTTCGTGACACTTTGTTGTCCCGATGTGCTGCATAATGACTACATTTCCTCTTTCACTTCTTTTCGAATTACGTATTATTTTCATATTTTCCTTTTGTATTTGGTTGCCTTTGGAAGCATTTTTGAAATCTGCTTTTGCGGATATTTGCGAGTAGTTTACCGCTCATAAAAAGGAACAAAAAATCCATTAATGTGAATTTGCAATGGGTAATACATTTTGCAATTGTGTTCGCGCGACAAAATGTAATTTTTCTGTGGGAAAAAGTAAAATTACCCCTACGTTCTCACTTTTAGTGGCAGATTTCTCCCGCGAGATACATTTGTTGCAAGTAAGAAATGGCCAAATTCAGTTACCAACCTCGTAAAAGAATTTGTTTTATTTTTTCTTGGCCTGTGGCAGCAACCATGTACGCTTCATACAGTGATTGATTTTTATAGAGAAGCTTTACACAATTTTATTATTATATATTTTATTTATATGGCTTTTCATTTGAGCACGGTACATTATATGAAAAGGCTAATCGTTTCCAGTCTGCTGAAGGAGGGTCAAAAAAATTCCCTAGGGAGTTTTCTTTTCAAACAAATATTCATGTGAGGATTCTGTTTACCGAGTTTGAAGTGGGTAGATGACGGTATTCGAGATATTTTATTACAGAGTTTTCCGGATAGAATAGAGAAATGTATGGTGATGATGGTGATACGAGTTCTTGATGGAGTTGGGAATTTGGGATTAACCAGGGTGATTTTGTGATTATTATTAGGAATTTATTTTGGGACGTCTGAATTTTTCAAATATTGTTTTTGTATGCTGCGGCCTAATCTGGAGATGCATAGCATAATATTGGTCGTATCATCGTTGTTTGGTGGAGATGAATGGATAGGTGTAATTAAAGTGGGGGATTATTTCTTAAGTAGGGGATATAATTGATGTATTCTTCCAGTAACTAGAACAATTCTGTTCACGATATTCGCTCTCCACGTGAGTCGTCTGTCAGATAATACTCCTAGGCATTTAGCTGTGGCGTTCGCGGAAATCAAAGCTGTTATGGTTTTGATAGGCGAGTGTGGGTGGACCTAGGGGTCTTCGAAGCGTGAACTCTTTCCCTTGACTCTTGCTTGCATTGTTCTGTATGCTTTTTTTGCCAAATGGGTAAAAATGGTGAGATGAACATTTCGTTGACGAACAACACCATGCCTGATTGGAGAAACTCCCCGCAAGTCGTAGGTCGGCGCCGGATCTTGCCAGTTGGCGCGGAAAGATCACCGCCACCTCCCGCGATGAAACATGCACTTCACTTACGGGTCTAATGGCATTAGCCGTTGGTGTGCCCGGGATCACCAATCAATCAATCCAACGACCGGTTGTTATGATCGGTGTTTTTTTTTTATCATCTGTACTATCCGAACTATCAAATATAACAAACGAGGCAAGAACCGTGCGCGATCTTTCCTTCCTCATCCTTGTCACTTTTCCTCCTATACACCCCCCTCGTGCGCATCCGTGCACTAATGTTCCCCCACGTGTCGGGAAACCAATCGGGCGCTCAGACCGCGCCACACTGGAAGACATTCTGTAGGGAGAATCCCCGCCCGCCGTGTAGGTCGACGCTACAGTATACCTCGCATCTCACCCCTCCCCTGCTATCCGTCACCTTGACGTATGTACTTCACACTACACTAAAGGGACTAATGACCTGATGCTTCGGGAGAATCAATCAATCCGAATGATGTCCTGTATCTGGATGCAGCGACCAACAGCGTAACCCCCGAGTCACTTAGAAGTTTCGCGGTGGGTTACATAGTTACGAAAATGCAAGAGAAAGTGTTAGGTATTGACAATTGCTTCCCCCAAGTAGATACACGAATCCTCTTGTTTTTTTTTTTTCACCCTAAGGATGGGTTTATGAAGGTAACCTTAGGCTCTCTCAGCATTGATTTCGGCCAGCGAGACGAAGTGTAATGTCTCACCCCAGTGTGCTTGGCTCGGCAGCTCCGGGCCGTGTACCGCGCGCTGGACAAGTTCTGCGAGCTGCCGCCGGCGCGCCGCGCCGCCTACCTGCGCCAGGCTGACGCCGGGGACAACCACGGCTACGTGCCGCCTGGGTGCGAGCGGTGAGTGCGGCGGGCGCCCCCGCCAACCCCTCCCCCTCCACCTCCCCTCCCACGCAGCGGTGGATTCTCCAAGGGCGCCTTCCCACGTCGCCACGGCGCCGCGCTTCCTTCAAGCAGTAGAGCCCTTCCGACTCCGCCACCGCTGCAGCCACGGCCGCACCGCCGCCCGCCGTGGAAGGGGGTGGGTTCTGCAGAGGTATGTTTCGCCGACCCTCCGGCGACGACGAACAAAGGGACTGCAGCAGGTAGAATGCAGCGACCGGTGGCCGTAGTGGAAAGGCTCCCATTTAAAGCTGTGTACTGCTAGCCGTGGCGCGTATGCCCTCCTCCGCTTTGCGTGGCGGGATGATCGACGTCGTCTGCCGCAGCAGCGGCCACCCGCTGCACGTGGGAATCCATTCAAACCAATGCTTGCTACGCGCCGCGCTGCTCGGAAGCGCACCGCCGTCGCGACGTGGGGAGGGGCCGTAAGGGCCGCTTCACACGTCGCCACCGCGGCGCGCCTCCGAACACCGCGCCTCGGAACAGAGCATTGGTTTGAATCGAGGTCTTCTCACGTGCGACGAGTTTGCGTCGTTCGACGCCGGACTCTCGCTACGAGAAACGCAGGAGGGCATACGCGTCACAGCTAGCAGAACACAGCTTCAAATAATGGTATTCCCACTGCGCCCTTGGTCGCGGCGTTCTACCTGCTGCGGTCCCTTTGTTCATCGTCGTCGGAAGGTCGGCGAAACCTACTCCAGCAGGGCGGACGGCGGTCCGGCGATGGCGGCGTGGGAAGAGCCCTGCCGCTTATCGGAAGGGCGCCGCTGAGGCGGCGTGTGAAGGCGCCTCAGAAGCGACTGTAACGGCTTTTAGAGAATTATTTTCTCTTGCATACTGGTTCTCAAAGCGTTTGGGTGGGCTATGGAAGGATCCAAAAGGCCGCTAATGCTCCGAGCTTCAGGTTAAATTATAGAATTTTAATTAGACATGAAAGCGTATAAGGGGTGTACACTTGAAACTTTTTTAGCGTTTCGTACATAATGCCATCAATAATAAAAGTTTGTCATAATATTTTTTGCAGCATATAAATTATTATATTTTACGGCTCCATGCCAATCCCAATTATTCAAGTAAAACAAAACATGTTTTCGTGGATTTCACTCCTAAATGTATTCACATTTGTTTGAACGTCTAAATTTCATTCTCTAAGAAGTTCAACATGAATTCCGCCAAAAAGTGTTTAAATAGCTCTGACCGACTATTGATATATTGTAAAAACATTTTAAGGGAAAAAATGCAAAACTTCAATGAAGCCCATTAGGATATTTCCTCTTTACCAGACGGAAAAATTAACCAACCAATCACCCCCCTCCCCAGTGGGGTTAGAATATTTACTAGTACATACTTTTGTTTTATAACACTTTTTTACACGCAATTTAAAAAAAACTAATATTACAATGCATTATTGTAACATTTTACGTATATACATGTGTGTTTTACAACCTCATTAATTTTAGCGTAGCACATGATCGTGTTTCCAAAGCCTAACTACTGCAATATTTTGCTCGGAAGAGAATTCGATCCTGCTCCCATCTACTGCATGCAATATTTTTTTTTATTTAAGTTCGCATCAACGACTAGGTCATTAGCGACCCTTGCGTGTAACGGTATGGTAACTATGAGTATGACACGATATGGAGATGATAGGGTGTGAAAGAACGAACACAAATACAACCATGCCTGAGGCGGGGCTGAACCCGCGATCCTTGGGTCAGAGATCACTATGGAACTACTGCCTTAGCGATCTCGGTCATCCGGACCGGCGAGCGTGCATTATGTTCTCGAGGTCAAAAACGTTAGAATTTACATTGCATTTACATATCTAGCAAGAAATGTTGATTACATTCGCGCCGCGAGCACCGCTATTACGTAGTTTGAGCACCATGCGTAAGGTAGCAACGTTTTTCACTAACCGTTACGTGACAAACCTTGCAGGTATGAAGTCTTACCTTAGGCCTTAGGTACAACCTGATTACTAGAGTGTATATCTGTGGAAGTCTCTAATGTCACCTTACAAGCGGCAAAATGGCTGCCAAGAAACAGGAACGGTTGTGATTTTCTAACGTAGATAAACTGATTTTCGTATGTGAAGCAGTTAAATTTAATTCTTACCATCATCATCTGTGGCAAGACTTTACAGAAAATATTGGAAAGGTAACGGGTAAAGAATTGGCAATAAAGAAATTGGTAACATAGCATTAGGTTATGTTTGTTTATGTTCATAACGAAATCTGATTTATTAGTCATCGTATAGTCATAAAATCAACAACTTATTGCATGATGAAGATTGTTTCCTGTAGATTCGTATCGTGGTTCAAATACATAATCTTTGTCTAGACTGATACATAATGAAATTAATTTGTTCAACGTTTGAAATTCTTATTTTGTTGTAACGCATAACCAATGCAGCAATTGCTAAAGCGTACCGCAACAATGTTTATTACGACCCTGTAACTCCGTTAGTCGTGTGTGCAGTAGTTTGCGGGTGTCATCTTCAGCCTGGCGCTAAAACGCCGTATTGTGAATCTGTGAAGTCGCCGGGTGGGCGGCAACAAGTCGCGTCAGTTGCCCCATGTAGCGCCTGGTGTTGGGTGAGGTCGCGTGCCAGTGACGCTTTTGATGGATTTCGGGAAGTTTTTCCCTTTCCCATACTCCCGTTTGCCGTTTACATTCACCAAATAAACATAACGAAAATACCAATGAGACAGTAGCGTTGAAATCCTGCACCACCGGGAGCAATTAGGAAATGGTAGTGGAGAGTAAGATCTGGAAAAAGCATGTGAACTTAGCACATAAGTAAGCAAACAATGTTTATTAAACGTGTTTGCAATTAAAATTCTAATTTTATAAAATTGTATTTATTACTTTATGATGTTTAAGTTTATAAACACCAGTACACTTATTTAAGTATACTACATCTGTACTATAAATACACATTGAAGCTAAAGAAATATAACTAGAAACATAAAATGTATCAAATAATTTTGCTTCCGATAATGTGAATAAAATGTGGTACTCATGCTGCATCCACAAATTCTTTCATAACCTTCAGTATAAATTAATAATTTATATTTTGGAAATAATATTCGAATATGCGTACTTTTCAGTGATACTACATTAAGAATTGATCCATATGTTATGGGACTTTCCACGTTCTAATTCTACGTTAACGTATTGTAGCGAAAAGCAATTAAATATTAATTAAATTATGATAATAAAAAATTAAACCAATTTAACACTATTCTAAATTAATCGGTAGATCAAAAATGATATAGCCAATGGAAACTAGTCCCTTTCAAAAGAAATCCAACGCTCAGTGAAATACTAATTAAAACTAACTTAAGCAGAGAATAATGCAATAGCAAGCGCTCACGACAAAGTAAATGATATTAAACAATATATTGAAAGATATAAAACAATCTTATGATAATATCTACAGGAAATTAATATAGATAATGTAAATAAGAGCGTGAAAGTAGAGATCACAATGAGCAAATGATACAAGGCTGTGTAAAAGAATTAAAATAGACTGAATTTAAAAAGTAAGGGAAATAATGTTTCATGTCACTCATATTAGCAAAGATCGAAATTTAGATACACAGTTTGATTGTTGTTGGATGTTCTTCCACTATTTGCATTATCATAGATCAACTATATAATTATCATCTGCCGACACAAAACGAAATGACTGCATACTAAGTCGAGTGTGAATGTATGTGCTCACATGACAATTACATTTTTCGAAATATGTACGTTAGTGTTCACACTTGAGTGATCAGTTCTTGGTAGGTAGGCACTTTGGTGGGTCGTCTCGATGAGTGCCACCGTATGGCGTGTCTTTTAAAGAGTTCACGTCAAATCCGAAGAATGCGAGTGCACTTCGATACGCGAGAGAAAATTATTGTTACATAGTTTGCTGTCGCCGATGTAAAACAAAAACCATCTACATATGCGAAGCATATTTGCTGGAGTAGTAACATTGTACACTTCGGGGTCGATACATTGGACAACGTTTGGAATTAAATAGTTGGCTTACCAGAATTATCTCTGGTACTTCGCCGATTGCTAATTGATATCTCTTGCCTTCATATCCTCTCTCCACACCACATCGCTAGTGAACTATACAAGAAACGCTAATACACGTCAGCTTCACTATCAGATTCGGGTATTTTCCATACCTTCTAGACTGTGTGCGTCTTTTCGAAAAAAATATCGTTGATTTTAAAAGCCGTTCATAAACGGTAACTGTATGTGCAGAGTTATTTTAAATCACTACACTACAATTACGCAAATCATGGCTTAGTTTCCAAGTATGTTATTTTTGTACCAGAATCCTTTTTCACTCACTATATCCGAAAGACTTAAAAATAATTTGAACAATGATCCTCGAACTAAAATATTGCATGTTTGCTCTCAGGTTCAGTGACTTAACTGAAGAAAATCGACCTTTTCCCTTACAAGGAAACCATAGTAGGTACTAAAACGTCTAATTGGGTGCCTGCATTTCCTATTTGGCTTAGAATTAGCGTTGTATTAGTAAAAGATTGTGCTAATACGTTAACAAAAACTTCTACTGCAACCTTTGAACGGAGGATGTTTGAAAATGTCAATAACAAACTAGTGGTGATCCAATAGCACATGCTTTCTCGCTTTATTAATAACTGCTACGCAATGCCATAAAATTACATGAACCTGCAAAGGTAGGTTGCAAACCTAAAACCTGCAAAGTTGCGGTTAGGTGCTAGAAATATTGGACTAGCGAAAGGAGGAGATATGTAGTAATAAGTCGGTAGAATTTCAAAAGCAAAAATAAATAAGCTTTTTCTTTGTAGATGTACTTAAATTTAAATCCGTCTAAGTAAAGCATAGTGTTAAAATAATTGTTTTTAACAGTACATTTTTTGGAAAATATCTTCACGAATTTGTGTTACCAGAGAGCGACACACCTGCGTCAGAGTGTTCCATGTCGACGCAGTCGAATTTCCCCTTGCAGAGAACAGTAAAGACACTTTTTCACAAACTTGTTGAATCGCGACTGGAGATAGCGCGGGCGGAGGCGAACCGACCGACGGCTGACGTCGAGCCCATTGCTGTCAGTATGTTCTCAGACACGTCTCCTTGTGCTCTGGTTTATGTTCATCGAAGTAATATCGATTTTAACCCTTTTCAAGAAAGTTGATTTTTGCATTTTCGTCCAGCTAGCGATGAGAAATTTATCAGTGTGCAGCGGTTGTTCGCGTCCCGTTGCATACGAATCGCTACACCCTAGGACATGACGTTTCAAGAGGAGCATGTACTCCGAAATTAAATTCGGTGATATTGTTTACCTGGCGAGCCCTGAAGGAATTCCGAAAGGTGTACACAATGAAACAAGATATAGAACTGCGATTGATTTAGTGTGCAGTTCAGTGTGGTACTACTTACTCCAGTAGTTTTGAAAGTTGGTTGACGGAAGCAAAGTGCCTTAGAGGTCGTTCAAGAAATACATAAAGGCTTTGGGGTGTAGGAAGGAAATGGAACGAACTTATACGAGAGAGAGGGAACGAACTTATATGGGAGAGAAGAGAATACCAACTTTTTTTCTGAACATTTTCTCATTTTCCCGGTGCTCTCATAGTTAAATTCAAATGAGGCTTTCAAATAAAGATTTTTCTTTTTTGTAAGAATACAACACAATTGATACAATGAATTCTATGGCAAGAAGTCATTTTCATTTAAACGTTCGGATTTAAAAAAAAAAGATTTATATGTTTTCCAACCTGTCGTTTGGTGACGAGTTTTTAAAGTGAGAGAAGGGAAGATGTTGGAATATTATACTATTATTATGTAATATTACTGAAAGAAAGAGCATGGACTGTTGTAGCGCCACTATTTTTAAAGGTTCCTAGTGTATGTATACGAGTTGTAACACACGAGCATGATTTCTTATGGTCCGGAAGACATCCTTATACTACTAGAACTATAAATACTTATTAACGAAACTAATTTAATATGGACATCATAATGAAACGAGTATCGATTTCGCTGCACAAGGTTTTAGCCGAGTGCATAGATTCAAGTGCTCAAATTATATCTGAGGATAAATTAAAAACAAAAAAACTTTTACCATTGTGAGATGTTTTCTAGATCTCAATTCTTCAAAAGATTTGCGTAAAATGTTAATTTTTTATGAATATTTCAAAACATTCCTACCACAACCGAAGAGTGACGTCAGATTTCTCATAAAATTTTTCTTTTCAATTATTTCGTGTAATCTCTACTCTATGAATTTGTACAAAGCAAACTGAACGGAAGTATCAGGAATAGCAGCCTAATATTAAAGTACTCATATGGAACGTGGAAAACAATGTTTTGAGAGAAAAAAGTCTCGTGCACACATGGTTCGAGCAAAACCATGTCATGCTCTTAACATTCTACTCAGAACAATTAACTGTATCAGCAGTTGCTCAGGCGAGGCGTAATCGTGTTTATTGGGAGGGGTGCGCACGTCAGACTGCCCCTATCGGGACGCCCTTCTCCGTGAAGTGCACTGATTAGATTCACAAAATTCACAGGCTGAGCGTTTCCTATAGACATTTTGCCAACGATCGCCTCGCGTTTATTTATCAATAGGTTCTTTTGATCGAATTAAATCCGCCGTCATTTATTACTGACACTAAAACTTGGGAACGCGATATTTCTATTTTATAAAATCATAGTTAAACACACAAGCCACAACAAAATTCATAGTTCTGTCACCACTGTGACAAGTTTCAAAATTCGAAAAGCTTCTCGAAAATAATTTAATTCTTATCAAACCAAGGTATTCTGATCGAGGTTCGCTACCAATCACCATTGCCAATTTTATTTGTGTGAAAGTGTATTCGAATCTTTTAATAGTGTTTTCTTGTTAACTATCATAAGAATTACAACTCTCTCCCGGCAATTAGAGGATTGATAGGATTAGGAATTTTAAGTTAATGACCGTTATGCAAGGAAAGGCAGCGTTTTGGATGTTACCGCCTGGGTGGGTGAGTGGTTCGCGTTTCGGGCACTCCACCTCCAGAGGTGCGTGGATTTCCAAGGGCGGAAAATCCACAGTGGTCGCGCCGTACTTTCGGAATTTAAAAGCGCTGTGGCTATGTTCCTGACAAAATTAAATCTGGCGACAATTCCCGTCCTAATCTGATTCCATACTCGCTTAACCGGAGAACGCCCGAAGTAATGCAAAAAATATTGCCGAGACCATTGTTATGGCACTTATTGGTAGCTAATATGGGAGTCAAAATTTACATGCAACGCTGAGAACCTGCAGGGTATCATCTAATGAAATTCTCAGCAATTTCAGTCTATGTCGGATATGGGCGTATGGAGCAAAGCTAAAGTGTTCGGACATTACAAACAAAAATAATTTTCCTTTACAGATTCAAATTTAGCTGGAAGCGAACTTCTCCTCGGTGTCCAAGTAAAAGGTTTTCTCAATATCATGTTCAGGGGAGAAGTAGATTGATTACAACATTATTTTGGCTACCTTTGTGCGAACGACAATACAAGATCTGACAGCACCTACATAAGCATGCCTGGTATCTGTAATCAGACCGTCAAAAATGTGCGTGGCCTTTTTGGGGAAATGTAGTAGAATCAAATTAAAATTCATTGCAAGTGAATTACTGAGGAATTGGGAAACCGTAAAATTTTCTGGTTTATTCCCAATATTCAGAGCTACGAAGAACTCCAAATGCCTACAATAGCAAAATTAACAAAAGGATCCTAATATTTCTATTTTCTAAATTTTAATTACATTAATTATTAATTTTACATTATTATTAATTTTATATTAATATTGTCATCGTCTACTTCACATTGTTACCTTACATTAATAATAGTATTGATTACAAAAAAATATATTAGATCCAAAAATGGCCAATACAGTGCTTATATTCTACAGGACGGTGGATCACTAATGTGACAGCTACTCCGTCTCATGTTTCAAGCCCGTGATAAACATGTACGATTAATAGGGAGATGCAGAGGCTTGTGCACTGGAGGTCAGCGCCCCTGAAAAATATGAAAGGGGCACCGAAGCCTTACATTAATGGCTGATTTTATTGTAATTTCCTTGTTGTATTCTATATCTGATTTTCCCCTTTCAGCCTGGCGGTTTGGAAAAATGTGAGGCGAACTTTGGAGAAGATGCTGTTCACGTAATCGGAGAGCTGAGTAAACGGTTTAACATCAAATCAATGGTGTTTTTTTAAATAAATTTTAATGGCAAAGAAGGCCCGAAATGTAGTTGCCCCCCTCTTGTTTTAGGCTGCGCGCGCCCTCGGTCCGAGGCAGAGCTGACGTGGCCGGAGTAACGCGAGGTGTTAGCTAGTTGCGCGTGTGCGTGCGTGTGTGCAGCTTCTCCGGCGGCGAGGTGCGCGAGGTGCGGCACGCCTTCAACGTGGCGCGCCTCGACCGGGGGCTGCCCGACGCCGAGGTGCCCGGCTTCTCGGACGTGGCGGCGGCGCTGGCCGACGACTTCCGCCGCCTGGCGGCGCTGCTGCTGCGCGCGCTCGCCACGGGCCTCGGTGGGTGCCGCTGCGCGAGCCGTCACGCCTGCCCGTCCCCCCACTCGCACCCTCCCCACTTGGTCCCTCACTCGCACCACCCCCCACTTGTTCCCCACTCGCACCCTCCCCCACTTGGTCCCCACTCGCACACCACCCCCCACTTGTTCACCACTCGCACACACACACCCACTTGTTCACCACTCGCACACACACCCCCACTTGTTCGCCACTCGCACACACACCCCCACTTGTTCGCCACTCGCACACACACCCCCACTTGTTCACCACTCGCACACACACCCCCACTTGTTCACCACTCGCACACACACCCCCACTTGTTCACCACTCGTTCACACACCCCCACTTGTTCACCACTCGCACACACACCCCCACTTGTTCACCACTCGCACACAACCCCCACTTGTTCACCACTCGCACACAACCCCCACTTGTTCACCACTCGCACACAACCCCCACTTGTTCACCACTCGCACACCACCCCCCACTTGTTCACCACTCGCACACCACCCCCCACTTGTTCACCACTCGCATACCACCCCCCACTTGTTCACCACTCGCACACCACCCCCCACTTGTTCACCACTCGCACACCACCCCCCACTTGTTCACCACTCGCACACCACCCCCCACTTGTTCACCACTCGCACACCACCCCCCACTTGTTCACCACTCGCACACCACCCCCCACTTGTTCACCACTCGCACACCACCCCCCACTTGTTCACCACTCGCACACCACCCCCCACTTGTTCACCACTCGCACACCACCCCCCACTTGTTCACCACTCGCACACCACCCCCCACTTGTTCACCACTCGCACACCACCCCCCACTTGTTCACCACTCGCACACCACCCCCCACTTGTTCACCACTCGCACACCACCCCCCACTTGTTCACCACTCGCACACCACCCCCCACTTGTTCACCACTCGCACACCACCCCCCACTTGTTCACCACTCGCACACCACCCCCCACTTGTTCACCACTCGCACACCACCCCCCACTTGTTCACCACTCGCACACCACCCCTCACTTGTTCACCACTCGCACACCACCCCCCACTTGTTCACCACTCGCACACCACCCCCCACTTGTTCACCACTCGCACACCACCCCCCACTTGTTCACCACTCGCACACCACCCCTCACTTGTTCACCACACGCACACCACCCCCCACTTGTTCACCACTCGCACACCACCCCCCACTTGTTCACCACTCGCACCACCCCCCACTTGTTCACCACTCGCACCACCCCCCACTTGTTCACCACTCGCACCACCCCCCACTTGTTCACCACTCGCACCACCCCCCACTTGTTCACCACTCGCACCACCCCCCACTTGTTCACCACTCGCACCACCCCCCACTTGTTCACCACTCGTACGTCACTAGCACCCGACTCGCACCAGAATCTCTGCCGCTGCGAACCAGCTGCCTACTCGTGCCATCTACTCACAATTCGCGCATTGTATTTTTCAAGACTTATTCAGAATGAAATTTAAACGTAAACGCCAAAAGCTTGATGCCATGTTATTTAGCTCAACCATTCACATTAGTGAACGTGATCGTAAACCTTGACGTGAACACAAAAATAGACGTAACTGTGAAAGTTCGCAAACTGCAAGCTTTCACATTCACGTTAACGTGATCCGAGAACAACCCATTATCAGATCCAAAGACATTTCGTAGCATAGAAACGTGAAAACTGTATTGTTGGCAGAAACTAATGCAGTTTACAAAAGCATCAATTAAAGAAAAGCATCAAAGTTCGCCACGCATTGGAGCATTAACCGTTTAACCACTGTAATAACTGTTGTGCTCTAGAACGCAAAGTGATGTAACTGTAGTGCACTGCGTCTGATTTGCGAGTTCGTGGTGTATGTTTCTGGGGACTAAAAAAATATTTCTCTAATGTAGAAAGTATACAATATAACAAAAGGTAAACATTTCAGAACTTAAGTGAATCTTTTTTTAATCAAATACAATGCATCAATTGTTCTTTACTGTCTAACGAATAGGATTAGGTTTTTTCAAATTAACATTTGATGTCAATTATGAACATCGTTTCAAATTTTCTCACCAAATGTCCAAAAATTCCACGGACATTCGGGTTGTTTCATTGAATTTCTCTTTCAGGATTTACCTCTACTGCATATTTAAGAACTAATAGGTTATATCTGGTGCAATTACCAAATATGAGGTGCGAATTATCTTATTCTTTGTGGAATCCCGATAAACGCTCCACTCATTGCGGTAGCTACAACAAATCTGTAATGCTGGTTAGTTGTATCTAGGTCTCTTCCGTAAAAGATTTCATAATTTGTTCTTAAAGTCTAAAAGGTATCGCCTATTTTATGTTGTAAAAGAACTAAACTTGACAGCGCTGAATTCACGAACGAATATTTCTCGAATACGTCAGAATACGAGCCTTGGTCGGGCTGTTGTGAGCCGACTGCCGAAAACGCAAACAGCCACACGACGCACCTGTGAATCCTCCCTAGCTCAATCCACTGTTGTTAATATACTTTTCTTTTCTTTTACAGTGTGAGAACAGAACAGAATAGCCTTAAACATTAGCTTGACGAGTAATTTGTTACAAACTTTTTACTACTGGACAACTTCAAAATATTTTTGAACTGGAATCCCTCTTTAATCAGGGGTCAGTGGGGGGGGGGGTCTTAACTTTGAGGCCCTGGTGCACAGCGTAGCTATGCCAGTAACTGTAGACTCGCAAAGTTACAAGTACGTATTAGGTGCATATTATCATCACTTCAGTGAAGTGTTGCCACGGATTTCACAAATTGATAACGTTATTCTGAATTAGTTGGCAAAAGCCAAGTCTACATCTTCAATGTAACGTAAGAGTCTGTGACGTACCTCCTGATGATAAAACCCACGGCTATCTAATCGTCTTACGCTGTTAGTTCACCCCAAACATAAACAAATGTCCATGTTGAAAGCGAAGTGATTACATGGAATGTTTTTGCGCATTTCTCTAGTGAGTGACAACAAAGAGGAAATATTAATTTATTTCAAATAATAAGGTATAAACAGGAAAAAAGCGATTTCACAGAGGTAGCCGATTTGAATAACGTATTTTTATGGTTCATTAACTTATGGTAATGGTGTCTTTGCTCGCATTTCTTTGGCTTACTGCTCACTGTATTTGACGAAGTATTCTGCGACGCATCAGATAGCATTGATTTTGAGTGATTCATTATCTCTTCAGAAAAAAGTATATCGATATCGGTTAGTGATTCACACCCAGAAAAGAAATGCAAGATAAGGAAAACAGATGGCAACATCCGTAGTTTTCCTCTTTTGTCCAAGTGTGAATATCTTCTTTTGCTATCTCGTTTTCCTTTGTTTAAAGAAATTCAAACATTCTAAATGTTATGCTCTTTCGTTGTAAAAAGATAATTGACATTATTCTACAACTGCTAAATAAAATAATGAATCGCAAGGACTGATGAAAATATTACATAATTATTAAACTTACAAGTGTCGTTTTCAAATCTCAGATATGGGTTTGTTTATTCCCAGATTAATGCAAAAGCAGTAATAAGAAGTTCTTCTAATTTATCTAAATAAAACGTTCCCATGTTATCAAGAAAGCTGAAACTGTCATACGTGTTGGATTTCATCAGAAATAACTCTTTAATTACGAAATAAACTAAGATTCAATTGTTTTTTGACATTTGAGTTTCACCATGAAATAATTAATTGATTCAATAATTTTTTGTTCGCTTACCATGTTCACTGACTTCATTTACTGAACACAAATAAGCAGTAGATTTAAATTGCTCCTCTAACACCATGCATTTTGTAATGTTCACTCACTTTCCTTTTTTAGAGTCGCTACTTATTTAGTTGCATCATTGAATTCATAGTGGGCTATTGAAATATCCAATAATACTATTTTTTCTATAAAAAAAACTACTGTAATTTCTAAAAGGCAGTAATGATGTCACCCACTCTTTCAGATTAATATTGTCTTTTATGAGATTGTCTAGATCCTTGCTTAAGTAAGTGCGTACTCTATGTTTGAAGAACTTTGACCGATACAAATATCATAATTATCGCATGTTAGTGTTGGAATTACGCTCTATCGCCACTTCTTTCTCAACATTGATTTCGCGATTAGATTGCAAATATGGTAATGTAGAAAGTTAATTCTGATAAAGCATGCCATATTTGACATTCTTCGCGTCCTACAAACTGATCCTTATTTATGATTATAAGTGCACAAGGCCACGCAGAGCCCATGGAGATAGTATCCAGTCAATAAAAAAACTCAGAGCAATAGCAATGAAGAGGTCCCACAGCCCTGTTCTCTCGCATTTAGAGTAACTAGCCTGGTCCACTGAAGCTGTTAAAAGACGGCAATTCGCAGACAATAATGCAATTCGGGTTGCCATTGAGGAACGGTGCCATGGCCAATCCCGGAGTTCTTCGCGCATTCATCCCCCCGCGAGCTAATGGGTTGCCTGAATCAACCTTCAAACCAACTGTGGATAGCCGTTTCGCCCTATTTCTACATCTATTCTGCATGTGAAACTTGTCTTAAGCGGTCCCTATCGATACCTGAAAAATATGTTCTTTAGATGAGTTGAACGCTTAAGAGATTAAGAGAGTATTGGAAGCGGACATGAGTAGTAATGATATTAGTAATGCATTTCGATCCACTTGCAGTATTCGCTTACGTTAACAAATGTTGTCCACCGAAGCTACAAAACAGCATATCCTTTTTGGCGTGCGAACGCATAAAAACTCGTGTGAAAATCATAAAATTATCCACTTTTGCTGTTTTCTGATGCATTCACTGCATGTTTCTTCCCATGCATACACTTAATCCAAAACCTCATAATTGTCAAGAATTTGTGATCGTTAAATTAGGTTAATCTAAAAATGACATGGCCTTTTTGTGTTATGTGTATAATTGAAGTGCAACAGCTACTCTTTTCATCCGTCCTATATTACATCTGCCCTGAAAGTAAACTGCTTAAGGAATATAAAGAAACAGGCAGAGTGTGGCTACTCTATCAGAAATGTCTGCATTACGTTAATTAAATATACTACGTTAATTATCAGCAACGCATATGAAATTTAATGTACATTAGGAAGCAACAATCGAAACGCCATAATCCCATCTGGAAGGAAGGAATTGGTGATTGATGAGGGATGAATCGAAGGACTGGTGATTATGAACATATGATATGAATGATGAGAAGCAGAGAATATCGGAGAACCTCTTCATTAAATCTTTTCTGATTGTAATTCAAGCGTTCAATTTAATGAACGAATACATTAAGCTATTTATAATGTCGAGGTGCATTAAGTTTCATTTGAGATTCCCTCCATGCCCTTCCTGACAGTAGATCATCCTTCGCGTTGTCCAGTGCGCCTGCCGAAGCGCACGCGGATTGCAGCGCGACGTGTGCTTGTTGCAGGGCTGCAGGGCGACTACTTCCTGCGCTCGCACGCGCGCATGATGCAGTCGGGCAACGCCACGTGCATGCGCACGCTCTACTACCCGCCGCTGGGCGCGGAGCCCACGGCGGGGCTGACGCGCTGCGGCGAGCACGCCGACTACGGCACCTTCACGCTGCTGGCGCAGGACTGCGAGGGCGGCCTCGAGGTAAGCGCGCTCGCCGGCTCACGCCAACTACCGGGAGGTCCTGGGGATCGAGTCCCGTGGGGGGGGGGGATTTTTAATATTTACTAGGCTGTTTTTAATATTTACTAATGGCGACCGAAACGTCGGCACCTTCGCCATGGACGCGGCGTCACCCGGACAGCCTAGAAAATACCGACTCCGGCCGCGGAAACCTACGCTCTCACCGGATTTTTAATGTCTCACTAGAGAACCAAGTCGAATTCTAGCAGTTGGCTGCTCTGATCGGTAATTTTCTTGGTTTCTTCAATCAATATCCGACGAATGCCGTAGCAGTACTCTAAAAACAAACCAAAATCCACGCGGCATTTTCCCTCCATCCTTGCCCCCCGTCCTCCTTACATCCACCACGCTATTTTGCATTTCTCTACTACACGTGTCAAAAACTTTGAGCTACTTTCGCCGCTTAAGATGCCTGAAGTAGGAAACACCGGAAATCGACGTGTAGGCCGCCCCGGATCTTACTGTGACGTAGTGAAAAGAGAATAAATTCACGTAAACAAAATAAAAATAGTATATTGAAAAGTTACAGACTAGATACAATGAATTGCATAAATAAAACACTCCGGCAACCTTTTCTTCCCAACACCCTGCTTTACCGCAGAAAAACAAGCCACGCGTGATGCGAGCCGCCGGACAATTACCGTCCGTGACAATTTACCGTCACATGGCCTGATGCCAAAATTTAAACCGGTCGCCGTCTGGCGGACCGTGTGCACGAAGCACCCGAGATCGTCTGGCCCTTACACTCCGGACATCTCGCCCCCACTCTTACTCTCCCTGTACCTACGCGTACTAGGCCCTCCGATGTAAACTGAATGAGAACGCGGGCGCAGCAGGCGCCGCGTTAAATAGCTGATGGCTACACCCCCACCTCACAAGTTCCCTAGATAGGCTCGCCCGCTGTCATAGCGAGGGCTCGTTTGCCATGGTCTTAGGGGGGGGAGATACGCCCCCACCACTCAAGATTCCCAGGTAGACTCGCTCGCTGTCGCCAGCCTCTTAGGAGGGGGGATACGCCCCCACCACCCAAGGCTCGCTAGACAGCTTCCTAGGAGTTTACAGCCTAGGGTTATTTTTGGCTCTGCCACGCTTGTCTGCGTCAGCTGCCAGCGCGCCAAATCCCGGATGTACAGGCTCAACCCCTTCCTCCCCCGCAGAGCACTTTCACCGACCTAACGGCTCTGGGCCAGGTATTAACGACGCCACATTACTATCTAGCTGAGAAGAAACCCGCCACCTCCCGGGATATAATCTGCTCTACACTTAACACCAAGGCAGTCGACGCGTCCGGAAAATTTATCTCGGGAATTTTTGTCAAGCATTATTAACTGCACAACGTTTGTTATGATTAGAGCGGGGATGTTCAGCAATTTATTTGACCTAAAATTGGCAGGCAAAAAGACATTTATTCTGGTTAATTAGGGATAAATAATGCATACCAAATTTGAGAGAAGCATTAAAAAATGAGTGGTCAAAATGATTCTGTACTATAGTAAGAACACTAAAATACATCGAGGGAAAATCACGATGTATTAGTTATATTTTAACAAATATTAGGTCATAATGAATATTTTAACGTCTATTATAATGTTTACTTTATTGTATGTTAACAAAGCTGGACACGGGAGCTTTTGAAAAGACCCGAAATAGGGTCGAAACGTCATTGTATCACTAAATAAATTGTGATAAAAAATTAATCTAAGATCAAAACCATTACAATATAATATTAGGTCATTTTAACATATTCCATAATTAATTGTTATATTAATATATTCTGTAAAATCTCTTATTATTCATTTATTTCTACAAAATGGAGGGTATTAATAAGCCGGAAATCATGCTCTAAATTAAATGGAGTGCCATAAGTTAACACGTAACGCATTCCTCAACATTACTATTGATCACTAAACATAGGATACTATCGATTATAAATATATATATATATAATATTTACTCGAACTGTAAAGTGTGCGAAAAAGAAAGCCTTGTAATTTTTATAACAGAATAATTAGTTTTGTGAAGTAAATATGATTTAAATGTTCTCCCTGTGGAAACGAAATCCCGCAAATACATTTCACTAGCGGAAAAGGCAGACGTTGTTCTCACCCTCTCCCCCGTCTCACTCACCCTCTCCCCCTGTCCCGTGTGAAACATCACGTAGATGTGGCAACTTACATGGAGATTGGTCACACGATGTTGGAGTTTACGGTTCCTATAAAATATAAGTCAATGGCTTGGTGAGAAAGTAACGTGGGCGCCACCTCAGCCAAAAATCCGTTCTTAAAAATAATTTTAAATGATCTTTATTCCTGATTTTCTGAGAACTAGCGGAAAAAGGCCGGAAATAAAACTGAACAACAATATATATATATATATATATATATATATATATATATATATATATATATATATATATATATATATATATAGTTAACCCCGGTTTTGCCCTCCCTTGAATGGCAATGTCTTGTACTAGTAGTGTGACTGGCATAGATTACTCGCCGTGCATTCGCACCTCTTGCTTTCCTATTCACGTGCCTTCGTCAAGAGCGTTTTCCATGACAAGCGGCTCGGGCGCGCTCCATTCATCGTCGGCCCGCGTGCGCCTCTGTGAGGCTGAGTGGGCGAGGCTGTGGGCGACATGCAAGGAAACGTGTCGTCGTGCTGTGTTTTGCTCTCGAGCACCCTACGCCTTTGCTACTCTGCCTTTGCAAGTGAAATAGTGGTGATACAAAATGGCACAGACTTGCTCGTACTAGGTTCTCTCTTAAATTGTTTTGTCTGGGCTAGCTTTCCGGAAGGGTCCCACTCTCTTCCAGCTGCTTCCTACCGGCGTCTAAAATATATTTTTTTCCAGATTTTATCACCCTTGTAGTAGAATTAAAATAAGTCTTTAAAATGTTATAGAAAAAACTGGTATTGAATGCAAATTTTCCTTGAAAATTTGGAAGTCCTATGACCGTTCCTGAAAATTCGCTTTCAGTTGACTTTTACAGATTACTTTCAAGTTTGCGAGAAACGTCTTTAAAATCCATTTGAAACAATTTTACAGCTTGAAAATTTTGTTTGAAGAAAACAGTCTATCTACAATAATGTAGACGTACGAGGGGGACCAAAAGATTTAAAACTTATGCAATTTTCGAAAATTCAGAGTTAATAGTGAAAATGTCATTTTTATGAAGGTATTTCTCTCAATTCCTAATAGAAATTTAAGAAAAAGTCAGCGCTCAAAAGTCGGACTAGATCGATAGGGAAATATTAATTTTGGAAAACGTACTACGAATAGTTAATGCACTAATGTTGTTCAAGTGGATGGAAATACGGACAAAGAGTTTAAAACTTTTTCGGGGTAACAAAAAGATTTTAATTTTCTCTTTCATTATTTTCTTACGAAATGTAGGCGAAGCAACAGTTTCCTCCAGTGAAACATTCAACGAAATTAAATTCGTTGCAATACTTATGATAAAATTCTCACATCATATCATTCGTCTTGATAAATCAGCACACGAAAACGGACGATCCGTACAGTTTCTCAAGCTTCCGGTTGAGAGCTTACGAGTTTTTAGCGGAAGAGACTGTGAGAAGCGTGATACGGGCAGTCATTCATGACGCCGGCATTTGAATGGCTGCCGAGATAAAGATTCAAGGCTGTCGGTGTTGACGCAGAACGGCCGAAGAAATGAGCAATGCTCTTGCAGAGGAAATTGTGTAACGGATTTTGATGCGTGAAAATAGCAGTGCAGGTTATGCACTTCCTTGAGTTTCTTTATCCATTAATTGACGTAATATTCGCATAAAACGAAGTGTCTTGTTAAACTTTCTTAATATTGCTGGTCTTGATAAAATGATCAAAATTTATTGTACTTAATACTTCTGTTTGTTATAATATATAAAATGTATCTCTGGTGTATAACTTTCTATTTAATAATTCTATGTTGTATAAGGTACAATAACTGTTATTAATATGTAAATTAGGTGGTCGCTATTGACCTTAGTTGTTTATAAAGCGACCTAATATATTTTTTAAATGTCTTTTAGGGGAGTCGCTCCCCCCTCCACAATTCTATGCAATCAGAATCTCCCATTTTTTTGTGGTTAACCTGATAGTTTGTGACGGAACTCATTTATTCAGAAACGTGTATATGTAGCAAGCACGTGTCTCACTAGTTAGAATCACCACGAAACGTATCCATTTGAAACATCCCGAAGGCCCAAAATACATTTCGTGATAGTTATCCAATAACATCATCGAGAAAATGATTATCTTGAATGGAACTGATACCATCCAAGATGTTAAGTTGAGTGTAATCTCTCAAGGAAAGTGGCCTAAATACCTCAAGAATTCAAATCTGTCTCAATTTCTAGTCATCTCTTTCATATGGTCCGTTTTTGTAACCTCTGAATTTACGGAAATCGCAAAAGTTTAAAGGTTTGTTAATCGATCTTACAACTTCTGTACTGAAAATATATTTCTTCTTAACAAAATGTTATTGAAAATTATACTTTTAAATGATGTCAAAAACTTTTTTTTCAAAAACTGTGTCTGGAGCTATTTTGTTCGAAATGGAGACAAATGTCAATTAGTGATTAGCACAGACTTTCTTGTACTAGATAGTTTTCTAATCTGTTTAGACTGTGTTAGTTTTTCGGTTTTTGCCCACCCTCTTCCCAGTACTACCTAACAGCACCTAAAACTTTTTTTTTTATTTTCTCCAATTTTCTCTTCCCTAATAGTTGACTTAAATTCGACTTTAAGAAAATCATAGAAGAGTGGAGAGCGTTTTTATACGCAAATTTTCATTGCAATATTTAAAAAAAAACATTTGAGCATTTCTAAAAATGCGCAATTTTGATATTATATTCACAAAAAAAGGTTTGTGTTTTCAAGAAACTTCTTCAAAAATCATTTGAAGAACTTGCACATACTAATGCTATAATCATTTAAAAAGGCGCTTAATGTAAATATTAATTTTGAAGGTGCATAAAAATTACATTTTTATTATTTTTTTCCAAAAATTATACATCAAAATGAGATTTGTGTCAATTCAATAATAGAATTTAGCTGCATCCGTACAGAAATTTTAAGGAAAAAGGACGAGAAAGCACAAAATTTGGAACAGTTTTTGGGGAAATTTTTTTTAATATTGTTAATACTTCACTCAAAATTCCGCGAAAACGATTTTACAATTAAATCGTACATTGTATCTAAAGCTGGATTCCTAATTTGCTCAGCAACGCAGCAACCCTGAGATAGCTGGATTGATTAATTGATTGATTCAGGGCACGTCAACTAACAGGACCATTGGTCCGATAGTGTATTACATGTTGTATCGAGGGAGATGGCCGTGATCTTCCCCCATTGGCGGCGATATCCGGCGTCGACCTACACGTCGGCTTGCGGAGATTTTTTCCCTAATAGGGCACCTCCCACAAGCGAGGCACCGCCCCAGCCGGGACAAACTGTAATCTCCTGGCATGTGTGGGAGTGCAGTACATGTAAGGGTAGAGTGCGTAAGGGGATGATATGACAGGAAGAGGAAGGAAAGATCGCGTCCGGTCCTTGTCATGTTTGTTAGGATATTGGTCCGGCATTCGTCTGGTATTAATCGGAGCAGCTGGCCGCTAGAATTCTCCTCCAAATAGCAGCTGAATTCGCCTAGCTATCAAGCTACTGTGGAAAATCGTGACACCGCCGGGACTCGGGAACCTTGGGGCCTTCCGATCACAGGCTCTGCAGTGATGCAGTGTTTGCGATGCACTGCAATCAATGCCCTGAGCCACCTAAATCATTTTGAAATAGTCGGTAGTGTATGTGAGCCACCAAATTGTCGTCTTCGAGCATTCATGAGGCCGGGCAATGGTAAAAGACCTGGCAGTGAAACTTACTATAGGGATAGGACACTGAATGAACTTGCTAGAGCAAGTATTTAGTTGATGAAAACATTATGTATTTTGAGCGAAATTAACGGCTTCTTACTCCGGTTAGATTTCTAACCGGTGTAAGTATTTGAAGCAAGGAAGTAGATCTCCAATCACACTTTTCTAAAAAACATAATGAATGGGGTCTGAAGCCCATTCACAATGCAAACATAAACATGAGCATCGCGTTAACACAAACGTTAGGACTACGTCCATAAGCGGACTCATTTACAATGCGTTCGCGTAAGCATAACACGTAAGACGTTAACTTGAATGCTTGCAAGCTTCAAGCCTCTGTGCTTATGCTTAAGTAAGACATAAGAAATGAACCAATCACAGTACTTTCACTCAAAATCGATAAATCGAAAGAGGAGCGAATTCGAACAGAACTAACGCCATATGGGCCATGGACACAGTCCATACCTCGAAATCGATTCTCACATTCAACCAACGGTAAACTAGACTGTCTCACAGCCAATAGTCTTTATGTTGCTTATGTTTATATAAGACAGTGTGAATACTTCAGTCTCTCACTTAATGTTTACGTCTATGCGTTATGCTTGTTTACGTTTGCATTGTGAATGGGCCTTAACATTGTGTCATTGCTGGTATTTTGAATCGCCCTCGCGTCGCCTCGCCTCGCCTCACGGACGATCTCTTCGCCACGGGGTCACGTCCGAAACGATTCTCAATCACTTCAATCGACGATGACAGGACATTATTCACGTCGTCAACTCAGGAAAACTCCCGTCGAAGGCCGTCGTATTCCAGTGGAATTCAACCTTTCGTTCCCTTTATTGTAAAGATCATTCGCCTCTCAATTTAGTTGCTTCTAGGATTGGTGCACGAGAACGTATTACATCGGAAATAAATAAAAATTAAATTATTATTAAACAACCATACTCTAAGTTTGTAAACATTAAATAATAAATTATAAAAGTTCTAAACAAAAATATCATTCAGTTAAAGTTTCAACAATTCTACGATTCGCAATTGCTCGTTATTAGAAAAAATCAGAACTGATTTTGAATTGAAGCCATTTGTGTACTTCTTTGTATTTATAATTTGAAATCAATACGGGAAAATCCTATTGGTTTTTGTTTTTGAGGAGTTGTGAAATTATGACATCGATTGAAGACGAAGACTCATAAAATTTATTTATTATCTTATTTATTTTATCACAAATGCGGTCAGTGTTTCATCTCCATATGTGAAGAGGTTGAGTTGAAGCAAAACTTCTCGTAAGTGCTGTTTAAAATATCAAACTGGCGCCAGTTCTGCTTGCACTCGCTTGGCACATATATTCAGAAATAATAGCAAACTGAAAAGTTCTCAATGTTAATCAGTGATTAATTAACTGACATTTCCGGCAGTTTTCTTTTAATTCAACTGATCAACGGATTTGATAGTCTCAGTGTAATGAAATTGTTAATATTATCGCGTGTGCGTTCCTTAAATTTCCATAAAAATATTGTCATCAGATTGTACAAGCATAAAATGATAATTATTTAATAAGACTCAAGTGTTCAATTGAAACAAGTTTGGCATTAGCAATACAAAGGCCATATGCAATACAATTATTAGGCTAAATATTTTGTCAAAACCGATACCCGTTTAAGTCATTTTCTACTAGTTTGTAATAATTTATTTCAATTTAATTAAAATTTGTTATGAATACTAGTAATTATACACGAGTACAACAGCATTTTTAGAGACGACTAGGTGTTTGACATCAAGGACAAAAGAACGTGGCTGTGTTGGCGACTACGTAGACCGGGAGAGGTGGCTCAGGGCATCAACTGATGTCGCTGCAGTGCCTCTGACCGGGAGGTCCTAGGGTTCCAGTCCCGACGGTGGCAGGATTTTCGACAGGCTTGTCAGCTAGACTGACACTAGACAATTCAGCCGCTGTCTGGAGAAGAATTCTAGCGGCGGGCTTCTCCGATTGGCAGTTTTCCCTGATTTCTCCGATCAATATGAAGCGAATTTCGGAGCAGTACCCTACGGCCCACGGACGGCGCGCGATCCCTCCTTCCCATTCCTTTTCCTATCATACCCCTTACTTGCACACACACACACTAACATGCACTACACTACCACACATGCCGGGAGAGGCGGTGCCCCGCTAGTGGGAGATAAGTGGTTGGGAAAAACCCGCTAGCCGACGGTTGGTCGGCGCCGGATCTCGACATGCAGCGGGGCAAGATCACCCGCGTTAAGTCATGTACTGTGCTTACAGGTCTAATGACCTCACCCGTTGATGCTTCCGGAATCACTTGTAATCATCAATCGGCGACTCAATAGCTAATTGTTTAAAAGTATTTTCTGGACATTTGAATTGAATTGAAACCTTATTTTACTTGGCGAGACTCAGGCCATGAAGCCATCTCTTCCGTCTCACCCCGCAAATTTCATTACTCTCCTTTCACAAACTAGGGAATAAAGAAAGTATTTTTAGGGCGACGAAACCGGTGATTCGAATTTAGCTCAGAGTCTTGATTTAGGCTTGAAAATATTTTAGATACAGTAAATCTACAAGCATGGGACAATCGGCTGTACTTCTCCTCCGAAAGAAGGCATTCGAAGTATTTTTTCGCCCTTAAAAGTCCACGGCGTCTATCGGGTTTGAATCCGCGAACGTAGATATAACAGTCCGATAGGCTAACCATTACACCATCGCCGACGTCGGCCCATTTGGAATGGGAGAGTACTACGACGACTGCGTGAGAGCACCTTCTGCCTTCTTGATCCCTGGAACCAGTGTTTTTCCCGCCTCCCTGCGCCGTGCTAAGTGGCCGCGCCGGTGCAGGCGCTCGCCGGCGTCGCCCCCGCCGTCCCGTTAAGCGCCGCGCCGCGCCGGGCCCCGGGCCGGGCGGCTGGGGTCAACGGCAGGCGATCGGGAGCGGCGTGGTGGCGCGCCGGGCAGGCCGCCCGCTTTGACGCAAGAGGCGGGCGCCCGTCGCGGCGCGCCGCCCCGCCCCGCCCCGGGGCCACTCGCCGCGCGATAACCGGCTCCCTCGCCGCCGCAACACACTTCGCCGAGAGGCACGGGGAGGCTGTGCCGCAGACGGGCTGCAACCGGGGCAGCTGCAGCGAGGCCGAATTGCTCTTTTGTTGAATGCTCCGGTGTAAATTTAACCCCTTAACTCTTTGTGCTACCAACCGGGCCACGGACCGCACGCAATTTTTCCTTCCCATTCCTTCTAGCCTACACTTACATGCACTCCACTACCACATATGTCGGGAGACCGGTCGGGAGTTTAGTGCTTTTCCTGATTGGGTGTAGGAGGGCCATTGTGCTAAATTAATTCAAGTTTTTTTCGAAATACCCCTCCAAGATGCTTCGACTAAATTTAAATTTTTATATTGTTCACTATGTAATGGTTTCATACATTTTGGCTAATTTCTAACAAAGTTTTTCCTTGTTGATTTGGTTTAGAAAATACAACTTAAATAAATTTTTACAAACTGGTAGGTTATCACATCCTTTACGGCTCAATATTATAAGGCTAGCTCTATTTAATGTTAGCCAGCGGCCGCGTGTGTCTAAACATCAGTAAACAAGGAGTGAAAATATGTCTGAGGAAACTCGCTCGACGACCTCTGTGAGAGAAACGCTTTCAGGTGCGGGGCGTTTCAAGTTTCTACATTTCTCGTCGCGTATTTCGCGGGGTAGTCTGTTGTGGGCCTTAGGGTGACCATGCCGCACTGGTCCCTCATCGCACGACAGGCCGACTGGCTTATAACTCTCGGCAAGCGAATTGCTTTTGCGCACAATCGCCGTGCACATCGGAGAAATCGGCTATTTGTCTTTTGCGACATGGCAGAAATATTACAAATCCGAAGGCTCAGATACTTTTTAGTCCTTATCGTGCCCTTGGTGAACGAGTCTACTAGTTCCACGAAAACGTGGAGAACGACAAGAATCTGAGTAAAAAGACGTCGTTTAGGGCTCAGTTGATGCGTCGCTACTCATGTTTAAGTTAGGGAGGCCGCTCTGATCTTCGGCTTACGCGATTTGCATAAAACATCCTTGACCCAACGAATAATTTTCCGGTTCTCCAAATTGACAGTTTCGGGAGTAAATTTGTGAACGGGCCAGGATAAATTATAAGATCCATTTTTATGACTATATTTTTATCGACTCGCAGTGGAGAAAAATAATTCTAAAATTTCTGAGAATGCATACGGGAAAGGAGTGGTACTACGACAGCTTATACTTTTTCGTATTACTCGGATTAATAACGATTATGTAATATAATATTCCTATATACATCTTACCGCCACTTCAGCCCGTATTCTAGGTACCTTGACTTCAGCCATCACTTGATAACTTTCTAAAAGAGGTCGATAGAGGTTTGGAAATAAATACACAGGCTATTTTTAATCTTTTGAAAAGTCTAATGGAATTGCAAAAATGTTCCGGTATTATGACAGAAAACACATTGTGTAGGTCCCTGAATCCGAATACTTGGTATTTTATTTCTCCTATACGTATTACTTATATTACTCTATTGAATACGCCTATTGTCAAAATATACGTTAGAGAAAGTGTTTTTCTCTGTCCGCCTGTCTGTAAGTAACTCCCGCCCTTAAATCGTCCTTTATCCCCAAAATGGATATTCTTGGGATCACTTTCCTTGAAGCTCGCAGGGAATTTCAAAATTTTCAAAAGCTCTTTTTATAAAATGCTTAGGTTGATTTTTCTCAAATTCCTAATATTTCGAAAATTGCAATAGTTTGTCAACATCGAAGCAATTTGTTTCAACCTTAAACGTAAATAGTTCTAAGCACACAAACAGTCTTTAAGCATTTTATAGTTTGCACATGGACTTGTGAACAAGTGTGACGTGTATTTTATAAATGCGAAGTAATGCAATGAGACACTTTAAAATGACTAATCCATTTCCGTTTTCGGGATCCTTCCCTGATTACTTGTGATGAGAAATTGGAGACAAAGGATGCGAATCTCTTTTTTTTTTAACCATAATACTTACTGAAGGAAATGCAGCTCGAATGCAGTGAATCATTGCCCCTGGTATAAAAGGAAATGATGGTGAAGTTTATTCATCAATTGGCATACATCGAGTTTTTATTACTCTTTCTCATCAAGAAGGAAGTCTTTAAAATGATATTTAATGTAAAGCAAAATTTTGGAAGAACAGAACTGAGACAGGAGAATTTGTGATCATGTTACTCATAAAAAGTTTTGAATTTCAGTCCAGTGCTGAAGCAGTGCACGTTAAATGAGATTTTGAAAATAACGTGCGTCTAGCCCTCATTCCTTACTTATAACGTTTTGCGTTGGCCGCGCATGTGTGTACTCAACAGGCACTCGCAACAGCCTCTCTTGTTCCCTTTGACCGGCAGGGACCCAGAAACCTAACCTGCACAGAGAACTGCCCGGGCAGACCAGTACGCAGATAAGTTTTTGAGGATACTGAGAGTGTTTTTTTCCAACTACCCACTGCGAGTGGTACCTCACCCCAATGTTTTAGCTACCATATCCTCACATAAGTTTAGAACGTCACACCCTTTGGGGTGAGGTCAAAATATATGCAGACATATAAAAATATATGCAGACTTAAGACATGTGAAGGAGAAAAAGTGTTAAAACCATTTTAAGAGAGTTTATAGTGCTTGGAAGTCTCTTTTATTTAGGCTTAAATGCTCTTGTTTGAAATAGTTTGAAACGAGACTATTTGAAAAATAGAAACTCTGAGTTTGGCCGGTATAATACCAATAACTCATTACAGAATGGACGTAGTATACTAGTTTTTTTAATACAATTTTTTGTTTTTTTATCATAAATTTAATATTTGCTCTCATTTACACCCATATCCTACCCTAAATATATCTTCGCCAAGCTAATTTCATTATTGTAATAAAATTTCATAGAAATGTAGACAAACCGACTTAGTATGTTCTTGTTGAATTCCATTTATACCTACAAATTTACATATCCTTAAATTTTCTGATCACACCTCCAGAAAAAATGCCTTTAAAAGGACTCGTAAAATCTACCATTGGGTATTCGAAAAAAAGTTATGAACAGTAATAGTTATTTACAATATTAGTGTTGTAATACATATGATTACAATACGAGATTGGAAAATTGCCAAACGAGTCCGTTAGGACGAGTTTGGTAACGAATTGAGTATTGTAATCAGATGTTGCGACACGAATATCGTCCAACGTTTTATCCACTTTGTAAAAATTTGTTAGATTTAAGATTAAAATTTTCATTTAGTATTCGCATTTTTCCCCTTTAAGTGGCGACACTGTTATTAACAAGGAGAACAATTGAAACGCGCATGGTGTACATATTTCGACAACAGCGAATGCAGTTCAGACTCAGAAATAGAAATAGCAGCAAATGCTGCTATAGATTCTTTGTCACCATACAAATCAAAGAAGAAATATGAACGTGAGTACTCAATTTTTAAGGATTGGTGTGAAAACAAAAACGTTCATTGCATATCAGAAAAAGTTTTAATGGCTTACTTTTCCGGCAAGTCAGAAAAGGAAAAACCGAGTAGTCTTTGGACCCACTTTTCTATGCTGAAAAGTATTTTTTGCAATTGCAAGAAATTTGTTGTTAATGTATATAATAAGTAATTAAAACATATTGTTATTATTTGAAAAAATGTTAACAAAGTTATTTTCATAATAAATTATTTGAATAATTATTGTTGTTCTCAATAGTAGACCATGGAATAGTGCTGGTCTCAGAATAACCCTACTCATATGCCGTTACCACACTAGAGCGGTAAAGTACTTCATTACGAAACTGATAATAGCATAATGTTTCACATTACCTAACCAAAGTGGATAAAATATATGTACGTCATGCAATTGTGAAGTCAATTTAGTATCTTGTGACAACCATAGACACTTCCGGTGAAGAATTTATATCGTACTATATTACAAGAAAAGAAATGTCTTAGAAAACAAATTTTGTGACTTAACCGATATTATGTTGATAACTTTTCTTAATTCCACAAGACAGTAGGTATAACAGAACACATTACGTCTTCGGGTGCGGAATATAGTTCGGGGAACCAAACAAGGGTGTAGGACAGCAGCCCAAATCTTGGTATTCGTTCTACATGCACCGACTCGGTTCTCGACTCCTTCCACTCGTATCATTGTCGTGACGCGACAGCGTTCGTGGTTGCGGGTGGGGGCAAGCAGGGGCCGTGTGTGGACGGTGCGGAAGGTCATTCGGCACCCGGCAACGCGCGCGCGCTCTGGAGGTCGAGGGCCGACGTCCTGCTCCTCCCAGCGATAAGCAACGCCTCGGCTCGGCGCGCCAGGGCCCCGCACGGGATGCCAAACACAACACAACTAGGTGGACACTGCACAACACTCTGCATGAAAATAACATGCGACTTGCTCTCATCCATGTAACTTACGTCTTTCATTGACTTGAGAGTTACAACATATAGCTCTATTATTATTATTATTATTATTATTATTATTATTATTATTATTATTATTATTGGCGTATAGGCCATTACTGACCACGCTACACGATTAACGTGTGTAATTCTTCCAGGATCAGCTTTTCAGCTGTATCCTCAGATTACAACAAGGTTGTTACGCCTTGAAGTGTGAATTATGAGATGAAAGGATGATGATGATAGGTGAAGGGACAATCACAAATACGACCATGTCTATGCAGGACTCGAACCTGCAGCCTCCTCGGCACAGACGACGGCTGCCGCAACCGTCTGCGCTCGGGGTCGACATTATTATTATAACTATTATTATATCTTTTTGCTCGCGCATAGGCCGACTAGGACCACGCATGCATGCACCCTGCATTTACCGTGGCTCAGTATCATTATCGCGGTGGCAAGTTCGTGTAACTTTAATTGGGGACCAGCATTTAGCCGAGTCCGATTTTTATTCCCCGGGATTGTTAGTCCTGGTGGTATGGAAGATGAATTGATGATGATGATGATGATGATGATGATGATAATGAGGAGTGAAAGGACGACACACTCATACAGACATACACAAGTACACCCAAGCTCGAGGCGGGGTTCGAATCCGCGATCTTCTGGTCGGAAACGGCACTACTGCCTTAGCGATCTCGGCCATCAGATTGGCATTATTATTATTATTATTATTATTATTATTATTATTATTATTACGCAAATTCACGATTTAATATGGTGCCGGTTATATACGAGTATAAATTCCATTCCAGCTTACAACAATCTTGTAGGAGCAGATATAGCGGTTACAGGTAGCTCTACAAAACGTTACAGGTAGTTCTCAAAACCGCGACGTCTTCCCTCTTGCAATTCCTGGGATTTCGTACAAGTTTTTACGAACTTTTTGCGGAACAAATCCCAAAGCTCCGATAACTAGAAGTCCGTCCTGCGATTTTACGTTATTCATCCACTTGATCTTGGTTTCCAAAGTCATGTATTTATGACGTTTCTCTGCCTAATTGGTTACGACATTCTGATAGCGTGGCTCTGCTACACATTTACAAGTAGACAACGTATTCTCTAAATCCCGAATTACAATTATAAGTTTGTTTGCTTTTATTATATTATCAGTGAGGATCTGTATATATTATTGTGTACAGACCAACAGACACCACAAGTATTTGTGAGAGTTCGTACTACTTCGGACAAGTGTTTACAACTTCGAGGGCCAGTTACTTATACGCCATTGGCGATATCTACAAAACCTATCGAGACTTTTCTTGTATTGGAACTTAGAATTCGTTAAATTCAGACGATATGATCAATGGATTCTACTTTATCCTGGCCAATACTGAACATATCTCACTGGGAAATTGACGGATCATAATGGCATGTTCTGAATGCCTGATCTTCGATAGCTAAGAGTATCTATATTTCCGATTCAGGCTATATTCCTCGCCTTTTAAGCCAAGCAATTATTGACGTTTGTTCATCTGTACCTCGTTCATTCTTGTTTGATACGTTCACTAGTTTGTCTCCCCACGTTTTATTAACATTTTTTCTCTGATTTTTCATGTCACGTATCATCAGCATTTTTGCTATTCTGCGTAACTCAGATATTGGCTCTTGCATTTGCGTAATTTAAAAAAAATATAAAAATATAGTTAAAAATCAGTAAATTAATTTCATTTTAAAACATCTCTATCTTCGATAAAATAGTTTTACAAGGAGGTTAAAAATATGAAATGTTATTAATTTAACGGCAAGAAATAAAGTTAACAGAGTTAAAAGAAAAAATCGGACTTATGCCATCTTCGTTAGTGCTATTAATTGTAATTTTGCAAGAATGGTTTTTTTTAATATTGAATTTTTGACAATTTTCAAAATGTCACAGTAGCTTCCCAGTAAAATACAACCAAAATTTTAAAATATTATTTTCAAAATCGCAGTGCTTCGAGTGAGAGCAGATCGAACGGGTAATATTCATTTTGGAAACAAAATCCTACGAAAGGTTTAGGCGCTAGTGATGATAGCAGACAGAGAGACAGACATACAGAGAGAGATAGAGACAGACACTTTCAAACAGCACTTTTTCGGTGAAAGGGGGCCTCAAAACGTGTATTTCTGTTTGTCAGAAGCTATACATACGTTGCTCTATATTACCTGTATTAACTCCGTATGTACATACGTACGTACATACAGAACGTACTTACGTACGAGGAAGTACAAAAAAAGACAGGTCTTCTATCTTCCGAGGTATTAATTATTTGAATAATTCTTTTAATTTCTGTACTATAGCCTGTGAATCTCCGTTTTAATGTTATCGCACGGTAATTGTTTTCTAGGTAAGAAGAGTCTAGAAGGCTTTTTTGTCAGTGGTACGTCGTGAAGGCAGGTTGCAGAATTTAATTAAAATTAAAGCAATAAAAAAAGGTTATAAAACACGGACGGAAGTGTTAAATTACTTGCTGCAAAATTCCAGTCTCGGCTTCTCAGTCTCGGTCTCAGCTGGAAACATCTCATCTCGTAATGTAACACTTTCAATCCTTGTAGCACAATCTACTATGTTCTATTTTCCGACTGATTGTTATCATCAATTGACCTTGGTAAGTCTCTGGGAAACCGATCGACATTCTTATCTTCATGCATGCTTGCAGTCATGCATCTTCATTCATGCAATTTTCCCTTGATATCTTGTTAGTGAAATGCATGTGTTTCTATTGCTGCCAAGGCAATTAGTGCTCTGGCAAACAATCCTTAGACAGGCATCGTTGCTTTTGTTATGTCTTTCATCAAATATGTATATAATCAGAATGATAGTTTGAAAAGAAATTAGAGTTCCCGTACCTTTTGGGTAAATTACAACGTTCGATGATTAGGGATAAATTACTATAATTTTCAGCCACATTATACTTCAAGGAAATAAAAAACACATGTAATTTGGTTCCGTTTTGCTAAATCATACAAAACCTCTTCGAAGCGTTTCGGTTGATAAGAAGTGGTAATACAACAGTTTCCAAATTCGAAAAAGCTGAGTTATCTCGGCTATCCGGGACGAGCCGCCTCACTGACATGGTGGCTAACGTTTCGGCCAGCGTTTTTTTTTTTTTTTTGGCCTTCTTCAGAGCGTACTGCAGTACTGAAGCCTATGCAATCGAAAAAGCTGCGACAAGGTGAAGAAAGCATCAGAGTGAGAAGACGAAGAAAATTGAAGACCTCTTCTTGAAATTTTCTGAAAACAAATGCATGAATGCTTAAATAATCTGATGTAAAAAATAGTTCGTCCTTAAAACCATATTAAGTAATTTGTAATAAATCTCATAATGAAAATTATTCGTTATAAGGTATCTTTGGCTTTTTGTATAGATCTGAGCATGCTAGAAACATTTTTACCTTCTGGGTATAATCTATTCCTTTGTACTCCTGTTTCAGTTCGTTAAACGTAGATCGCTTTCATCTCCCACGCTTTGGGGCTCTTGAAGTGAAATACGGCTTTCGCTCTGCTGGCAGGTGCAGCTGCCTAACCGCCGCTGGGGCCGCGTGGGTCATCTCCCTGGCGCCATCCTCGTCAATGCGGGCGAGCTACTTGAGACGTGGACTGGAGGCAACTACGCCGCTCTGGTAAGACTCACAGAACGTAATCATTCCCCCGCGCGTGGGGGTTATCAATCTCAACTTTTTTTTATTGAGACTATTGCGTGTAACGGTATGGTAACCATGAGGATGACACGATATGATGATGATGATAGGAGTGTGAAAGGACGAACACAATACAATGCCCGAGGCGGGACTCGAACCCGCGATCCTTTGGTCCGATATCGCTACGGCACTACTGCCTTAGCGATCTCAGCAATCCGGACCGGCAAACTTGTGTACAATAAGTTTCAAGATTATAATAAAGTTTCTTTTGTATCGAACCAGTGAAATGCAATTAATTCCCTTCTGACAATACAATTAGTAGCGGAATGATTACAGTCTATATATGGTGTTTTGTTATTTTCTATATCAATTGAATCAGAAAGTATATCTCTCACATACTACTTTGAGTATGACTACTGCATATTAATAGCCCCTTATTAGGCAGTTTTGAGCTTTATTATTATTATTTCGTACAGACAATCATTAATTTATAGTTTTGATTTCTGAAATCCAGGGGCGAAAAAACGGTCACAGAAGTAATTATTTATTTATTTTCACGAGAGAACATGGTAGAATCTGCGAAAAATTTAGGTGTGATTTGTAACCAAATAATAAATTAACTTCACTAAAACACAATGTATTTCAAAATTTATTTTAAAACTTTATCACCTCGATTAAATATATATATATATATATATATATATATATATATATATATATATATTGTTAAATTGTATTTCCCAAGATCCTAGGGTATGCTTAAATAAATTGAAAACAAAAGCTATCAATGTAACAGAGTTAACCGTTATTAAAGAAAGGCACTTTCAGCCTTGCAATCAATCTTAATAAGAAACATTTCAGTATCAGAATGATTAAGCTAATTAAAATTTGTGAATATTATTGTATAATAAAAATTAGAGCTATAGTAACAAAAAAGTATTCATGGTTTTCAAAAATTACAAATCCAAGGAATATGCTAATTACATATAAAAACGCTTAATCGGACTATAATAAAGTTAGGTTCTTTTGGCGTGGGCTCGCAAAAAATTAATGTCATTGATTGATGATTTTTAAAAGCATTGTAAAACTCGTGCAATATTTGGATTATAAAACATACCAATTAGTACAACATTTTCAAGTTACAGTTAGAGGAAAAAATGACTGCAAATTGAACCATTACCGAGAAAGTACCTAGCAGGATTGTTAGCTGAAATCTCTTGAGAAATAATTGCGTATGCTTTTCGTCATAATATTGAAGTGTCGCAATGGGTGAATCAAATCTCCTTTCCATATCGCCCATGCGTTTGACGTCATTAGAGTGGAGTGAAATTAAGTCTTATCATATCAACATTCCTCGTTGGCTCATTGCGTGGTCATCTAGGATACTGCGCCGTCGGCCAAGTGTACGTTGTAAGAACATTGCGTATACTTTTCGTAACGCCATAATTATGTCATTAACGTGGTTTGGGTTGTAAAGAATGAAAATAAAAACAAGCTAGACATACTTTGACTTAAAAAAACGCATAACCATTTCAGGTCGATTTTTCACTCGCAAATTACCTCACACATTGTTTATCCAACATAATTTATGTTATAATATTACATTTTTTTTAAAAAAAATACTTATCATTGACTCCGTCGCTGTACATTCTTCAACAGTCTTAAATCGTAGTTTAATTTTTAAAGTAAAATTGACATCGATTCTCGCAAAATAGTTAAATAAGTAGAACCTCCTGAAGTATTTGTAGGAGGATATTTTCCAAAACTAATGTTCCCTGATCGATCTGGTCCAATTCGGTGGCCTGATATTTTGAAAATAATTCTTCAGTTTTTGGGTATTTCACATGAAGCTCCTGAGACTTTTTCAATATGTTCTTCAAATTTCTCGTCAGATTACTGTGAAATATACTTACGAGTATAAGTATGGTACATGTCCGATTTTCACGGTTACATCAGGTTTTTGAAAATTAATAGAGTTTGAAATTGTTAGACCCCTCGTACAACTCGATTATTGAAAATCAGATTTATTTCTCCAAATGAAATTTAATCTTCCCACCTATTAGTGTGTATATGCGCTTGAAATTATTTTTTATGAAAAACCTCGAAAACCCGAAAGTGTTCTGTGAAAATGAGCTCACAATTGCGCACTTAGAGAAACTCACATAAGACATTTTTCTCAAAATCGGTTCCAAATTGTCAATGAAATTTGGGTATAAAACAATCTTCTCTTCTATGATATTCTTGAAGTCATATGTCATTAGAGGATCGGAAAATTAATAAAGTGTGAAAAATGTTTTTATAAAACACTATTTTCTTAATATAAATACCATATTACATTAAACTTAAACCATTGGGTTAACCTATATGAACTGTAAATGTTATGAACTCTTAATTTTTCTGCTGCGTCAATTAATTTTGCGAAAATCGATAATTATAAATTGCGACGTTGAAAGACTTTATTGTTAAGTAACTTTGTTTCTGTGGAAAATAATGATCGAAGTCATTCAGATACATAGAGCCAGTGCCACAAAGCGTATTAAAGGCTGTGAATACATAAAGTCAGTTTTAGTTACACGATTAATTTTACATATTAATTATTGCTAGATAACCGTAATACTTTTTACAATTAGCACGCTCACATAATTCGCCCTCGTGAGAGGGCGAAATGAGCGTCAGGACCAAATGAGGAAGGTCGCAGGATGGCGGCCGAAAAGTTGACATCTGTGCATAGGACGTGGCGTCACCCGGACAGCCAAGTACTTACTGACTCCGGCCGCGGAAGCCTAAGCTCTCAATAGTACGACGTCTGCACAACTCTGAAGCATAATTAGTTCTACTCAGCATTGCAAAATATTTCAGTGAGAAAATGTACAAAAGATAGTCATATGTGTGTTCGCGATTCACCTTTCATCTTTTTTATATTTAAAAAACTAAAGGGTTTCGTCTAGAGAGGAATTTTAAGGTTCCTGCTGAACCAAATTTCGTGATTTTTGTCTGTGAATTAAATATACAGGGTCAGAAATGTGTTATCACTTGCTATTATTGATCGGTTTAATAGTGTAAACACTCGATAGTAATAAAATCGTAAAATATAGAATAATCGCGTATCTGCCATTATTTCTTCATTACGTCATTTTAAAGGCGAAGTACTTTGCAATACAAAGATATCTTTGCACCATGAGGTTATAATTGGCGAAACGAAGATAGAAATTTGGGTTTTAAGGTCAAAGATTGACTATTTTTAAATGCGAAGGTTAGTGAGTTTATATAAACAAACACAATGTCCAGCAATCGTCTGTCACATGTGTCCCTTCATAAACATTTTTCAGCGATTATAATTATGAGTGATGCATTCAGGTTTTTAAATTGAGGAGGATAGCAGGACATCTCACAATAGTCCACTACAATGAACATTAATAGTATATTTAAGTATATTTAATAGTATAGGTAAATATATATTTCAATTACGATTTCATAAACATGTTTACCTCTGCGTTCACAAAGGATAGTGACTGGGATCAGAGAATATTCCCAGCATTTCATCAGGTTTGAAGAATAAGAACGACATGAAACATTTTTGTGGATTTATATTTTCAGGGTAGTACATATGAGATACTTTTCAGTTATAACGTTTCTACTGTTTTTCCATTTGTGCAATGTAGTTGCAGGGGTTCAGCTAGTTAATTCTTATAATAATTTTCGTTGTTCCCTAACTACCTCCTGAATCCCGTGTGGACCTACACCAGAAAATGGTCGCCCACAACTTGGCAAAAGTATCTATGCGAACATCAAGGTTAATAAAACCAATCTGAAACATTTATTAATTTGAAAGTTACTATATCAAAACATCTGTTTTGAATGTTCTGTGAATATATGCTCCGTCAGGTCGGACTGTTTTACTTTTTATTTTTTGATCTTCTATCAAAAAGCAAAACAATACAGCCTTTTTAGATATGAGTTCAATGTCCATAACAATCTATGACAAAGGCCTAGTGTTCATGTATATTTGGGAACCCCAGAATCTCAAATTAAAATTGTAACAAAGTTTCATATACAACAGAGAATCTTATATTAATAGAAAGCAAGATTATTCTGTATCTTCTGTGATAACAATTGACTGGACAGATCGTCTTAAAGACTGTGGTCCACAAACAAACTTTTTTTTTAAATACAAAACTATTAATGCTCTAAATATTAATAGTTTATTTCGACAAAAAGACAATTTTGCAGCGGCACTTCTGTGCTGCGCTCTGTGGCGACTAGCGAAAACTACGTCTACCCCGCGCGGGTCGCGTGTCACATGACAACGGGCTGGTCCTATGCGTACGTGGGGTGACGGGGGCGGGACAGGACCTTTGGAGGCTGAGGGTGGCGAAGCCACGTGTGAGGTGGCCGCTGAGCTGGAATGGACTCGTGGGTCGGTAGTAAAAGGGGTGAGTCCTGAAAGTAATTTAGAAAAGGAATTTCAATTCGAACATCCAATTAACATCTTTGAACTATTTTTTAACTATCTGAATGTGGCGTCGCCGACGCTTGACACTGATTTAAAAATAGTTTCTACTATGCAATTCTACACAGAAAACATTAAACACAAAGTAGTGTGGTTCTTTAATTCTCGGCTTGGAACTTACGTGTTCTGTTCATAACCGTTAGGAATTAAAATTAAATTAAAAAAGTGTGTTTGCAACTCTTCTTGTCGGATGATCTTTTAGGGCTACGGCCCTTAGAGCCAGCGGAAAAGCGGCCCTTAGGGCCTGCTTTTAGGGCCAGCGGAACTCTTTTAGACAGGCGACTCATTAGGTGCCTGTCTATCAGGAGGAAATATCACATATCTAACGTAGCTAAATAAAATATCCGACCACATATTGATTGACAAAAAGTGTTCGCCTTGGATTCCTCTGCATGCTCTACAAGTGTGTAATATTTATTCCGACACAACCAGTATGCCAGCTATGTACCATTATGCACTACAAATTCTGACGTATTACAATAAAACTTGTTCAGTGTGGAACATTTATATTGCAGAAATCTGTCGAATGTGAACATAAATCGAGATCCCGCCAAACTTAAATTCTACAATATTACTCTGCATAATGCCGATTCTTGTCTAATACGGAAAAAATACTGGTCCCTTGAGGTTCCGTAATGAGCAAGTTTTAGTGTAGTAACAAAATCTCTCTTCCAAACACGATTGGGATTATATTTAATATTTAAATACTTTAACTTTTTTTGTAAAAAAAGTATTTATATACATATTCAAACTACATTAGATTTTGATTAGCAAAATACTTACGTATTTAAAATACTTGAAGTACTCAAAATACAGTAAATATTTTTTATATTACAAATATAATTACTTCTATTACATTTTTGGATGTTTAGCTCTTTTCAGTAGCCCTGCTCCTGTGCACGGGCAAGCAATGCTTGGAACTGTTTCAGACCTAATGGATTTCACTTTCTTGGCATTCAATTGACACCAACCTGTCCCCAACTGCTGTTTCACCTGTCATCCAATTAGTGTGGCAGAGTGGTGTCATTGGAATGTTTCCGTTGTAGGAGCCGACCTATTGGGTCCTTTGGTCAACGTAGAAATGATTTCGTCTTCCGTGAACATTCGGAGGGCGCTATTTGCCAGCTTCATGAAACGAGAGAAAGTTTGCAAAATCGTACCGTTCGCACGTATTAGAAATCACAGAATACGAATATCCCTTCTCTCGGCATTGCATTGGAGACTGCAGTTACGTCCTCGAATAGAAAGTACTTATCCTTTTCTGCGCGGTGCAGGCACTATCGTGGCGCAGGGCAGGGAGGCTATCACGGGCGCAGAACCTGGCGCGCAATTAATTCGCTAATGCGATCGTATCTTATCAGGGAGGATTTCCCAGCGCCGAAGCCAGCGCGCGCTTCTCACGCCCTCCGCAGGGCGCGTTGGCTCAGCCCTGGCCTGCCCAACACTTTAATAGTGCATGAGCGAGAATATTTTTTTTCAAATAATGGATTTCATATTTTATACTGCACGTAGTATTTTTTATCTTCCAGCAGTATTCCTTCAAAGAACACTTCCGTTACAAGAAATCGTTAAAAATGACATTAACGGCACAATGACGTGTTGCCGTTTATGGCACGAATAATTTGTGTATACATCACTAGGGGGCGGATTTTGAGGACACAAAACATTGCCAAAAATGATCAAGAAAACGCCTTATAAATGACATTAAAACGAAGAAAAATTTCGTAAAGAAATTTATCACAACCACTTCAGATGAACAACTCAAGCTGTTGGGTAGGTTACAGATGTAATCGAGGCTTCTTCCTTTTGTTCAAGTGAACTCAGCCTGCAAACGTTTGGTTTGGACTGTTCTCCAAAAGAAAATCTCTGCCTTTATTTATCATTAAATCGGTAGAACTGACAACGGCGCCGATAGGCGTCACAGAAACCTTAGATTATATAGAACTCACAACGGCTGTCATTACAAAATTGAGTGAAGAAATCAAGAATGCTACTCAGGAATTCTATGGTGAACATTTGTTGCACCTCATAAATATTGTTTGAAGAAAGTACTATTAAAATAAATGAAATCATCGAAAATGCATTAAAAATGACGTCAAAAGGTAAAAAATGACTTATTAATCGAAATCGACGAAAAATGCAACAAAATAAAATACATATAAAAATGTGTCGTTTCGTTTTGTGATAACATAAAATGAATTTCTAAACTAAGCGGCATAGTTGTAAAGTAAAAAAAAGAAGTGACATTTCATTAAAATCCTCCACCCTAGTCATCACACAGCCAATCCCAGGAGAGCATCGTGAGAAGGTAGCGGTAAACCGAACAGCTATCCACCGTTTTTTCGCACAGTGTCAAATACTCGTGACGACACAAAGTTGTTTCCAAATATTAAATTTTATTCTCTTATAAATTTATAATTATGTTACACACAAAAAGAATTTATGCAACTCGTTTATAATGTTGCTTTATTGTATTCATACAATTTTGAAAACTCGCTCCTAACGTCTCTCGTTTTCAAAACATGTCTACTCAATCAATAAATCTTAACATTACAAACTAGTTGCATAATATACTACTATCAGTGTTTTGTATTTTTATATTTCGTAATTGAAGTACCCTTCTGCACACTTCTCCAGCGGAATAACATTTTTTTAAATTTTAATTATTAAAGGAAAAGCGATACGATAGAAAATGTAGTAAGTGTATAGCTTATTGTGCTTTTAAACACTCCAGCTATTTTGTTATGCAAAGTATGCATTTACAAGTCTATGTAAACTGGAAATGTTTAATAATAGTTATTTATGTAACAATGGGTTTAAGTACAGCTTTATTCACAAGGGTGAATAGTTGTGTCCCGAGTGCGGCAGCGCGAGGGACATAATTCTCCCGAGTGAATAAAGTTCAGATAAACGCCGTGTCATATACAACACTTTATTTTTAAACAATAGTTCTTCGCGTTCACGCCTATGCCACGAAGGACGAAGGCAGTCTGTACAGTAGACGGCGGGCATCCTTCTGGGAATCACCTTTAGTTATCTGTGAATTCAGCTGTTTTGCATTCTGCATTAAAGAAGGGAGGCATTTTTGAATCAGACAAACGATACAAATTAGGATGAAGAATATGTACAAAGTCCTAACTTGAAAGAAGCAGAATGGGACGTTTCAAAATTATTCTCTGAAAAATCTAAGCATAACTACTAAAAAGAATACGAATGAATGTTCCTACACTTAGAGAAACGATCGAAAGTAAGATAAGTTTCAGAAGAAATTTTACGTATTTTAACAATAAATCAAAATCATACAAGTCTTCATTGTTTTTGAGGTATTATTCAGTGGCGAGGGCAACATTACATGACAAGGAAAATGTTGACATCCCTACGTAGGTACGTCTTTCTCTAGGAAACTAGTGGTACTAAAACATCATATACTTTCTCGCCTTTAGTAATAGTTATGTAATACTTTTTACTTTACATACGTATACATACGTATACAAGGAATAATATACGTAGTATAGGGAAAGTTACGTAATGCTGCGCAAAAAACGGCAGATTTGCGCCAGAAAAAAATTAATTGCCAGGCCCTGGTAACAAAAAAGTGGATAAATCCAGTGGCTAAATTTAGAAAAAATCTTCTAACACGTGGTGTAGCCAGAATCCATGTTTTGTAAGTCCTTGATACCGAAAAACCGATTGTATGGAAACCTTCCGTCCGTCCGTCCGTCCGGTGTATGTGAACAACACTAACGCTTAAACTAGGCGTACTATTTTTTCCATATTGAATAAAACCATGTCAATGTGGCTTGGGTTGAGGCTCTGCGATTTTGAAAAACACTCATTAATATTTTAGGGTACTTCACATAAAGCCCCACGGACATTTTCAAAATTTTCTAAAAAGCTGCGAAATTTATCCAAATATGTGCAGGTCTCATTTTCATTGAATATCCTAATTTTTCTAATGTTGCAAAAATTCAAAACTTTTGTACTCTAATTTCTATCCAGCATAATTTATATTTGTATTATATCCATCAAATTCAGGTTTGCTGAAAATCTAGTTAATATCTAGCTAATATAATATAAGGTAAGATTTTCTTGGAATGAGAGTCTTTCCATTGCTCCCAGTACACCGAGGGAAGCGTACGAACACTTGTAAAGAAACTTGTCGCTCGATTTGAATGAAGCGCGCTACGCGCCCGGTGTTGCCGACTTGCGCGCTTCCGTCCCGATCCTCTAAAAAAGCGCTCGAACGTCGGCCTTCGGGATAATGGCTTGTTATTTTGCCGAGTTTTTACGTTTACAACTTTTCAACATTTAAGAATTAATGCCAGGAAGTACAGTGTACTCAAAATACTGAAAATATATAACAATTTTGTATTATATATTTGTATTAGAACAGTATATTGTCAATTACTGTAAATTAGTAATGGGCAGTCTTACAAATTTCTGAACAATAAATATTGTAATGTATTTTAACCATATGTAAAAGCATTTTTAAATATAAAATGATATCAAAAATATATCTAACACAAAGAAATGGAATTTTCTTAGTGGAACTGATTTTTCAAACAAATTATGGGACAATAAACCGCTAGTTTGTGAATGTATAAAACCTGCAAAGGAAAACTGTCATTCAAGTGGCGTGGATGAATTATTTAAAATACGGTATTTCATATACAAGTATTTAAATACTGTCCAACCCTACTCATTACAACAAAAATTTTCAAGCAAATAACACAAATGTGATTTTCATGCAGGTAAATCAATGTCCCAACAATAAGACGCAAATCGCAAAAATGAGCTTCCGAATCATTGTTGTCGAGTCATTGTAGCATTCCAATCTGATTTTCCCTCAAAGCTAGTAGTATTTCAAATAGGTTTTAAATAATTTCTAAAAGATTGATGTGTAAATGTATAACGAAAGTCGAATGTAAGAAACGAACAAAAATGTATGAAATATACATATTCTGGCACACGATGCATCCAAATGTATCGATGTCACCAAAGTAGCCCAAAAATACTCATATTTTTAAAAAATTGAACATAATCTTATTTGAAAATCTTTTTTTGATAAACACATCCGCTCCTGTCATTGCTTTGCCCCAACACCACCTAGATATAGTTTCTAGGTGGTGTTGCTTGCACTCTACAGTTTTATGATATCTTTAACTGAACAATATTATAATTTTATGAATGATGGCCTAAATAACACAGCAAATTAAGACTTATTTGCTTCCGGTATGAAGGAACGATGAGAGCCATTGTACCGCGTGCAGACCGTAAACTTATGTACTCGTACATCAATACATTGAGAATACAAATTATAGAAGTAAGTAAAATATAAGTAAAGTGCGAGAAAGCAAAAATAGCATTACTATTGGCATTTTCAATAGGAAATTATGATTAAAATTAAATTAATTATATTTCGTATCATTTATTCAATTTTTCTCATGGCCTGTAGTTGGTGTGAAACCTGTATTACAAGTATTTCATTAATTTGAACAAAAAATAAAGCAAAAACTGCTCTTTTTTTCAAAACATTATACACGATCTTGTTGAAGAGCTACTTGTATGTTTGTACAGTAGACTTTGTCTGAGGCAAAAATCTCAATTTCCAATTTTGAAGTTTTAATTTTTTTTTTCTTCAATTTTTGAAAAATCGAGTATGTCAACGAAAATGAGACCTGCACCATTCTCTTAAACGTCCTTTGCACTATTCAACAATAAAATTTAATAAAAAATTTGGAATCTTGCTACAAAACTTGCCCAAAACATGGATTCTGACGACATCATGTGTTGGAGAAAATTTTTTTTCAATACGTAGCAACTGGCTTTATCTACCTTTCGCTATCAGGGCCCGGCAATAAGAGTTTTGGTGTCGAAAATTTGCCGTTTTTCTGACGTACAATTGTAATACTTTATCTTACGTTAGTAAGTGCGAGAAAGTAAAATTGTTGACGATACGTAATTCACGCTTCAATTGATATTATTACATATTCTAAATTTATTGGATTGTTAACGAGACATGGAAAAAGCTACTAGCAAAAAAAAGACTTATAAGCTTGACTTTTACAGATTTGTTAAAGAGCTTGTCGCGGTCAGTATTTATTTTTGGAGGTCCGTTTTTAACATGCGTATTTACTTCAATTCCGGGAGGAATAGAGACCCCTTTTAACATATGAAAAAGTGTGGTTAAGGCCGCACTTTAATCGCGTTTAAAATAAAGCAGTTAACTGTCCGAAAGTTTGTAAAGTCTTGTTTTATTTACTAGGACATGGAAAGAGCTATTTCTCGCAATTTCTTCACGAGCGTATTACGTATGATTTTAAGTGATCTTTTCATCATTTAAAGTGTCCTTTATTTGGTTGGGTAAATAACATTTATCAAGGCCTTAACAGATGCGCTTTTATTTCTCCATTCTATTCAGTTGCTTTGTATTAGACATTTTAAATATAAGTGTTGTATGAACAAGAGATGGGCAGGTGGACAGACGGACGGATGGACGGGACGGGACGGGACGGGACGGGACGGACAGGCAGACATAGAGAGTGGGCGAGTCAGATAATTCGTCATACTCCTAACAGCCTTTCTTAGATGGAAATGTATCGATGAAAATTTATTGATTCAATAATTCTGTATTTTATCAATGCCTACAGACTTCTAGTTTCCAACTTTCCAATCATTTAAATGAGCGCTTATCCTGAAAATTCTCGTACTGGCAGAATTTTTTTCTCAATATCAACCGCAGATTGTTGCCAAAATGCGACTCTCTTATTAGACCTGATTTATTCTCACATTCCTGCCCACAATGGCTCGACTTCTTCCTTTACATGTGTGATAACGTTGACTTCCGTTTTTAGTCTTGTTGCGAAGCTTTTTTGCACCTGCAGCAAACAACAATTTCTTTACGAATGTACGGAAATCTACTCCGGGTTTGGTGTGCTGAGCCCATGCGTAGATTTTCTCGTATAGCTTCTCAGACTATTTGCCTCGTTAAATTTGTTGTGTGTGTGTGTTTGTGTATGTGTGTTTGTGTGTTTCAACGTGGAAATTTCAACTTTCGAGGTGTGCTGTTGGTTTCTCGCCCTTACTTCAACTAATGTGCCGTCTATCCTTGGACTTAATTTTTCTTTTCGACTTCAGTCGTTCCTAGTTGTTCCCTCTGGTTGGCTGCCTATAGGTTAGACTAGCCCAGAAATAATGTGAAAAGGCGATAAAAAGCACGGGAAAGACGAAAGTGTCTTATTATGTGTTAATTATCTATGTTTTAAGAGCTTATTAGTATCTTTGGAACATGAGCGAGGAAATTCCAATTATAATTGTGTCCTTGAACAGAGAATATTACGGGAATCTCGATAGCGAGGGTAAAACACTATCTGGATCAGAGACCGGCGACGTCACCTCTGAAGATTCTTTCTCTTTTTATGCATTAAAATGCAATTTTCAGTAAAGAAAAAAAAAAAGTATTTTTGAATGTTCAAGTGTGCCTTTCCTTGACATAAAACACAAGTTTGTGAACGATGATATTTCATTGACATTGTTCACAACCCCTACCTCCAGATAGTGAAGGTATTCAATGGTTAGCAATGTTCTATCTCCAGTGAATATGTATGGTTTCGAAAACTAATGAATAAACCCCGTTTCACTGAAGATGAACCATATCCAGGAACGGTATTCTCATCATAGCTTACGTACAATACCTGCGATGCGGGCGCCAGTCTGAGTGGCCTTGATGTTACAGCGCCACCGAGTCGTCGTGCCGGAGCAGGAAGGCGCGCGCTGCCGCGGCCGCCACAGCGTCGCCTTCTTCGTGCACCCCGACGACGACACGCCCGTCGCGCCTCTGGCGCTCACCCCGGCCGAGGCCGAGGCGCAGACGCAGGCGAGCGGCGTCGCAACGCCTCCGGGCCGCGGCCTGGCACGCCTCATGTCGGCGCCCGCCGGCAAGCCCTCGCCCAAGCACAGCCCCATCTACACGGCGTACCAGCACCTGCAAATGCGCCTCCGCGAGACGTACGCGTCATAGAGGGCGCTGCGCTGCCCTGCCCTGCGCTGCGCTGCGCTGCGCTGGGCTGGGCTGGGCTGGGGAAACAATTGAGCGTGATCGTTCATCATTGTGCTTTTGCGATTCGCCATCATCGTCCATATTTTTCTAATGACTCCCCAACTGAAGATTTGTGTAGAAAATCATTTGGTTCTGAACAAAATCTTCACCTTTTATGAAACTAAAATGTGAATAGTTAATGAAATTTCATTAATTCTTTCTATTTAAACGGGCGGTATAAAAAATTGTTGAATACAGACGGAAATGACAAGAATAAAGCCAATTCAGTAGTCTCGCATCAACTATAAATCAGGAAGCAAGTTACTCATTCTGATTCTCCAACTCAGTATTCCATTGTAAAATCAAATAATTCAATGTTATATAAACATGTACAAACATGAAATTTAGCAGAAACCTGAAGATGGTGCTGGGCCCATCAAAGTTTAAACATTATATACCAACTTATCATTATCAAGATCTGTTTTACTGCAATTTCCTGTAAATGATATATTGTAGATACATATTTTATTTTTATTTAATGTACTGATTCATAATGATCATTGCTGGAATTTGAACTTGCATGGCATTGTTAAGAGTAATCTCTCTCGTGAGACCTTGAAGTTCTTCATGAATATGATGCAAACAGTGAAGGTAATGAAAGCAGCTCTCAACTGTGAAAAAGCAGTTATGTAAATAAAAATATTTTAAATAAAAATGTGTAAAAAATTGTTAATTTATTGCCTGTTCATTTCTATTATTTTTTCTATGACAGTTCCCCACCTATTGCATGTAGAATTTTTTTTTTCTTTTGCACACAATAGGTCAGCCCAATCAGCTTTTTTTGTATACTGTCTAACTTGAAGTTTTTAAAAGAAGAATGCACTCATTACAATAAAAAAAGAATTCTGCTCTGCGGCACTCTCTTTCTTGAAATTATGCTGTCAGTACTCATCATAATGACATTTCAAAATGACTGCTGATCTGATTCTGAAACCAAATTTTCTTTTAAAGAGGCAACATATATCAATTCATGATACTGTGTATTTAATACAGAATAATTTCAATTTAACAACCAACAGAATATTGTTCAAAACTAATGTGAACATAAAACACTAATGAGCATTAACACAAAACTGTTTCTTTTTGCCAACTTACTGCCTTTGGACAATTTTGATTTTACAGAAGTCTTTTCTCATTAAGTAGACCAAGAAAATTTTTGGTATTCCATATTATTTTGTAGATATTGTACCTTCTTAAAATGAAACAGAATCATTCATATTCCTATTAAGTTTAATATTATCACAATTTCAAATATTTTATGAGCTTGCAATGTGATTTGGTACAAAAGTATACAAAAATGAAAAACAAACTCCAGCATTGTGTTTTGCATTGCATTTTTCATCTATCAGTATTTCCAAAATAAGATTCTCATATTATTACAAATTTGGTTGATTTCACACTTTCAAGTGAAATTAAGTCTATTTCACAAATAATCATGTTTTTGGAATTTATAAGTAATGTATAAAATGTTAGAATATATCTTTCCTTACATTGAAATCTTTGAAGAAATTTTCATGATTAATTAGTTATACTTTGTTCTGTAATAGAAATGAGGTCTAAGTTCACAAGTATTTTCTAGATCATCAGATAACAGGTTATGGGAATCAACAGTCATTAATAAAGGAAGAATATATTACCTAAAGTTTGAAGAAAAAATTGAAGTTCAGCAAAGCAAGCATAAGTAGGACCATGTAATCCTAAACTTTTTTAATATACGATTATTTAGACCTGTGCAGATGGTAGTAGTAAATGTTGCATAGATAATATCATGTTGTGAGAAACTGAACTTGTTCAATATTGTACTAATCAGTAATATTTATCATTACTTTCACTCATGTTTGATTCAATTACAATAATTTTGAATATCAGTCTTCTGAACACGTCAAGCTTCAACAAACTTCATTATTTTACCCTCAATTAATCAACATAGCAAATTTAATTGATAATAGTTATTTCTCACATTAAGATTCATACTTTAGGAAACATTAGGAAAACTTTTCAGTTTACTAAAAACAAAGAGGATTTTAAGTCGCAAATAAGCAAGCTAAAATGCAGTTGAAGTTCTCATAATAATATCACATTCTCACAACATAAAATCTCTTAACTTTTTTTTATTTTACTAGTACACATCACATCATTTGGCAGTGACAGAAATGAACGAACAATAAAATTATGAAATGTTAGGAATGTGTTTTTACATTCATCATGTTTTCATGGTTTGAATCCAATACTATCATAAACATACTTCAACAGGTTCATATTGCTATACATACACAGAAATTTTATCTTAACAAGATTAGAAAGTGTATTTTCAATTTAGGAAGCATAAAATAACACTAAATGCATTATGGTAAGGAACAAATTAATAATTACATTATATAATTTAGTAATTAACTAATACAGGACTCTTCAATTTGCAGACATATTTATACATGTACATTTATAAGTCTTTTTCTCATAAATCCCAAACAAGCAACGCACTATATTACAATATGATATACATTTCATAAACCTACTCACAGTCATACTTTTCTCAATCACATATAAAATACACAGTCAATCTCCACTCTCTGAAACAAGAATGAGACTTTTTGTTTTTATAATGTACAGTTACTGAAAGAAACTCCAGAGAGAAAGTGACTTCAGAATAGAACATTAACTGTACTAAACAATTTGTAACATTCTTTAAAAGCTATAACGCAACTGTCTGACCCTAATCAAACAAGAAAGAAAAAAAATAACAGAATACCATGATAAACTTCAATTTTAAAATTGTCAATTTACCTAAATGCATTGCGGAAACCTAAAATGTTACAGTCAACACATTTTTTTATTACTAGAATGATAGAAAGAAACTAGAACAACAGGACACCTTTTTTATATTCTTGATAAGTGGCAGGAGCAATTTGATTAATCTTTAACAGTTTCTTTCTAGGCCTAGTATTTTTTGCTATTATGGTGAAAACCGTTTTAAGAATGCATGTATAAATTTTCACTTATCAAAAGCATGGTAGTTTTAAAATTATTTCAAAATAGTGGATAAGCCCACACACATAAGCTCAATTAGCAGCAATTGAAAATAGTCATGACATCCTAATGATGAAGAGCCAACAATAAACAAGTGCATGTTTCCAAACCTTTTGTAAATAAATTATAATTAAAGCAATAAGAAATTACAGCTATGTCAACAATTGCAGCTTTGAGCTCACATGAAAATAAAACACTATGGAGAAGAAATAACGAGTTTAATGATACAGAAAATAAAATTTCAGGTCCAAGCCTGTTTATTTTCATGATGATAACATAATTACAACATTTATGGTAATGTACAAGGTGCACTAAGAACCTTTCATTGGTTTAAGAGGATATGCTGCAACAACAACAAAATGGTAAGAAAAATCACAGCTCTGGAAAAGTAATATCCCATAATGCAGCACAGTACAACACAACACAGTTTCTTTCTTGGAAGAATATCTCAGTCCAACATTGATATTCAGTGTTTCACACTGTTGCAAATAATTATTTAACATGTATGACATGCTATTAAGACAATGATAAAACTAGTTTCTTAACACTAGTTTTTTCCTATATAATGACAAGAAACACACAAGGAAACTGGGAGAGATAAATTAAATGAGTCTTGACTATATAATATAAACCATGTTCCCATTAGAAACAAAATATCATACATATGACTAAAGAAGCAAATTATAAGTTACAATAATTCTAAATCATTTTTAAGGAGATACAATACATTGCAACTCAAGGTCAATTTTTCCAAATCTGGAAAAGTAAAAGAAAAAATATCTTTGAATACTCCTACTGCTCCACATATTATTGCACATAGCAAGTAGGATTGTGTCAATGAGATCTGTTCCCACACAGCAAATGCTATTAGACCTGTAATACATTTGAAGGAACATCCAAATCATGGGTATAAAACAAAGTTCACATAAAACAATAAATGGTCAGAAATTGACTTTAATTTCTATAGACAATGGTATGGAACAGTTGCAATATTACGTAGGATGCACAAAGTCCTCTATTATCTTCCTTCAGTACTGTTCTGGTGATGGAATCTTACTTACTATATAAGACTGCAATGTGACTATTTCCATTACATGAAAACTTTAACAGAAATATACAAATCAAATTGCCAGGAGACTACTTGGTCCATGATCTATGTTTAGAAGCATACATGAATGTATACAAAGAAATATCACATTGGTTGACATGGTTGCTCGTAGACTGAATTTAGTTTTGTACCTTAATACAGTTTGTATCAACTAATATATATTTATATACTTTTTTATGTACTTCTCTCTCAATACTGATAATCAAAACAAGGGAGTTTTCAACTTCCAACCATTACTGCAAGATGGATGCCACTGTCTCAAAAAGCACATCTAGTAGATATAAAAAATAAGTACTTTTTGCGTGTGTGTATATATTAACTTCAAAGTTCTTGAATTCAGGATTGTAGAATGTACTTACATATATTACACAAAATTTAGTCACTCAAATTCTAACCCACTTATTGGATCCCATAAATAAAGTGATGCATTAGCGATGTCTTGACTCCCTTATGCAGCTCTTCACATCAGCTGGTAGTGGCCACGCCTGTAACTTGCTGTCTTTACTGCCTGCAATTATCTACAAAAAGAAAACAGAAAATTATTTGATTATTTAGAATATATTATTTTACAATATATCATAAAAGTGCAATTTTCCTCATATATTTTTATATCAGATTTTACATCAATTATGAAGAAAGGTGAAATAAATAAACCTATCTATAAATAAGTTTGAATCAAGACATCAAACAAACTGTTAAAATTGTTTCAACAGGAGACCAAAACCGAAACAGTATTTTGTTAAATATATTTCTAGAGCCTTCAATAGAACTCTTAAGAGTTGGGACAGGCACCAATTTTCAACAGCCTTCAACAGTATTCCTTGCAATTTCCGGTCTTAGAAATCTAGTAGAATTAGTTCAGTATGCACAGATTAACTAAAGAATCTTACTCATCGAAAGTTAAAACTTAAGCTATTTAAAAGGGTTGTGCAGATCATGGAGATGAAAATGGCACCAAAAGGGTGTTGAAACACTAGGGGAGTACAGTACAGTGTAGTGCAATGGAATGCTGTGTCCTGCATCATCACGTAGTGCTGGTCTGTGTAATTTGAAGTTGATTATCATCATAATTCTTTTACTGATAGTTTGGAAACTACTGTACCACCAACTTGTACTCAATTGCAGTTAAATACATCTTATCTTATAACTACATGAAACAATTTTAAATTAACAATCATCTTCATATTTTCATGATATCTGTTATGCCAATTTTAGGTTTTAAAAAGTACCCCAAGGTGTCCAAGTTTTCAGGAGTTTTATAAACAACATTAACAGATAAGATATTGTTGATAGTTTTATTACATGTCTTGTAAGAAAAAGGAAATATTTCTTTGTAAACTCTCAGTAAATTTTTCTTTGTAAGTTATGCCTAAGGATTTCTGCAGAAACTGGACAAATCTTACTCCCACACTACGGTAATACTAAATTCAAACAATACAAAAAAGACACACCAAGTTTTCATGTGTTTCTGAATGTGTTCAATAATATTATCTATAACTATTTTCCACAATTCTAAAGAATGATTCCTAGTGTGCTTCTAAAATTATTAGTTTCTCGTTAACTACTTATACAAGTCATTTAGACTGTTTACAATTTTTTAATCATGTACAAATTACAATAGATTTTAATCAAAAGAAAGGCAAATGCATTTCAAAACCAAAATCATTGTTACAAAAGATTAATACAATTTTTTTTGTTAACCTAAACTAGAAATTTAGATGAAATGGTTTGATACCTTGGTTTCAAATAAAGTGGTTTTGCTATTTCAGAAGTTAATATACACAGGCCAAAAATCAGTTTAGAATACTCGTAACATATTGTCTCCAAAACCACATTTCTTTAATATCTATTTTGTAGTCCCTTAGCAACTCAAATTTTTAATTAATCTTACTGAACAGCAAAACAGAATAAATATCATAATTATTAATATTTTGTGGAATTAAGTTTATATTTGGCAAGAGTACGAAACTTGAAGACTTCATTTACAAAATTTGTTACTAATTATAGTAATTAAACAAAACTATAGTATGTCATAACATTTCAAGTTTGCATTGAATGAAACACTAATTACAAATAGAAATAACAAGGGAGCTGATTTCTATGATTTTGCATATTTTTCTCTCTTGCTACATTGCAGAGTTAAGTACAATTTCTTGATATTTGGTTAGAATATGATGCTCTACAGATTCATATATTAGTGCATATTTCTGCACATTTGGCAGATTTTTCCTATTAGTGCTTATTCTTGTAATTATAGGCACATATTTGGCATATTTCGTTAAAATAGAGACTGATCTTTAAAACTTTTCATCGAATTTATTTATTTATGAGTGTTCATTGATTCAAAAGAGCAATTTGCATTTTGTTTTTTGTTGTTTTTCTCTCTATAGTTGATAAAATACTCATGCAAATGTAGGATATTTCTCGATAACTTATTTTTTAAAACAGTCACAAGAAATACAACAAGACATACAATATACTTCACTAAGAATATTTCAATTATTTTTCTCACGAAGTAAGGTACATTATAATATGTTTACACAAAAATATATCTTTTCATTCCAAGCACGCTTTTACTGAATTTTATCAAGAAAGATTTATAGAGGTAATGAAATATTGTCAATTTTAATTGCATATTAAAGAACATATTTCAGAATTTTAAGGTCATAAGTACATATTTTTAAAAGCATATTTCAATATTTTTAGGGTATAAAAATCCGTTCCCTAGAAACAACAATTTGAAAACCTGTCTACTTTGTAATTGATATCTATAGTATATTAACAAACCAATAAAAACACATTAAATGATCTGCTGAAATAATAAATTAATTTTATAAACAGGGTATTTATTATTTATTTAAATTGAGTGCACTAATTGTATAGTTTGTTGAACAAACAATAATGACAAATTGAAAACTTACCCTATTTTTAACAACATCTAAGCAAAGGAGCATTTTACCAGGCCCAGGGATGCAACTTATGAATGATTGATCCTGAAACCAAAATACAATAATGTGAAATTCTACAATAATATAAAATTAAGGTTTTAGTATTCACTCATCTTCACATCAAATATTTAGAAATAACCATAACAGATTGTCCTTCACAAAAAGTAATTGCATGACTATGATTTCAAACCATAACTAGAAATATTTTTTTTCCAACTTTCTATGTCACACATTACTTGTTCTTATTGAGTCAATCAATAACTTTTGTCATGAAAACTGCATCAATAAAATAATTACACCCTACATATATTACTTGTTCAGAACTGATTTTATAATTATTTTCTTTTATTGCTAAAAAGGTAGTAAAAAATAAAATAAAACTTTAACAAAACTCACCTGAGTACTGTATATGTAGATGTTACCATCATAGCAGCCAGCAAAAAGAAGGTGATTGTAGACCCTCATGCAAACTACTCCAAAACCAGCATTGTATTTTCCAACTTCTTCTCCAGTCTGTGGTCAATCAACAAGCAATATGAATATATTATATTTAAGCAATACAACAAACACCAAAGAGTTACAATAGTAACATATATTTTCATAAACTTCTCTTTTTTTTGAGGTTACAAATAAAAATTAAAAATAAAATTTGTTCATCAAGAATATCCTACAGATAAAAATACCACAGGAAAATAATTTTTATAAGTACAAGCAATTTTTTGAATTTTGAAAGTCACCATGAAACAAATGTATCTTTAAAAGATGAGCTAGATTTAATATTATCACATAGGACTCACAGTAAAGGAAAACACAGGAATCTTGCCAGTCTTTGTACCACAATACAAGAGTGATGATTCCAACAGCAGACTGTATACTGTGTGCGGCAAATTGTGTCCTATCACCCTCATCAACAGACCTGTACATGTACAAAAGTAACATTCAGAATACTTTTATTACATAAATTCAATGTAGACTAAACAATATTTGTATTAATTTAAAAAAACTCCAAAACGAAACAACTCACAAAAATGTTTTTCACTTTCGTCCTTCCTTAGAACTCGAGAAATAATTATTGTATTGCATTTCACCAAATTTTGCAAACTCCAAGAGTTAAAAAAGAGAAAATAAAAAAAAATAAAATGTTAAATTTCATAAAAGTAAACCTACTATTACAAAATATATATACTACAAGGAATAAAAGCTTAGAAGTAATAAAAACTATTAGACAATCTAAATCTTCCGATACTTCTCCAGGGTATGTAATAAATAACTTCTAAAGAAAATCATGTTTTATACTAACCATTATACACTATATATTTATTGTGTATTTTTGTCATTTACGGTACACACGCTACTTGTGTTTGCTACGCACTTTTATAAAGGGGTCCCGGATAAATGTTTTGCGGGTGGGCCTGCACTCATTTCATTATGTTACTGACACTGTGTTCTTCCTCATAAATACAGGGTAATATTAAAATAATAACCCAGCCTAATTATAATTTATTTTTTATATAAAAAGTGACATAACATCAAAATTACCGAACACCATGCAAGTAAAAAAATGCAACTGAATGCAAACAACAGATTAATTTTTCTACATAGTTCATGTTAATGTTCCTAAATTGAATAAATGCAGGTTTTTTTTAAGACCATGTGCTACACAAAAATTATTTCCAAACATTACCTGAATTTGCATCCCTGATCGTCACTGGTTCATTTCTTGCGGCCACTATGATAATTTTTCTCGCTCCTTCTTTAGTAGCTTTAACAGCCAAGATGGATTCTTTGCTGCATCTGAGGTAGTCTTCATTCAGTTTGAAAGACTGAAATATTGATAAGCAAGGTTAACATGCATAACTAAATAATCAAAATAAACCCTTTTCTCACTGTTCATTTATTTTAAGGTTTTATAGTAAATATGAATATCAACCTTTCTGAATTTTAAATATTTCTTGGTTCTTAAGAAATGTATTTTAAGATTTGGAATTAAAAAAAGTTATTTCACATTTATTAATGTATACTTCTTAACGGATTATTATTTCTGTGAGTTTGCAGGTAAAAATTACATTTCATCTTGAGGTGTAAGTCTTTACTTCAAGTACATATACATATATAATACATCTATTTTAAATAAGTGTTTGGTTAAGACCGACAATTACTACAAATGTTTCATAAAGAAGGAACTTCACTTACCTTTGTGTAAAATTTCGCTATTTCTCCCACCTTTGTTCCCATAAAAATGGTGCCCCAGTTTTCATCCATACACTGAATTGGTTTACCAAGATTCACTGGTTGGTTAACCAATGCACCAGTCTGCAAATGTGCAAAGTAATACTTGACAATGAAGTAGAAAATCTACCCAAATTAGATATTAATATTTCTGTTCTAGACTTAAACCTTGTTCTCTAATTGGAAAAATGAGGAAGAGAAGCATCAGATAATATGAACATTCTGAAATATAGTTTTCAATTTAGTTGCTTATTATGTGATTGGAATGTATAAAATGCATAATACTAGTTCTCAATCACATCTCAGTTATTTGTTAGTGCAATTCAGAGAAAACCTCTTCAAACACTGCACATACAAGAAGTTTTTTATGTAGTGTAATCAATTATTCATCATTTGAATTAACGCAAACAAAAATTTAAAATATTTTAATATTAACGAATTTTGACATAACAAATTTCATGCCCTTAAAAATTGCAAGGAAATCCTATTATTTATGTGAAGTTAATCATGAGTTAATATTTGTTGGCTGGTTTGGAGAACACTGTGATGACTGCAAAGTATTTTTATTTGTTCAAACATTAATTCCAGTTTCAAGTAACCAGGAAACATTTTCCGCTGTGACATATAGGATAAATATTAACATTTTCAAGTGAAATCAAATATAGACCTGAACTTTTTATATAAGGAGCCGTCTATAAATTACGTACACGCAAATTAGGAGTATTTTGAATACCCCTTTCTCCCCTGTAACACACCCGTAACGGGCGCTTGGCCGGTCCCCCTTAAATAATTACGTAACACTTGCGACAACACCTCTCTCCCCGAAGCGAAAACAAATTATAGCCCGGTAAAAATAATTTGCGTTCATTATATGTTTGTTGTACATGAAAACCTGGTAAAGGTCGGAATTGGTTGGCGAAGCTGACTGCATTAACAATGAGGTTGGGGGCAAGTTGTGGGTTAAGGTGGACGCATTTAGTAAATTTCTGATAAGCCGTTGTGGATGACGCATAGATGAGAGATATACGTCAATTTAAATGGATTTTTACATAAACTACACGATCCGATTTGAATATTTTCTTGGTTATCTTCCAGATTTAATACACAATCGATGAAAAAAATCCATTTATTGTAACAATTTATATCTAATAACTTTAATTTATTTATACTTTTAAAACAAATTAGGTAATATTTCAATGTTTTAGTATAAGACTCAAAACAATATTTCAGCAAATGTTGAAATATGTAAAAACTGTAAATATCAATGTTACGTAACAATAAACTAATACCATCTACCCCCACGTAGTCAGTGTAACGCTGCCTCAAAAAAACCTCCGCCCCCCCCCCTTCATCGTTAGGTAATTATGGAAGATATCTAAGCACTGCTAAACAAACTAATAGTTGGGGTGCAGAATAACGAAACGCCATATTATTTTATATAATAAATAGATGCATATTAATATTTCATTTTTTCTTGTAAAAATGTATTGAAAAACTTCTACACATAACCCAGTTTCTCTCATGAACTTACTACATCATGAAACGCTTTTTTGAATAAATTATTGATAATAATATACTAAGGTTATAGGTTCGAACAGATATTTATACATTAATGCCCTGAACTGACTTGAAGGTATTGTTTCATTCAATAATTTCCGAACCGATGAAGGAAAAAAGTAAGATAAATATACCCCATATCCGAAATGGTTCAGTAAATTCTAGCTTTAATGTCCAGAATATCACTGAACGATAATTTACAACTGTGCACTTTCTCAGAATAAACGGCGTCCTTTCAGCAATCAATTAATTAATTTGAAGTTCTTTCGAAAGAAATATTTCAGATAATAGGCAACATAATTCAGTACATAATTCATTGCAGATATTGGCTGTGACCAGTTTCATCATGAACTGTATTAAGCGCAGCATTCCATACTGCAAGTTTGTCGCTTCACCTCTCTACCAGGTTTAGGAAATTTCACCGTCGTCGAATCCTAACCTCACACTTATTTCGAAGTCGTTTGAAGAGTTCACGCGGAATTAAAGCCTAAAATTTCAATAAAATGTAGTTCGTGGCATCTATAGTATCATATCCTCCTGAATAATGCATTTTGCATTAATGCGCAACAGTCAATAAGCATCACGGATCCTCAAACATGTCCGATAATTTTCATTGCGGTAGTCAATGGATTTAGATGTGAAAAAAAAACTCGTTTCTGACATCGCCTTCTAGTACATTGAAAGAAATTGTTCATTAGACCATTTATTCATAATAAAAACGTACTTCAACTTGTAATCTTTTAAAGGGCATAATATAAAATATATATAAGCACATTTCATATGTGCGAGTTCTCCAGTTTTCACTTGTATAATTGAAAAAGTAATTATAAGATCGTAAATGGTTCCGCATTGCAATAGATTACAAAATGAAATGTTAGATTATAATATAGCAATTAAAACCGTTTTTTTGAAATCCTGAATTCTTCCAATTTCGACAAGCTATGTCAAGTGAACTTCAACTTGGCTTTCGGACCTACTGGTTCTACGAAACAGTTAACCAGGAGACTTCACTTCACGTAAATCGATAATTATGCAAATCTAAATACCGCACCCCTATCATGAGTATTACACAGGTGACACAACTGCAATTGCCCATTTATTCCAGTGGCAATGGAGCATAAAATCTGTCTCATTATCCACCCATACCCCTAGATCCAGTAAATATATCTGAAATTGGAAACTGATATTTTGACATTCGACACGATAACAATACGGAGTCATCTTTTTTTCTGGTTTGGAGATTAATACCGACCAAACAACTGTTCTTTATTCTCTTCTTCATTTTTACCATTACTAGCATGTTATACACAGAAATTTCCTCTCTCCACTTTCTTTTTCAAGGTAGAACGAGAATTCTACCTTGAACTGGAAGCAGCGAAGCTGGCGATCCAAGGAACCAGTGTAGAGAAACTCTGGTACTGGGTCCTCTCCATCTGGACCTTCTCGTTCAAGGATGGTAAGGCAGATCACAGCAGCATTATGTCCACTGTACTGACGTTTCAGCTTGCCGCTCTTAAGGGAGTAGCAGTAGACACTCCCATCCTCACACGCAGCCAACACATGGCGACCCACCGTCTGTGGAAAAATATTTCCGTGCCAAATGGACAAGACCTCCCAGGAACAAGTCAGTGTCTATTCACTAATTGACCAAACTTCTGACTTGACAGTTCTATCACACCAAAAAATTAAAAGAAAAAGAAAAGCAGTACATATTTCTCTGGTATTCAGTTGGCACAACACACCACACCACAATACTTTTTAAGAAACTGATAATATAATAAAATATGAAGCTGTCAAATCACAAGTAACACTGGGTCATGAGTATGAGAAAATAACCAACACCAAAATAGTATGTTGTTTTTCTAACAAAGAAACTACACCAGAACCTAAGACAAGTGTCAAGAGAAAGCGCTTTCTAACATAACAATGCAACTGATATTTTTTCCTTGAAGTCAACTTGAAGCACTAAAATAAAGAGCAAATAAAAAGATCACATCACAAAAGTGATGCAGTCTCCAATTAAATGTTTTTGGCAAGGAGATCAACACAACTATTCTTCTGCTTGTTCCACATTTAACACAACTATTCCACTGCAAATCCCACATTTAACTTCAAAACCCAAATTAAATTTAAATCACTGAAGAATCAAAACATGGACTTTTGAATTTCTTACATGTTATTATATTTAAGAATAAATTTTGTGCTTTTTCAGACACCTCTATTTCTTTTAAATGTTTAAAAGCAGTTTTGAATGTATTGTTTAAGAGAATTCCCTATTTTCCACATATTTCTCTCTTTACTCGCAATGAAAGACATATGAACAATTGTTTGTATGAATTTACATTAAAAGCACAATTATGTACATGTTACAAAAATGATTTTCTCACTCTCTATGTTTATATATATATATACACAATAATGCAGAATATGCTTTTTAAACAGGTTAGGCACTCATTCTAAAGTGTGCATAACATTTGCATTTTAGTTACCAGAATCTTCATCATAAGCTCATTTTCTGTTTCCATTCTATCAACGTCTAATGTTGAGATGTATCAACTCCATAATTCTACAATGTATTTCCTTCTCAATCTCAAGGTTACTTCTCTCGAGGTAAAGGATGCATGCAATAGTCATGAGAAAATTAATGGCAACTGAGCATGATAAATACAATGTGATACGGTAAATTTTATTTTACAAGATCAGCATTTTACAAGCAGGAACAACAAAAGGAAAGGAATGTGACAAATAATAGCTGCAAAAAGCTTTTATCCACATCTCCAAGATCATCTAAAAGGCTTAGAGAAATATAAATTGTACTTTTGCAATTATCATTTAAGATGATAAGCTAAATACTAAATTGAACAGTACTCTTGGTAAATTTGAAGAAACTATGTCAATAAATAGTGATTGTTTAAGAAATTTAATTACAGAATTATTTATATTGATCTAGCAGGTGACCATCAAATAAAATATTCCTCACTTCAAAATTTAAGAAATGTTCATCTAATATCTTTGGATTGCACATCACACAAAAGAAATTTCAAGCTATTAATGAAAACAAGAGCCACGAATATTATTTTTTTTCAATTCTCACATGTGCACACTAAAGCAGATGTACAACAGCTTCATTTTCTAAAGTTCTTCAAGTCAAATATCACTCTTCAACTTCCATTCACTGATTTTCAGGAACTGTTTGTTACTTCTTGATGAACAATACATATAAAAAGGAACACATCTTGCCCTTTACACTGTTTCACGTTCTGAAACAATATTCTCTGATGCAGAACATGCCACAAAACAAGACTTCTTGATGGTTTTGTGAAGATCCTGACAATAGTTTTGTTGTCTGTATTCATAATCGTATTTTTGAAACTATACATCTCTATAAACAAATATTACAATAGAATCTCACAAACTAGACACTAGTTGTTCATCAGAAGAATTTTTATAATCTTGACACTACATAATTATTTTGCCATTAGTACCAACATGTTATTGAAATTCAATAATTCTTTAAAACATTAATAACTTCAAAATGAATTCTAATATTTTAACTAATATCTCAGCTACGCTTCTATTTTTATTAGCTCCCTTTTATCATATCTTCCTTTGCATCACATAAACTTGATTAACAATTCCAAATTGTCTTTTCTTCATTTCCACTGTCTTCATAATTTTAACCAAGAAATCTTTGTGCAATAATATTAAATAATAATTATAATAATACAACAATGAAATCACAAAGTATTCCATAGCGAGTTTTGTAATAATAATAATAATAATAATAATAAAGCAAACTGAAAATAAATTAATGCATCATCACAATTAATAAACAAATATATAATCTTTTTTGCCTTTATTACCTATTTGCAGATATTCACGATTATTAACTTCACCTCTCATGCAAGTATCCTGAGTTTGAGAATGCTGTACTTCTTGAAGTCTTTAAATTGCTTAAAATCAAACACAGTTTATGACAGCAGCCTTAATAATGCTTCTCATACTTCTTAACCATTTTCTCCATCTCTGTGAATTTCCATGATATTTAAGACTTGCATGCTTTCATCAATTACATGAATTACAGTCAAGTCATTCTCTCTCCTCGTCATGGTTTGCTCCTTTGCTCCAAGGCATTATATGCTTACATTTACTAGTGACTGCTACACATTTTGTGTCTTCTGGAAACTAAATTTATTGTTTCCAATGAATTAGAGAGTACCCCTTCAGCATGTCTTAAAATTCTTGTTCCTTTTTCTTTCAATAAATTATAAGTCAATTTTTAAATATAGGCTCTGAAAAATGGACAAAAAAATTATATTGATACAGGGTCATGCTATATCTTGCCATTCATTCTTTTTATTCTTTTCAACACCATAAAAAAATAACTATCACTAATAATATCATTCGACCTCATCTATTCCACAACTTCAAAATATTATAATAATATTAATGATGATGATAATAATAACTTTGAACATATTACTGCAATGTTTCTTATGAAAATGACAAACCATACCGCATTTCTGCTTCATTGCCATTAATTTTCAGAATGACATGATTAGAAAATATTAGCGAGTTAGATCCGAGTCTGATGCTATCATGTTAATTCCATTTTTTCTTGTGAAGATTCTTACAAAATGTTTTTTAATTGCTTCAGTACATTCTCTGCTGGATGAAATTTTACAGATAGATATACATATTATGATTAAAATTAAAAACAATAAATACTGGCTTCATCATTCTTAAAACTCTCTTCAATAACGTTGTAATACGCATTTGTTGAATAAGTAGAGATTGCCATTTCGCTGAGCAGTAGTTCTTTTATTAAATGCAGTGCATCTTCCTCTCGACAAATGTATCCATAACAACGTATAAAACATATTACTTACAGTATTAAATCTTAATAATACAGGATAGAGCGGCTTCGGAAACTTGGCACCGAACTACCAGTCAATTTGCGAGAAGCGTATAGAAGAAGAACCCAGCAGTAGCGGTGAAAACATGCTATGGAGCTTTCGGAGCATGCATGTCCGCAGAGTCCACGCAGCCTCCTCGTCCCGTAGTTGCGGCGCGCGAGGAGCCCCGGGGCGCGGGGGGAGGGGGCGGGGCCGGGAGCGGGGCGCGAGGCCCGTGGCCGGGACCCACCTTGACGTCGAGGATGGGGCCCCGGTGCGCCTCGAACGCGATTTGCTCCGAGCCCTCGTTCTTGCGCTTCCTCTTGCGGGGCTTCCGCTTGGTCGCCTTGCCGGGGCAATCGCCGCCCTCCTGCGCCACGTCGCTCGACGACACCGAGTCCTTGTCGCAGTCCTCGGCGGCGGCGCCGCCCGCGGCGCAGGTGGAGGCCGACGCGGGGCCGTCCAGGCGCGCGCGCTTGCCGCCGAAGGTAGAGGGCGCGTGCGCGTGGGCGTGCGGGTGGTCGACGTCGCCGGGCGCCGCCGGGGCGCCGTCCGACGCCACCGTCGACACGCTCGCCTCGTCGTGCAGGCTGAGGGCGGCGGGCGACGCCGAGGGGGCGCCGCCCGCCGGCGCCTCGTCCGCGTCCGCTGCCCCCGCGCCCGCGCCGCGCTGCGACGTCAGGTGGTTGCTCATCTCCTCCAGCAGCGCCAGCTGGCTCTCGATCTCCTGCGTGGGGTCGGCGGCCGGCTGTGGGGGAGGCGGCGGGGGCGCCAGCGCCGGCGCGCCGCTCGTGCTCCAGTCCGGCCCCGCGTCGGTGCCGTCGCCGTCGATCAGGCGGCCGTTGCACAGGTACTGCGACACGTCCAGCGGCTTGATGACGATGTAGCAGTCTTTGATGGTGCGGACGCGCGGGCAAGGGCCGCCGTCTTGGCTGGCGTCGCCGCCGCCCGACTCTGGAGACGGAGAGCGCACGCGATCCGTTTCCGCGGTAGCGGGCTGCGATTTGCCGAGGCGTGACGCCAGCGGTCGGTCGCTAGACCCCTCGGAGGAGCTGCAGCCGGGCGACATGGGGTGTTCGTGTGCATCGTCCGCCTCGGACGCCAGTGCGCCGCCGAGCGTTGGGGCTAGAGCGGTAGAATCGCGTTCGATCCCCACCGTACGTTTCCTTTCCGCCTTGGTAGCACTCCGCTCGGGTTTCTCTTTCTCCGTCCGGTCGTGGCGCAGGCCTTCAGTCTTATCTAGCCTTTCAAGGCGTCCTGTCCTATCCACCTTGGAAACCTTGGAGGGCACGTCGCCCTTCGGTCGCTCCGCCTTCAGCACAGGAGGCGCCGCGTCCATACGGTGGTCATACTTATCCAGGGGTTCGATGATTTCCGCGTAATCCATCTTGCGTTTCCGCGAAATGCGGCGTCCGGAGACGGCCATGGAGGAGGGCGGGGCGGGGAGCGAGGGCGGGAGCGCGGAGACGAGGGCAGGGGGCGCCGCCGCCGAGTCCGAGAGCTCCGAGGCGTCCGACTGCTCGAGCGAGGAGGCCTCGCGCGCGCGCCGCCGCGTGCGGATGCCCGGGGAGAACGGGGGCTCCACGCCCTCCAGCGGCAGCGAGGGCGCCGCCGCCGTCTCCAGACCGAGCACCGGCGCGGGCGGCGGGGGAGGGGGCGAAGGCGGCGGCGCGGCCGCGGCCGCCCGCCGCCGTTTGCCGCGCCCCCGCCCCGCCGGCGGGACCTTCTCGAGGACGGGCGGCGCCGCCTGCTCCTGCAGGTGCGGGGGCGGGTGCGACGCGGGGGAGGGCGAGGCGGGAGCGGGGGCGGGGACGGGGGAGTGGACCAGCGCGCGGCGTCGGCGCGCGCGAGCGGGCGGCGTGCGGTCGCGGGCCTCGCCGGCGCCGGCGTCCGCGTCGACGTCGGCGTCCGCGCCGCCGCCGGAGGGCGACAGGCGCGTGCTGTCGGGCGGGGCGTCGTGGGCGTCCTCGCCGCTGCCGCTGAGCGCGGCCGGCACCAGCTCGGGCGGGGTGTCTTCGCCGCGGAGCTCGTGCCCGCCGCGCCGGGCGGCGCCGACCGCGCGGATGCGCGCGGGGCTGCGCGTGGGGCCGCGCGCCGGGGCCCGCGCGCCTCTGCGCGGACGGCGCCGGCCCGCGAGGCCGCCGCGCGCCGCCGGGTCTTCCTCGGCGTCCGCGTCGTCTCTCTTCTGCGCGGGCAGCTGCACGGGCCGCGCTCGACGGGTGGTCGGGACGTAGGGGCCGGCGCGGCGGTAGCTGCGGCGCGCGTAGCCGCGAGGGGCGAGCTTCGGCGCGTCGTGGTCGGGGGCGCCGTTGTCGTCGGCACCGCCGTCCTCGTCGGCGTCGCGACCGCCCGCGGTCTCCGACGCCCTCACGGCCACCACGTCGCACCCGCCGCCCGTCGAGTCGGGCTCGGCTTTGGTTTCGGAGGGGGGCGTCCGCTGGCTGTCCAGGCCCATCGCGGGCGCCGCGTTGCAGTCGGGGAGCGCGAACGTGTTCAGCACCGCCTCCACCACGGAGGTGTCGGTGAGGCGCAGCGGGTCCTCCAGCTTGTCCATGACCCGGCTGCGCGCCGCCGCCAGCTCCACGTCCGCCAGCAGGTGTGCCGTGTCGTCCCGAATCTCCCGGATCTCGCTCTGCTCCTTCAGGGCAGAGTTGATGACGTCTTCCACGACGCTGGCGTCGTAGGCGGCCGATGCGGCGCCGCGGCGCTCGCCGTGCATCGCGCCGACGCGCGGCGAACGCGGCCGCGGGCCGTGCGCGCCGCCGCCGTCGCCGCCCTCGTCCTGGCAGTCGCCCAGCCCCAGCATGCTCTCCAGAGTGGCCTGGCCCGGGGCGGCCTCGTGCAGGTTGGACGTGGAGCACACAGTCAGGCAGTAGTCGGAAGGGAAGCGGACCATGGGCGGCGACGGCACGGGCATCAAGACGTCGCGGTGCGGCGGCGCCGCCTTCTGCGTGACGGCGTCGCTGCAGTCGGGGCTCTTGGAGGCGTGGCCCGCGGGCGAGGCGCCGGGCTCCAGGTCGCTGCGGAGGCCCAGGCCCGGCGCGAGGGCGGTGCCGGGCGCGGGCGGGCGCATGGGCGGCGCCGCGCCCTCGGCCTCCACCGACACCTCGCCCGGCGTGCGGAAGCCGCCGGCCCGCGGCGACACCGACGACGGCGACCCTGCGCAAAGCCACCCGTCACTACCCACATCGCGCTCTCACGTTCCTTCAATATCAATACAAGTTTAATAATAAGTTATATTATTGGCAGGGAGTAAAGTTATAAGTATTATTACTAACATTACAATACAACCTCCGCAACTTGTTCAGTAGAAGTAGAACTTTTACACCCCCGCAAAGGGAAAGGCTACATACAGTACCGGCAGCGTATAAGCGACTCTGACAGTTCAAAGTGCTGTTGTTACACATTACTACGCATATGACACAACCTACATCACAAATAAACGAAGAACCAAAACTTTAACACAGACTATGACACGACATGATATCATGTTCAGAACTTTCGCCTAAGCAGAAACTCCGCGACTTCGTGCGAGTCAGATGCAACGTTGAACCCTGGCTGTGAGAAAGTAAAATCCTCGCAAGCTGATTGCTTCAGAGCAGGTCGCATGATGTACCACGTCACCTGGCGAGAGAACAGTCAGAGTCGCTTTATACGCTGCCGGTACTTGTAGTGACTCAATTTTAACGATACCATTAAACAGCAGCACGCACGTCCGAACTTTGCGTGCATATTGTGCCGAGGAAATCCAAATGGCCCCCAGTAGTTCTTTTGCAAGCCGTACAATAAAACAGAATGCGTGCCCTCAATAATTTAGCATCCGAAAAGTTCACTGTTTTAAGTCGCGAATCGAAAGGACAAACTAGGAACTACAGAGTGGGAAGCTACCGCTTGTCCCCGCAACCGACTTTAATATTCCTCACGCTCCCAGGCAATTGAATATGATTTTAAGACATGACACGCCTTCGGCGATTGCATTGCACTGGCAGATCTACACAATGAAATATGGAAACAAAAACTTTTTATTGAAATAATACCTTCTCATTTTAAAAGAGACAAAACAATTTTTTCTTGTTCAGGGACTATGCAAATATAAATATTTTCGTTTCTCCCTCCCTCTGTAAATGCGACACAAACGCAAACCTTATTTAATAGACATTACTTTTGAGACCATCGAACATTGAAATATCACAAAACGACGCTCTTTTTAGGCACAATCTATATTTTGGATTCTCGAACGTTTTTAATCGAGATCCAGTTGAGCGAATTTAATTTTGACTTTCAGACCTCAGATAAAAACTGAATGAACAGATTTTGAAAACAAAATGTGAACTTTTTGCTGCATTTTAATTGAGGTCCCAGATACAGATTGATCAAACTCTTGCAACGGTAGAATTACAGTTTGATTTCTGCGTGAAACAAGTTTCCTTGTCAGTGAATTCAATAGGCGCCAAAAACGTATCGTTAATTTATTCCAATAACCATTACGTTTGACAAATGAAAGAGTACATTTTTAGGCATTTTTTATATACTCAGAAAATCTAAAAGAAATAAAATTATCGCGACTTTACTTTTTCGTTCCCGAGTCTTAGGGGAGCGTACTAAAACAAACGAGAAGTTGCATGGCAGCCTTCTTACATCGAATTTTACTACGAGCTAATGCAATTCGGAAACAAGCGATTTGAATCACGATATATACAGACACGTTTTTAAAGAATTAAAATGCTAGTTAAAAAATTAAATCTATATAGCCAAATAATGATGGTGCTGTATTCTAAGAATAATGTGACGGCGATTGAGGGAGATTAATGTAACTTATAAATAAGAGGCTTGCGTTTCGAAACTCAGCCGACATACCAGGATACGTTTTCCGTTCTCTAAGAGCCAAAGAGGTTATTTAGTTTTATAATCAGCGGGTTCTAATGGAGGAGTCTGAGGGAGGTTGCATCACATCAAATGACAGTACTTGAGAGGGGAAATTATCTTGTCTAGCGCTGATGATCTCTGAATACGTTAATAGCGGCCGCTAACGAGAAGGGATGAAGTGACGCTGGCGGGGCGCAAGGTTTGAACGCCTGGACGCCATGGGCCATTCAACACGTGTTACACGTGTCACACGCGAAAGCAATTGGAAACGTCTTTGCAGCACAGCGGGAGGGCACGATAAGAAAAATTATGGGAAAAGTTTAATTCGAAGGGTAATATAAATTTGACTTGTCTCGAATATTCAAGCCTCAAGGAAAGGAAGAAAAAATAGTTTACAAGGTTCGGAAAACAAAGTATGATTGATTATTAAAAACAAAACCCGTTTATTTCCCCGAAGACCTGTCGCGATCCACTCACCCGAGAAGGACTCCCTGGCGGGCGTGAGGGTAGTGGTCTGCGGGCTGGGGCAGACGGGGTCGGAGGGCGGCGCGGGCGGGCGGGCGGCGCCTCGGCCGCCGTACGGGCCCGGCGGGGAGCCCGTGCTGACCGGCGCGGGGCCGCCGTCGTCGGCCGCCGCCGCCATGCCCTGCATCAGCGCGCCCAAGTCGCACAGCATGCCGCCCGCGTCGTCCAGCCCCGCGCCCTCCCCTTCGCCGGGCCGCGAGCAGCTGCTCACTTGCGCGTCCGCCCGGCTGCCGTTGCTCCTCTCGCTGGCCCCGCCCCCGCGCCCTCGGCACAGCCGCTTGTACAGCTTCATCTTGTAGGCCAGCAGCCACTGCATCTCCTTGTCCACGCGCAGCATCTCCCGAAAAGTCTCGCTGGCGTCGAAGTTGGCGACGCAGTCGACGAGGTCGTCGCCGAGGCGCGGCGCGGACGCGTCGTCGGCGGAGTCGTCCGCGTCGGGCGACGGCAGGTGCGAGTGCGGGCGCGCGGCGCGGCGGGCGCGCTGCCGGCGCAGGGGCCCGCGGACGTCTCCGGGCCAGGAGGCGTCGCGCGCTGCCTCGGGGCCGTCGCCGGCGGAATCGCTGCCCGAGCTGTTGCGGCGCCGCCGGGGCACGCTGTGGCTGCTGGGCCAGTCGCGGCCGGCGCCGGCGCCGGGGCCCGACCCGGCGTCGTCCGGAGGCGACGACCGGCGCGAGCGAGCGGTGGCGGGCCGGCGGAGGCGGCTCCGCGGCCTCCCGCTGCGCGCGCAGGGCCGGGCGAGGTGCGGAGACGCCGACGCCGACGGCGAGAGCGACGGGCAAGGTGACAACACGGTCACCGCCTCGTTCTGCAACAGCGTTTCCAAGCCGTGCAGCGGCAGCCCTGCGCCTTCCGGTTCCGAGTGGCGATACTGCTGCAACAGCCGCAGGATGGCCTGCAGCGTCGGGTTGGCCGCGTCCTCCTGGGTTCGTGGCAGCGGCGGCGGTGGCGGCGGCAGGGGAGGCGGCGGGGGTGGCGGTGGCGGCGACATTGCCGTCTGGGTGCAAGCGTCCAGCGACCGACGCTCTGGAGGGAAACTGGGAACGGGGGTAGGAACTGAGATGGACGCAGGGGCGGGCGAAGGAACGGGGGTGGATGAGGGGCTGATGAGCGTTTGTAGCGCGTTGTGGGGAGTCAGCTGCATAGTTTGCCGGGGGCTGTCTAGGCCGTGACCCTCTGCCGCGAGTGTCCCCTGGTATCTATCTCGGGGACTGTGCCCGACGACATTCGAATCTTGAATCGTCTGTCCGACGATTCTATTGTCTTGCGAGTTCTGTGCGACGAATCTATTATCCTGAGGGCTCTTTCCCACGAATCTTGTATCCTGAGGGCTCTGTCCGACACATCTTGTATCTTGAGGGCTCTGTCCCCCGAATCGATCTTGAAGGGCTTGCCCGACGAACCTGCTGTCTTGCGAGCTTTGAGTGACGAACGTATGCTTAGGGCTTTCTTGTTGATAACTACTGTCTTGCGGGCTGGGCTGCACGAATCCGCTGTCTTGCTGTGAAAAACTACTTTCTTGGGTCTTTTCTAGATCCAGTTCCTTCTCCGGTGCCTGTGGTGGGTCCGGAGGGGCCCTCTCGAGTCCCACAAGAGAGCTCCGTGAGCTGCTTCCGATGTCGTAGAGCAATTCTCCGTTCGTTTGAACGCAAGACGTTTCTGCATTCCGAGCGGAGTCCACGCCAGCCGCCTGTGGGCTAGACAGGGTAGGCGTAATTTCCCCACGCCTTGAATCACTGCAACCTTCACCGGAATCGATTTGCACGCCCACTGGTTCGTTGCGCCACTGGTAACTTCCTTCTGAAACACAATGTATCAAATGTAAAACAGAGAAACACAGGGAGAAATATTATCCTTTTACCTCTTCCCTATTTAATTAGAATCAATATTTTAATTATAACTCGTTGTGGAAAGCAGCAGAGTCCTTCTCTTTTCCGACAAATTATTGAATGACATACTTTTTTCTTATCATAGGAATATCAAGTAAGTCTAATGACCAGAAGTGCAATTAACACAAAAAAATTTAACTAGCTATTTTTTCACTCATTATACACTAGGGTTTACTTCTGTCATTATTCGACATTTCGTCTGCAAAACCGCATTTCGCATTATAAATGGTGTAAATTAAAATTTAAGTCATTTAGAATAAGATGGAGATGCTAACTGCACCTAACAATAACACTGAAAACAATTTTGAGCTCGAAGTAGAGGAGACATAGGCAAGAAAATTTCAGGCAGGTCGTGCACACGCCGTCGTGGATGAGGCATGCTCCAGTCTTCTACACCAATTTAATTATATTTTAGAATGTACTTGATCAGCTTTAAATATTTTCTTTGCAATCAAACATATTCCACCAATATACTTTTGATCATAAGTATTTCAATTTATAGTGACAACTTATAACTTTTTAATTTATTTATTTTAAAAATGTATTAATATTTAATGCTCTTGTGTACAACTAAATAATTATTTCAGCAAACGTTGAAAAATTTTAAAAATCAATAATAACTTTGCTATTATTTTGGAATAAAATTATAAAATAATAATAATAAATACTCCCCAATTCCTATATGACGCATCGTACGGCTGCCTCAAATCGCCTCCCTCCTAATTAGCTTTACGAAATTTATGGTCGACCCGAATCACTAATAATAAACTAAATTATTTATATTTTTGGAACAATGTTTTATTGTAGTTGTAACACATCTATAGATTTTATCTGTATTTGTAGTTGTGTGAAGTAATATTTAACTAAATGTATAACCTTTACTTTAATGGTGGTAATACTACTATTAAGAGTAGGCCTAGGATTTTAATTTGACGCAAATATTCCTTTGCTCTTCGTTTGGCTGGCCGCAAAGAAAAATGCTAATGTAACACCATACTGTAGTCCCTTAACTAACTTAAATCGACCATGGACAATAAGCGTCGTTGCACGTGTGCCATAATCCGCCGTGGCGTTTCCGGTAACGGAAGTTCTTTTGCGGGAGTCTCCATAACCGTGTGACGCGATTGGGCACTTGCTTGAAAGCGCCAGTGTATCTAAAATGCCACACCCAAGGGAGGCGGAGGCGGTACGTATAGGGCTGCTAACCGTGCTCCATTTGGAAAAACAAACCTCCATTTACGTCAATAGTCCTCTCGTTCTCCTTTATATTTTAAATGCCCTCCTTTTACTAAATTTTTAACATTTGTTTTGTTGTCATTTATTTTATCACATGACTAACATCTACTCCGTTGTATCGTTTATTGTTTAATTTAGAATAGAAAACATCAGTATCATTTTTTTGATCGCCGACATACGCTTGCATGATAGTGTTTCTGTCTAGCGACTAAAATTAAAACAAAAACACTTGTTCAGATCATCAGCATTTTGTGAACGAATCTTTTAGAGCTGATGTTATTCTAAATTAAATACTTATAAAAAGAAATGTGTTGATGTGATTTTTTTCTTTGTCATGTGTCCTCCCTTTTACAAGAACATTGTTGACAACCCTAGGTACAATCACCTCCCAGCCATTTCCAGACACATTTATAAATATGTTTTTTTAACGAAAGTCATTTAATATCTCAATTGAACACATAGTAAAAAGTATAAATCAACACCTAAAAATAAATATTAAATTAACATGATTTTTAAATAAAAAATTTTCTTCATAAGAAAAAAACCGCTGATTTTTGGTTTGACGCTACACTCTCCCCCCCCCCCTTCTTTCCCCATGACAAATCCTGGCGGACTAACTACAATATATCACAGAAAAAAATATATATACTCAATTTTATTTGAGCAAGCCACATATGCTTTAACTAAACAATTAAGTTATAACTTCTCATGTCTGTTCAGCATAGCTCTTAAAAGTATCCAATGTTAAGTTCAGAATGCCCTAGATTTGGTTGGGCTTTCAGTTGGCTTCTTTAGATTAAAAGGAAATAATTTCATTTGAAGTCTTGAATTTCATAGATAGTTCTAAGTGGTTTCCAAGGTAACCACGTATTTTAAAAATCCTGAGCAAAAGATTGTAAAAATCCATTTGTTACCTGACAGCTCAATTGAACAGAAAAAGGAAAGGAAATTGTAGAGACATACTATATTAGTAGCACTCCCAAAACATTAAGTTTGCGTTCCCATTTCACTTTTCAAACTCAGATGTAAAGCAATCTTATTTGCCTCTATAATTCTGGACATTAAAAAAATAATGGCAGAGCTTCTAAGTTTTTAGAAAGGTTTTTCAAAAACAAGAAATAAAATTAAATGAATTACATTGATTTAGAATTTACTCAAATAAATTAAATGGGATGACTGATAACAATAACCCTAAGATCCATATATCTAACAAGAGAGTGGACCCAAGGAAGAAAGAAGATTTAAACACTTTATAACAGAACTTTGTGAACATTGTCTCCTCCAACACAAAACAGAAGTAGAACCTCTGCATATGTTTAGTGATCTTTTGCACTTCAAATTGGAAACTTTTGTGATTTTTGATATAAAATTTCAAATCCTCCCCTTAAATAATCTTGTATGCACACCAAATATGAATTCCCTGAATTGGCCTGTAGTGTTTAGACATATTATTAGTTAGCAAACAAATATAGAGGCAAATACAAGTACACACTAAGAAGGCACTGCTTTGACAGCCACTGCTGACAATATAATTGCAGATTATGACCTGAGTTCGAATCATCAGTGCATTCGTATAAAGAGGACTCACTTGCAAAAGGTTTCAACACAACAACCTGCACAGCCATCAAACAATATGACATTTGTCTTCTGTCCTGACAAAATGGTCCCTTCGTAGAATAATTTCTCTATATATTTAGTGTAGCTTGTTAATCAGCAATATCATGTTTATGGGTTAACCCATTTAAGTTCATCTTTAACTGCTGATGTACTTCTCTCATTCCTCGTCTCTGGGTATTAAGGTAATTTGCGATGAATGTGACAATCTTCTCAAGAACTGACAAATTGTTAGGGTTTTGCTGATTCTCATGGCTGCAGTCAAGGAGCGTATGGGTACGAGCAAATGGCAAGTAATAATGGCAATCATTATTTGGACACCCATATGCTTGAAAAAATATTTTTAGGCCTCCGGTGTTTAATGGTCTGAACCTTCAAAGTTTATTTAATTCTGTAGTTGGCATACTTGATGCATTCACTAGGTGCTTGCTTCTACTTGGAAGCTTGCGGCAAGTACGTTAAAAAGCTACACTAAAAATATCCAATTAAAGAATGAAAAACCTACTTCTGAATTGAAAAATTAACTTAAAAGTAAATAGATAATCTCAACTATAGATACATTAAGTCCTTCAATTTGGCAATGGCAGTACATGGTAAAAATTTTTATTGTGGAATGGAAAAACTAAGTATATTTGAAATTATTTTATTAAACTTCAAATGCAATTTCATATCTCAAAGTTGGTAATGCAATTCTTTCTGAATCTGTACTTTTAACTTTCCTTTATCAGAAAAATGTGTTGTTATTTCTTTGAAAAGTTATTCATTACTCCAAAAAGAAAAGGTCATGTATATTTTTCTGTAATTTTTGAAAATTTCAATATTTCAATGAAAACAGAACTTGTCCCTTATGATTCAATATATTGTTGTCTATCAGTACAAAATCTTTAAAGAAGAAATCTAGAGTTGTCTTTGAGAAAATCTTGTTACCGAATTGTTGGACAAAATGATACAATTGTATTATAAATTACATGAAAACAACAAATATTATAAAATAATCTTTGAGAACCCTAATACTGACAAATAGATTACGTTAAGAAAAGAGCCTCAGCTTCAGTAATAAAGGTGCAGGAAGATGTTCTCAAACAAAAACCTGTTCAACTTTAGAAAATTTCAAGATTTAAGTGAAACAAACTTCTTCAATATTTATAATCACACTTCCATCAGTTTCAGTAGATAAGAATTATTTATTTGTGCATTCAAAAACTGTTCCCCTGTGTTAACATTTTAAACTCGAACATTTCTGGTAACTTATTTTTCATTTCTTTGGGTAATAAAGTAACAAATGTGTAACATGAGCACAGATGCAAAACAAATCAAATTTTATGTAAATGCATTTTGTTCTTCGGTTGTCTTCGTATTGGGTGTATTTATTTTGATGAAATTGGAATTGTAGCAAATGAAGTTTGTATTCTATTGTCAGTTTATTTTTCATTCGAGTTCTTTTTCGTACTTCTTTGTAATCTGAGTTTGTTGTCATAAAATTTGAATTTTCAATTAATATATCTGTTTATAAAATTATAAGTTGTGTTATTTTCTCTGAAATAATTTTAAAGAACATCGAAAGAAAATATATTTTCTTTTACAGGTTTTCAACATTTTTTTAAATGTCACTGTCCTTTTTACTGATTATCAAAATGACGTTGGGAGGTTCTGTAGAAAATTTAACCAAACCTCTACATATTGCTGTGAACGAAAATTTTGGGCATATCAATAACAAAAGTATTATTATTATTATTATTATTTAAAAACTAACAATTTTCTAAAATCTACTTAATCAGATCTCCTAAATACTAGCAATATTACAAAAAAGGGCCAATCTTGAATATACATTCTCAGTGACATTTTAGTTGTATATGAATTCCTGATATTTATTCTAGTTTAAACTTACTAATGTAATCAAAATACAATACATGTCTTTTGTATGTTATTTAAATACAATCTGATCTTGAGTGTGTTATTTAAATACAATAGCATCATGACCCTGAAACAACAAGGTTTTATCTGACACTTTTGGCAAAAATTATGCTTTGACATATTTGACCTCTCTATCATGAAACACACAATATATTAAAATAGTTTTCAAATTAAGACTGGTAGAAAACCTTCTGTGACATACTTCCATTTCCATTTGAATGTATCTCTATTATACTCCTCCAAACTTTCAAAATGCTCTCCTGTAACGGTTAGATCGAACTTTGTTACTCTGTGCCTGCAATATATTTAAATATAACAAAATAATTAAATAAATAAAACAATCAACATAGGCACTTGGACACATATTTATATTGAAAGTCAATTGATATTATATAGTCTAGAAGTTTATTAAAACTCTTCATCCCCTAATTGTTTCTTTCCATGAACACATAAATAACATACTCCAGATCAGCATTCCATGACAGACATCATAATTGAAAATACTCTTCACTCTGCAATTTTAAGAATAAAATAGGCAGGCCCACTGTTCCCAATGTACTAAGAAGTAAATCAATTATGCAAACCCATAGGCAAGACCAAGACAAGAATTTGAAAACCATCAATTTCAGTAGTCAAATAGACCATCAATAATTTACGCAAATTACTAATTAATTTGTTCACGAGTCAATCAGATATTTATTTTCATTATGAAGTGGAACAGTAATTTATAACCTTAGATGTTTACTCAAAATATCAGCTTATACTTTACAAAAATTACATTATGTCAGCAAGGAAATAAACATTGCATTTATACTACACAATGCTTTAATTTAAAAAAATGTTTACTCCCAGCAATACTGTTAATATTAACACTAACCTTTCACACAAAAAATGTTTCATGAGTGACAAGAGCAGTTGTACCTGAACCTAAGACAATCTCATGGCAAACTGACTATCCTGACTATAACTGACGATCCTACATAAATGTACATGAATAAAATTTCTGGAACATATAAGATTAAGATGCCTATTGATATCCTCAAAACGGTTATTCTGTAATATCCCTGAATTTTTAGCACTTTCTCAGTGACATGTTAGTTGTGTCTTCATTAATTGTGGAGAATTTCAGTACTAGAATATGTTCATCAGTATAAAAATTTGATTTCAAACCCTATTATACTTCCTTCTGGAACATTGATTACCTAATTGTAAGATGGAAATCATAATAATTACAGGCAATTCTTAATAATCAGCACTTCTGTAGAATATAAATTATACAGAGAGAATTAAGCATGATTTTTGAAATGAACAAATCAAGCATGTATTAATTTAGAATTACATTCTATAAATTATTGTTAAAACCATAAATTATTATATTATTTGAAACCATTACACACAGTTGGCAGAATCTATGTAACCTACTTTATAAACATACTTTTACTTGAATCACCTATTTGCTCCTAATAAATAGATACAATAATGGTTTTCAGCGACATTTATACTTTTGTATAAGCAACTAAATTATTGATCACCTTGTTGTCATTGCTTATACTACATGGGTATCAAAATTCAAATTTTCATTATTTTTCATTACTGACTGAAGTTAAGAAAGCTTAAGTTAAGTTAATTTTCACATTTCCTGAAGTTTTGTATTAATTTTTTCCTGTCCTTTGACTTTTATGTGATTTTCAAGTTTTCCCCAGGAGACTTGTGGCCAAGACAATTTTTTTACAATATTAATTAAGTAGAAAAGATTTGTATTGTGTATACATTTCCACTATACATGCCAATTAACTATGAAATGCATCTGAGGAGGAAAACATTACACCTTTTTCTATTAACTATGATAATATTAATTTTAGGATATATATCAAGGCACGTACCTGTTTCTTCCCTTTTACTTTCTGTCTTCACCCTTACTGCACTGTTAGCATCTGCATTTGCATGTTCTTCTACTACAGCCGATTCGGCCACCAAAGGTAATTTATTTTGTTCATTTGTCACCAATGCACTAAAACTGTCACCTTGTTTCGAAGCAAGCTGTTTGTTTATTTCAAATGTGGGGGACTGTGTAAATGAACTAACACTACCACTGAAAGACATGGGTTGCTTTTGTAAATCCACGTTATATGCAGACACTGATTCATGAACTGGAACACTTTCATCAGGAAAGGGTACGATATTCTCCTTCCCTTTTGCATTTGTACCAGCACTTGGCACTGTGGGATTGAATACATCACTTTTCACTTCAAACACTGTTGATGATTCTTGAACATCCATTTCATCTCCATCACATATTGCTTTATCCAAGGTAGGGGCTACAACACTACTGTCAACACTGTACCCTTCTAATTGTCCCTCCCCCACATACACTCCTGAGGCTTCCAAGGAGGGCATGCTGTCATCTGCGTTGTAGGGAGTCCCTTGATCCCCTGGTGTGAGGCTATCCACATCGTACATGTCTGGAGTTTGTCCGTCCAAAACACCATTTTCAACCACATACCCTGCAACTTCTTCTTCTGTCACTATGTCACCATTAATGTCATAAACTGCAAAATCTTCATCTATATTACATGCTGCAGTTTGATCAGGGAAATTGCTGCTGTCAGCAATACTTGAAGCAAGCATATCATCACAGATATCTGCCGCAGCATCATCAGGAATATCAGGACGAGTTCCAAGATAATTATTTTCCATTAACTCTTCAGCAGCATTAACATCACATGGCATTTCATCATTTGCGTTATTCGTTGCAGACTCAGAAATGTTTGTAGCAGCAGCAGCTAATGTGTCAGTAGCACTTTCTAAACAATTCCCTCTTGCCAGAGACTCGCAAGCATTTGTTGAAAGAAACATTGAGCCATCTTTCTGACCCTCAGTTAACTCTTTTATTAAATCCTTTGTATCTTGAGTTTCTCCCTCATTTTCTGTATCACCAATAAATTCCATGTGTTCAGGAATATCCGACATGAACATTTCTTCTTTCACATCTATTTGGGTACTCAATTTATCTCCATTTCGAATTCCTGCATCCGATTCTTCAAAACTTTTTATTTCTTGTTTCAGAGATTCAATTTTTCTTTCAACATATTCCAAGTTTCCTTGCAAGTTCATTTCATTTATTTTACTAGCTGACAGATCATCCAAATCAGACTGGCCACTTTGATCCATGCATTTCTGTACTTGATCCATAATGAGTAAAGATTCAGGTTCTACAATTTCACCTAAGATGGAAGAACTAAACATATCACTCACATCACCATTCTGCAAGGCTGAATCCATAACAGACGTACCACTAATATCACCAGCAGATGTGCCTGCATTGCAATCTTGCCCCCCAACATCTAAATCAAGAAGATTCTGTAAATTTTCAATAAACTCGGCAGGCAGAGCAGCAAGATCTACAGCTAAGTCAGGATCAATTTCCAGAGGGTCCTGTAGATTCAGAGAAGCACATGAATCATCAACTGCTGATGGTGCTTGTTTGTTCAGCATACGTGCTTCAGCAAGCATGCGAAGCTGGCGATTGATTGATTGATTATGTTCTTTCATGAGATGCTGCATTACAAGTTCTGCTTTCCGATTAAAGTGGGGTTTATTCACCATGTCTTTTAAGTTGATGTTTTTCAGCTGATGATTAATAATTTCGCCAAATGATTTTCCAGGTGTATTGTTGGGAGCACCACTACCACTGAAGCTTTTCCTCCGGCTCCCACTTTCTTGACCATCAGCATTAACGGATGCAGATCGTGATCTTTTTGCACGTTTTGATGGACTCTCCACTGACTTATCACTGACATCTAATCCATGTTTATTGCTGTTATTTGGTGTTACTGTCTCAGATAAATGCCGTGAACGTGAAGGGACTAGGTTGGGAACAAACAAAGGCCTTGAAGTCAATCCGTCACTGACTTTGTCAATTGATAAACATGGTGCACACTCTGAGTGGGAAGTCAGGAATGGCAAAGGAGAACTAACAGAGTCACATGTAAGGGAGGCATCTGCAGTCAAACTCGTCTGTAATTCTGTTGTAGAACTCTGAGCAATGCATACAGATTGCAAAATTGTTTGTTGAGATATTCTTATATTTTCTTCAATATCATTTTTTGAGTTGATTATTTCAAGTCCACCACATTCGTCTTTGTCAGCCACATACTTTTCATTGCCTTGTTCTTTTGCTGAAGTTGTAAAGTTACTTCCTTTTCCTAAACGATCTTTCTCAATGCTTACTTTAATGCTATTTGTATTGCTACCAGACGACTGATCATTTCTGTTTAATCTTTCTTCACTTTTCTGATCATTACCTTCATTCTTACTACATACCAGATCTGTAATATTTTTATCATCCTTCACTAGTATATCGGTTGGAGCACTGTTAGATGCAGTATGAGGACTACTAAAATTTATGGAAGTAGTATGTGAGGAACATGCCGTAGAGTCTTCAACTGTATTAGATAACGAGCCATCAACTATTTTAACATCAGATGTCTTGGGAACACACTGAGGGGAATTTTTTGATGATTCACTAACCACATCTTTAGATGAACTTGCAGATGAGCTTTTACTAACATTTACAGATGGAACATTAGATATATGATGATCAGCATTCTTTGATACAATATCCGAGGAACTCCTCAAATCATTTTGTGTAGTCTTTGATGAACACTTAGTTAAACTTGCAGAATGTTTAGTTGTGTTAGCAGGATCCTTTGATGCATTTTGCAAACTTTTTGGTGTACTCTGAGTTGCACTTTTTGAAGCACCTTGAGAACTCTTGGTTATGTCTGAAGTTGAAGTTTTAGATGCACCTGGAGAATTTTTTGCTGTACTTGAGGAACTCTTTGATACACTTACACCAGAATTTTTGGAAGCACTTTGTGTTGAACTTTTATGTACCCCAGATGCACCACTCTTACTGGAAATCTTAGAATCTGCAGTCTTCCCATCATTCTTAGACACACTTGAACCAGAACTATCCAATACACTCGATACCTTAGAAACAGTTGAATCATTCTTCGATGTATTACTACTAGAACTTTTCAACACACTAGAAACTGGTGTCTTTGTTCGATTTGAACTAGATGTTTTGGATGTATTTGGAACACTACTTTTAGGTGTATTAACTGCAACACTTTTAGGTACACTGTTATTAGAACTTTTGGATGAACTCACAGATGGGTTTTTCAATGCGGATTGAGATAGGCTTTTGGACGAGCACTGCGCAGAATTCTTAGAGTCTTGTCGAACAGGGCTTTTGGACTGATGTCGAAGAGGACTCACATTCGCAGATTGCGAACTCTTTACAACACGACAAGCAGGGCTTTTGGATCCATGACGAGAGGGACTTTTTGATTCTTGGTCTGAAGTGTTCTTCAATTCACCAATGGCAGGGCTTTTACATGTGGAGCTTTGAGCAGGGCTCTTTGACGCACGCCGGTGAGCAGGGCTCTTCGAGTTAGGAATGGGAGCTGGACTTTTTGATTCTCTACGATGGGCAGGGCTCTTCGATTCACTTCTATGAGCTGGACTTTTCGATTCACTACGATGAGATGGGGTCTTTGATTCTTGAAGGGGGGCAGGACTTGCAGATTCCCGTCGATGAGCAGGACTCTTTGATTCATGGCGATGAGCAGGACTTTTTGATTCTCGACGATGGGCAGGACTTTTTGAATCTTGATTAGAAGCACTCTTCGATTCACTCTGTACAGTGCTCTTTAATATCTGTCGAACAGGACTTTTAGTCTCCTGATGAGAAGAAACACTATTAGAAGCATTAGAACCATTTTTAGAAAGATGAATTGTCCTATCAGATTTTGTCTCTTTAACAGAACTCTTTGATGCCTTACTTTCCACTTGTTTGGTCGAACTGTCAGAAACATCAACAGATGTTGCATTTATAGAACCTGCACTGGGTGTAATCACAGATAATTCATGAAGTTCAGTTAGAATAGAGGGTTCAGAATTTTGAACAGTCTGCTCTGGTGAATGAAGAACAATGATATCCGATGAACTATCAACAAACTTTGATGATGAAACTGGTGTAACACGCTTAGGTGTACTAGCTGCAAAGTTATTACTTTCACTTTGGCGAGGGTTTTCTGCAGTACCAGAAAGAGGAGTGGATACATCCTCCTGACTAGACAAATGGGTCTGACACAGAGAACTGCTTCGCACATCTGTTTTGATCTTTCCTATATCTTGTAAGTCTGTTGGTGTTAAATGCAATTCTGGATCAAACCTACTCTTATCTACTGGAGGTCCTGGGGCTTTCAATTCCGATTTCTGTCCTTCTGTTTTATTCAAAAGATTTTCTAACACTTTTTCTTGACCTTCATGTTTTTCTTGCAAATAACGTTTAAGTTTCTCTGCAGCTTTTGTGATTTCAACCTGGCGCACCTCTTCCAAATTTGGAGAAGGAGGAGCCTTTGGCACATTTTTCTGTGAAGTCTTAGGTGATACACCTTTACCTTTTTGTTGCTTTCCTTTCTGCACGATTTTCACAGAAAGTTTTGTTTGGGCTGTTATCTTTGTCTTTGTTTTTCCCTTCCCATGACTGTTACTATTTCGTAATTCAGTTTTTGTCTGTGGATTTGAAGAGGATAGGCAGTCAATCTTCTTAACTGGATTAACAGGAGCAGGAAGTAAAGACAGACGTTTGCTAGATGTTGAGTACTGACTATCACACTTCCCTGTAGATGTAACATGGCTTTCACCTCTTCCACTATGACTGCCATGCTTATTATATTGCAGTTTTGGCCCACTTTCAGCAATTCGCTTACAAAATCCTTCACTTTCCTTGAGTCTAAATCCTTGATATTTAAAATCACTGTCCCTATTTCTAGAATCACTTTCTTTATGTTTAGAATCACAAAGGTTATGACTAAAATGTGACTTATGTTTTCCTTTACCACTGTCTTCATCACAATGTACATCACTTAGATCTTCATCAGAAAAAATGTCTAAAGCAAAATCCCTCCGAGTCCTGCTGTCACTATGCTTTGTTCCACTTTTCGAATCACTATGATCATGGCTAGAGTTTGAGCTATGATTTTGATTTAACAATGAATTAAATGAACTCGATGGAGGGGGATGGTTGAAATCTTGCTTCCAATCAAACTGGTTTCGTCCATATCCTTGAGGTCTGTAATTGTTGCTTGGGTTTTGAAATCTCCACTGCGGGCGTTTGTCCCATCGAGGCGCATGCCATGAATTGGGAGGATGTGGATGTGCATTTTGATTTGGTGGAAATAGTGTATATGACCATGGTGGATTGGAGTTTCCACCATGATGGTTCCAGTGACGGGAACGACCTCTTCCAGGGAAGCCACTCATGTCAACCTTCTACGATGGTGACAATCACATTCATGCTCAGTATTTATCCTTCTTCACGAATCCCTGGATATAGACATGTTGAATCGATGTTCATGATCTGAAACAAAGAATTATGTACAGTATAACCACAAAATTGATTAGTGTTACATCGACGACGAATGAAAAATTAAAAATATTTTGTAGACCTATAACCTCACATATAGATGCTATATAAATTTGAAAACAAAGAGACTACCACCGCAACAACAACAAAAAATGTTTAATGCACGAATATTTATTTTCTCGTAAACGTCAATCTTTTTACAGTTCTAAGTTTACAGACACAATCAATGTTCCATTAAAGGGGTCAAATAATACCTATGCATTTAAATTTTAAAGTAATAATGCTAGTCTGTTGCAAATAAATACATTGTAATTCGCGAAAATATGAATTTGTCATTTGTACGAGGATTTGCATTCTTAATTTTCATCATTAACTAGTCAAAAGAAATCGGTAACACATCAACACTATTGCTTATCGACATAACCTACGATATGCGTGTATAGCTAAAAATAATTCAGACGCACCACACTTATGCAAAGCCGTCGACACCTAATTGCTTCTCGAGAAATCTTGGGCGAGTCATTCGCGATGTTTCTTCACACATGTAACTCATATTCAAATCACTCGTCTGATCTTCAAAAATGTTGTTCAAATATAACAAATCCATCCAAGAATTCGTAAAAATCTGAATTCCCAGCTGTGTTCTCACAACAGACGTGAACACGGCACTACAGCACAGCCTAACGACTTAACCAACACCACGACCAGACGAATGTAAGCTCCAACCTTTCCGTAGTAGATACAGAGCAGGAACCATTAAAGAAAAAAAAACATGTCCACCCGCAGCGCTGGCAGCCAACCCGCTTTCGTGATTTACGGAACTACTGTAAACAGGTTTATTTTTAAATAACCAATAAGTTTTTTACATATAATTTAACGTTATTGTCGGGATTTTCCATTATTATTGTTCACAATTTTATCCTTTTCAACCTGGCAACATTTTGGTGGGTAAGGTTGGCTATTAAAACACCCATTCATTCCATTATAATACGATTTTAAGATTTCAGTACAATTCTAAAGCACGTTTGTATAATAATTTAAATAATAAATAAATCAAAACACATGTGTGGTAATATATTTATTAATAAGTACGTTTTACATTTATAGTCGTAAAATAATAACAAATGGCACTGTACAACTTCATAAAAATTTATACATCACAAAGTTAATACACAGAAATCAATTATTATGGATAAGATAAAATACACTACATAATAAGAGTCGAATCCTTATTATCCCATTCAACCATTGGTTGTGCTTTCTTTATGGATTTTGAATTATCATAATTACTGGATGTATTTTCACCAACATATCCCATTTCTTCATCAACCTTCTGCACTTGAATTTTTTTGAGAAACTGGGAAGGAGAATCTTGAAAATTACATCGGGAACCAAGGGGAGTTCTCACCTGAAATAATTTTATATTGCAAAATTCAAGTCAATAATTTTCAAACACAAATTAATTTATAACATACCTTTACTCCAGTCTTGACTGGTTCTGGAGTAAATTTCAATTTTCTTTTTAAATTTGCTTCATTCTCTTTTTCATGATAAGAATTTTGATCATATAGTTTTACATCTTTTTTTCTTTTGGTATTAACAATTTCTTCATCTATGTAAACAAATGATGGACTCAAAACTTTCTTTGAAATTGGTGTAAGCCATTGTTCACTGGGATTTGTGTGCGGTTTATTATCTAACTTCAAGTCGACAGCTGATTGTAGTACGGGAGTATCCTTGATAGTCTCATTTTCATCAGGTGCTTCAACCTTTAAAAGAATTCAGTAGTTTCAACACATATACATAAAAAATTTTCCATAATACATATTGTTAGTACACAAGAAAAGTAACAGCTTTGTAATTGTCATTTTTGACTTCAGTGAAATCTGTTCAAAAAAAAAAAAGTATTTTTACAAGGTATTTTTACATTAAGGTGGTTCACTTGACAGCCAGTACACAGTAAAACAGACTTTTAGAGAGAATCAAACTGCTTTCCTCATGTTAAAAATTCTTTTTGGCATTTTTTGGTAAAATGGCAATTATTTTTGTGTTACTTTTCTTAAGCATGAACACTATAATGAATACATACTTCAATGGGGGTTCTGCAAATACCTAAACTCGGTGATCGACAGTCGGGTACATGAACAATTGCATTTACATTTTGCAATATATTTCCATGCAGAGTTTTGTCATAAGATACTTTTTCACCAATAGGGACCTATAACAAAGAGAAGCTTATGTTATGAATAAAAAATATAATCGGGGCAAAAGAACAAAGTATAGAATTATACCTGAATAGGGGTTCTAGTTATTCCTAATGTAGGAGAACGCGGATCACACAGCACAACATTGTCAGCATGATCCATTTTCAAAGGTGTTAACTCGGGTTCTGATTTCCATCGCCTTCTCAAGCACATTTCTTCAGATTGCTCAAGATGTTTCCTAACCTAAAAAGTAACATTAAAACATCACACCATGTCATACAACGCACACAACAAATTCTGTCAATATTTTACCTCAATTGGAGTTCTCATTATTCCTTCTGATGGAGAACGTGGGTCAATTTGTGCACATCGAGTAATGTTACTTGGCGTCAAGCATGATTTGTTGTTTACTTCGAGCACATCCACAATATCATTTATTTCTTTACTAACATCATTACCCATATTTGCTGGAAATAAACTGCTTAAAGATAAAAAATGATAATATTTTTTCCAAAGAATGTTTCAAAGTACAAATACACTTGCATTTGGTATACACTCTTTATAGTACAAAACAAATGGCACAAATTACCTCTAAATTTCGTACCTTGAATTATATAAAGCGAAAAATGATTTACTATTATTCACAAGCTATTTACTGCTAAAAAATACTACAAATGAATTACCACATGCACCGTTGCAAACTGGATCAAATATTCGAAACGTTCACACGTAAGAAGTAAACAAACAAGTTTGCCAACATGAATGTTCCGAATTCACTAATACGGATCGATTTTCATTTCAATATATTTAAAATAAACAATACTCAGAAGAATGTATCATCAAAAATCTTTGTATTTACTGACTAAGGTAGCAAATACGGCCACTAACAATTTATATTCAAGTTTTCTTTTAATTTCTGGGTTGGCTATATACTGCTACGCAGTGCAACCAACTATTTCGACACAAACTTCAGTTATGGAACCAACATAACGGTTCTAAAATAAATTAATTTAATTTGCAAATGCTCACATAATAAGGGCCTAATTAACAAAGTAAAACTTTTACAATAAACATTTTGTTTGCTTGCACGATGAAACAAATACGAATGAGGGGGGAGGCAAAGTGGAGGATTGATATGCAGTTAAGTTGTGGAGTGAGAAAGATATTAAGCGGTGTGGAGGCAAGAAGTGGGGGCAAGAAATAGGACAGGCGTGGACTGGACGTAAGAGCAAAGAAGCCAAGGGAGATGAGTCGACGCGCCAATATCAATCAACATCGGTCCAACAAAGGCCTAAGCACGTGACCTGCAGGCAATAGGTTTGACCTACAACGGTAATCGGAGGAAATGAATCGCTCCACTAGTTGTCGACAGATTGTCTCCTTGCTGCAGGATGATTTTTGACTTTACCAATCAACATTCGCCCAGCATTTAGATTTGCGTGAGCAACCACTACATAAGGATAGGCAAACAATTTTTTTAAACGCTCCTCGTGCATAGGGTTTCCATCGCGGTGTCATTTATCACGATGCTCCGACGTGCTGTCGAAATGAAAGATGAAGACGGTGCAGGATGGAACGGGGGCGACAACGAGATAATGGGCTGTCCCTGCGTCCGAGCGGACGTTCTGCGTGCGAGTAGGCAAACGAATGACGGAACGGGGTGGGGGAGGCCAATGGCGAGGCCGTGTTATATAGCTCTCAGACGTGTAGAGCACACATATGTATGGTCACAAACAAAAGATATGACAGGGAATTAAGAAAACAGGTTTCGTCAAGACCGCAGTCGCTGTGCCGGTAAAATGAGTTAATGTATTCGATTTAAAATATAATGCAACACAGATAATGCTAAAAATAGCAATGCGGAGATCAACTCAAATCAGCTGATTATGTCATTTGCAAAATTAGTATGAACGCTCATATTTTTACTTGTCGATACATGTAGTTTTTCATCGACAGGAAAACAACAGTGCCGGAGCTAGACAATTTTGAGCCCGGGGCAATGCTGAAACGCAGACCCCACCCCCACCTCAAAAAAATTAAAATGTAGAAGTCTACGTTATATAAAGTAAAAAATTAATTGAAAATTGTATGAAACATCAGACTTCTGTATAGCGACTTAGAAAATTACGGTAACGATTTTCTCCAGTTCTAATTTCTTTTTCAATTTTTTTTCTTTTTCACATCCGTCCCAACATTGGGCCCCTTGACTTGTCCTGGTCCGCCTATGCCGAACACTGGCACTGGAAACCAGTAAATCACATAGATCTTGATCCATTAAGTAAATGCTAACATGACCCCTTGCATTCTTTCTGGATTGTAAATGTTAATCTTCAATACGCACTCAATTGTTGATCTCTCTTTTTTGCTAGTCGTGTAAGAGCATGAGCGAGGGGGGAAGGTATTTTGTCAGTAATATTATAAAATAAGATCTGTAGTTCGTTTGCCAGTATAAATGCGTTTTCTGTTCCTCGGGAGCCACAATGTCTACTTTTCAAATTTTGTCTACCACTCTTGTAGGTACATTTATTCAAATTTCAACTTCATTTTGAAACAGAACTGCCAGCCTTATTACAATGTAGTTTTTGTAGCGTAATTTGTAAACAAACCCGCTCACACTGATCCAATAAAACTGTAATAATATTTTTCTTTGCTTCTTTATAAACAAATCGCTTTATTAAACCTACGTATTCATCTAATCGTTCCATTAAAAAAATCTTGTAGCATAATATCAGTCTTTGGTAAGTTATTTCTTAAAATGTAGTTATAATAACTTTTAATATCCATTAACTTCCACTCATTTACGTAATCAGTTACACTAACTAGAATTACTATTGTTTTACAATGGCCTGTCAGTCACACTAGATAAATTTGATACTGAAGCACAAACATTATTCTATATATTAAAAGTCGCTGATATCGCCATTTTCTCCTTTTTCCCTCTAGTGAAGGAGGTATCCACATTTTCTCCATTTTAAATACCTCAATTGATGTAATTACTGAGAAAGGAATAGACACATCAGTTGTATTTCTATTTTTTTCTTCTTATTTTGTTTTCTTCCTTGCTCTTTGAGATATCAAAGCAACTTCATAAACTCAGCTAATATCTCAAGACAGCAAATTCTATATGAATATTGGCAGATGCTCCAAATTTTTGATTCAAGTATTACTTTTTCACATACTGCTTACGCAATACAGAAAAATTATTGTGATAAGGGCGGGGGGGGGGAAACGGCAATTTTTCGATAGAAAAACTCTTATTGCCCGGTCTTGGTAACGAAAAAGTGGATAAGGCCTATTCCTATATGTAGTAAATTACTTCCTCTAACACGTTGGGAAGCCAGAATTCACGTTTCGTGGGTCCTTGGTACCGAAAAAGTAATTGACAGAAAAATCTTTATTCGTCTGTCAGTGAACAACCCTAGCGGAACAACGCTGGCGGTAGGTTACTCATCAAAATTGATATTCCGGGATGGATCTAAATGATGTCGCAGTCTTTTGAAGGGACGTATATTTTGATTTTTTGAGGGACATTACATAAAGCCTTTAAAAAAATTTCATAATTTTCTCAAAAAACGGTTCCAATTTTTTTTCTTTATTTTGTTCCTTTGATGGAGTAGGTCGCATTTTGCATTAAAAATGGAGTAGGTTTCATTTTGTTCACACAAATTTTTGAAGTGGCAAAAGATCAAAATTTTTTTCGGCGAGTTCTTACAACTACCTTCATGAAATATGTTCATCAAAAACAGAACATCAAATAAGGTCATGTTTAATTTTTCAAAAATATGGGTAGTTTTGCGTAATTCTGCGTTTAAATGGTCAATTTTGAAACAATTTAACCCTTTTACTACCAATTTTAATTTTTAGTTTTTTAAATATTCTGCCTCAGTAGAATCTCTTTAGTTGGTTGCTGCAACTAGCACAGTACCTGGTTCGATGCGGTGCTGGGGCATCTGAGACGCGTGTCCCATCCGTATTCTTTGGTGGAACTCATGAGTCCCATTTATTTCCGTAGGTGGGACTCATGTGTCCCTCCGGTACTTTTTGGACACGTACATAAAACTTTCTTTCCTGAATAATACTGCTACTTACAGCAGTTTCAATTAAATATTATAAAACAATAAAAAAGGTCATGCGTCATCGACAAAGTCTGGCCTACGTCCAAATTGAAATTTCATGACCGATCTGAACGAACTCGGGACCCTGCGAGTTTGAAATTGTTAATTTGAAGGTACTTTACATGAAGGGTGAAAATAATTTTCAAACTTTTCTCAAAAATGGCAAATTTTTCTATTAAACATTGTCTTTGTTTAGCGTAAATGACGTTTAAAAGAATGGTTCAGGTCTCGTTTTCGTTGAAATACCTGATTTTTTGAAAATCACAAAAGGTCATTTTTTTCTGTGTCTTCCTGCAACTTCAATATTGAAGACACATTTGTTATTTTCTTACCCTTACTTCGTAAGAAGAGAAAGTATTATAGTCGTGCGCCGGAAATCGGTGAACTTTCGACAGAACTCTTATTGCTGGGCCCTGGTAATGAAATGGTGCATAAATCCTGTTGTTCTACTTAGGAAATTACTTACTCTAACACATTGTGTAGTCAGAATCCATGTTTTGTGGATCTTCGATATCGAAAAATCGATTGACAGAAAAACGTCTGTCTGTCCGTCCATCTGTCCTCCCGTCTGCGGTCAACCCTGGCGTCTAAAACAGGGGTTCCCAACGGGGTCACTATCAACTGGACATAAATGTAACTTCAAATTAACTTCTTCCCATAGCACGTCACACTGTTTTGAACTATTTTTGACGTAAATAAATAAATAAATAAATAAATAAATAAATAAATAAATAAATAAATAAATAAATAAATAAATAAATAAATAAATAAGTAAATAAATAAATAAATAAAACAAGTAAATAAATAAATCCCCTAGGGGTCAATTAAACTTACAAATCGACCAATGTTAATGACCAATGGTTCGATTGAGGATGTATAGTCGAATTCGAACCCGGCGATTGATAGGTATAATCAAGATTACATTGATTTCAAAGGTATAAAATGAACTTGGTAATTAATTGTTCTCTGATAGAGAGCATTAAAACATAATAATAAATTACGAATTCGTTCGTCTTCTTTCGTAACCGTTCTTCAGCCTAGGATCAAGGGCTTAGCTGGACTGGTGCACCCGGGAATCCGCTTCGCATCCTGGAAGTAATAAGGCCCTTATATAAGGACTCCCGCTGATGAGTATCGGCAAAGAATAATACAAACTGTATTATTATTATTATTATTATTATTTGAATTATTGTTTGAAGGTTTGGGAACTGAGGCTTTTAGCCTTTTTACTGATTGCTGTTAAAATTAATCCTATACTAATTAAATTTTATAGAAAAGATTGGCCTCTTTCAGCAAATTCATTGTTTTGTCAGTTGCAGTCTTGTCGGTTTCTAAATTTTCCTTCATGTTGTTTCTCATGCCGCATCTGACTTTAAGTCTTCAGAGATCTACACAATCTGTCAGAATATGATTCACTGTCAGAAGACTTCCGCAGCTGTAGGTGGGCTGTTCTTCATTCCTTAGCATGTAGGAAGAAGTTATTCCTGCATGACCTAATCATAGTCTGGCTGTGCACTCTTGTTCTCGTCGAGGGTAGCTGACGTTTGTTGACCATTTACTGATGTTCTGTTTGATCGTGTTTTGTTTCGCGTGAAGGCTAATCCACGTGCTGTGAGGATGCACTTCGAAGTAGCATTTCTTGCATCTTGAGGTCGTACTTCTTATTTTAAGTGACTTCAATGCTCACAGTACCACATGAAGCTGTACTAGAACAAATAACCCCGGTCGCAGAATCGATGACCTGTTACTTAACAACAAATATGTACTTTTAAACACAGGAGAAATTACTCACTTTAACGTTAGAAACGGCTCATTCTCGGCCACAGATCTTTCAATATGTAGTCCAAATCTTGCAACAAAGTTGACGTGGAAACCACTGCCAGATATTCATCAGAGTGATCACTTTCCTCTGTTGATATCATCAAACACACCAAAGAATGCAGTATATTTATTGAAAAGTTGGTGTACCCATTGGGCAGACTGGTCCAGTTTCACCAGACATATAGCACCAATGTCTGTGGAAACGTTTCAGATTTCACAAACACTGTAATCTCTTCTGCTGTATAATACATTCCACATACTAGTGGCCGCCCATCTAAGATTCCAGTACCATGGTGAAATATGGAAGCCAAAGAAGCAATACGGGAGAAAAGAAGAGCCTCCAATAGATCTAGGCGCACATCAACCCAAGACAATCTTATTGCTTTCAAGCGTCTGCGTGCACTCGCTCGCAGAAAAATACTAAGAGCAAAACGACCAAGCTGAGAAAAGTACGTTACAACCATAACTCGGACGACCAAAGTCACGGAAACATGGCAGAAAATCCGGTCAATAGCAGGGGAAAATGTTTTCAGTCCTATCACATGGATAGAACACGAAGCACAACTAATCTGTAACGGCTTAGCGACTCAATACCCCAAAACCAGTAACACAAACAGCTACTCTGAAGACTTTCTCGAGAAAAAAAAGAAGTACTAAACTTTACAACCGATACAGATAAGCCATATAACGCTCTTTTCACATGGAGAGAATTACAAGACGCCAAAAAAAAAAAAAAAAAAAAAAAAAACAGCTGGAGACACGGCAGCAGGATCAGACAATATTCTCTATAGCATACTACAACGGTTACCGAAAGAAATACTGTACACCTTGTTAAACATATATAATAATATTTGGACCAACGTCTGGAAAGAATCAATAATAATTCCACTTTTAGAGGCGGTAAGGATCCATTAAAACCTGAAAACTATCATCCGGTATCGTTGAGGTGCTGTCTAGGAAAAATCTTAGAAAATATGGCCAACCCCCGGCTAACATGTAATCTCGAAAAAACAACCTCGTGAACATACATAATTGTGGATACAGACAATATCACTCTACAATCGACCAGCTAATATATCCGTAAAACGCAATTCAGAATACCTTCATAAAAAAATATGGTTACCGTATTCTTTGACTTGCAAAACGTTTTTGATAAGATCTGGCGATATAACATTCTGAGATAGCTATATAACTAGCAAATCAGAGGAAATCTACCAAAATTCATATTCAGCTTCCTTAGTACAAGATACTTCCAAGTTCGAGTTGGGCAGTCCATCTCAGAAAGCTACGTACTAGAGAATGGTGTACCGCAAGGCTCTCCATTGAATAGTATGCTCTTTGTCGTGGCGATCAACGGGATGTTTGACGGTATAGAAGCATCAATTGGAAAATACATGCATATAGATGACGTTGCAATATTTTATTCATCCAAATCATCGGCAATGATCAAATTCAAAATGCAAAATGCCATCAATAAATTAGTACAGAATGCAAAAAACATTGGTTTCTCATTTACAGCAGCTTAAACCAAATACGTTCAGTTCTGTAAGAAACGGAAAAGACCCAGAGATCCAGATTTGGTGCTACATGGTGTTCAACTGATATGTACAATGAAACGGCAAAATTCCTTCGTTTCATTTTTGACACACCTTTAACCTAGAATATACCTTGTCTAGATGCAGAACATCTGTGATCGTCATCAGATGCATTTTCCATATAAATTAGGGAGCAGATAGAGGCATCTTACTCTGTCTGTACAAAGCCATGATGCCCAAAAAAGATTATGGGTGTGCAGCGTACTCCTCAGCCAGAAAGTTAAGCTTAAGGAAATTAGATCCCGTTCACAATGCAGGCCTCCGTTATGCATCTGGAGCGTTCCGCGCTAGCTCTTCCTTAACCTCTATTGTGAAACCAGTACCATGTCGCTACATCACAGACGACAAACACTACTAAACTGTAGATCAAAAATGCTGTCACTACTGGAACATTTAATCCATTCATTGATGACTCGACCTAACTGGGCAAAGATTTACGTTCGAACACCTTCAGATACTCGTCCAGCCAACAACTGCGCAATCGAGATAGCCAAATGCTCCAACATCGTTCTACCACCAGTTTTGAAACGTAAAACATATTAAATTCCAGTTTGGATGCTGAAAAGGCCAGAAGTTACACTCGGGCCAATTTTAAGAAAAAAGAATGCATTCCCGTAGATCTAAAAGTCATATTTCGATCAGTTCTCGAAGAATTCATGGCAAGTCACACAATAATCTGCACAGATGGTTCAAAAACAAAACATCGGGTAGGAAGCGCATTTTTAACAGACGACATATCAAAAACTTGGACACTTCCACTAGAAGCAAGTGTGTACACTGCCGAGTTGTATGCAATATTGCAATCTTTGCGACATTGTGAAACTCTCAATTCAAGAAAATTCATCATCTGCTCAGACTTGCTAAGTCTTCTCACTGCAATAGACAGACGCCAAACTATAGGCCCACTTCTACAAATGATTCTTATATCATGCCATAAATTAGAGCAGCGAGGATAGCCTAGAATAAGAAATGGAGGCTTAATTGATCGATCAGGTCTTGTAGATCTTAATTTTGCCATGAGGCGTCGGATACGTGTATGCAAATAACGTCATCTTCGATGGCTGGTATAAGGTTACAGCTACTTCTTGTAGAGATGTGTTGAGATGGAGACGACTAGCAGAATGTGTATTGCTGATCAACATGGCAATACCACCTCTAGCTCGACTATCAAGTTCTATATCACTGCGAAAGGTTTTATATCATCTTAAATTGAAATGGTCTTCTGGTTTAAAACGGGTTTCTTATAAGCACACACACACACATCCAGTAGAAATTTCAGCTCACAATAATGCGAGATACAGCTGTTAATGTTCCATTAAATTATATTTTCCATGGTTAGGATGAGGTTCTGCTGCTATTGGATTTGTGGATCCTGCTTATTTTCTTGGTTTTCGTCTTGGCAATCCTTTCTTCTTGTACTTCTTACGCTTTCTTCTTTAATATCTTAAGGAACATATATTTCTCGTATTAGTTTCAATGCAGTAAATCGAAATTACAATGAATTGTAATCGGGCTGGTATTTTGGCGTTTCTCAACAAAATGACATAAATGTTTTCTTCATTCTAGTGCAAAACATGTTGATGTTTGTAATTGGAAGTGGGCGAAATTATTAATTGTACTTATATTTGGGTCATTTCAGGATGTAAACCCAGCGTCTTCTCCTCAATTAGATGAACAAATATTTCTAATGCCGTTTTGCTGAAAAGCGCTTCTTTGACGCGCTATAGTTTCTTGGCGATTTCTCTTCTCCTCTAGCGTCCACAAGGTTGTGCTTACAGTGAGTCAAAGGTCAGAGGATACTTCTAAATATTAGCGAAGAAAAAATCTACCTATTTAGTACCAACGAAGAAAAACGCAAGTTTGTAAGTTGACGGAATTAGGTTGCAAGTTACACCAGACATATGGGGCCCTACAATGGCTCCAGATTTTAGGCTGCCAGAATCTTACTTTTAGACCTCCTGAAGTACAACAACGCTTCGAGTCTTGGAAATGAGGTCATTCTTGTTAATATTATGAGGAATACGCGGGTGTGTTTTTGTATCATCTGAATTTACTCATCGTGACACGAATGTAATATAATATATTTACGTGAATAAGTTTTGTGAATGAGAAGGCGGCAGGTAGCGGTAAGCCGATTTTGCTGCTTCGAGGCGACAGCACCGAGCCTTATCGCTGCCGACACCACTCCACGCTTCTGTCCTCCCCAACGCATCGCAGCTGCAAGCACGTGTCTCAGTGCAGCGCAACGTGTTTCAATTGCGCTTCCGGAAGCGGCAAATAAACCTAGTTTCCCGTCCAAAGAACACTTTCGACGGGAAAACGACTGCCCCAAACTCCCTCAAATATCGATAATACATGATATTGTCGGTGTAATTAAGAGCCTATTTGCATACATCTAACACACACATTTACCGAGCGAAGTGGCTCAGGGCGTAGCGCGCTGACATCACATTCGGAAGGCCCAGGTTGAACCCCTGTGCCGGACATCCTGACCGGAGCTTTCGTGGTTTTCTTCGGTGATCCAGGCGAATGGGATGGTTCTACTGAAAAGCCACGACCGCGAAATCAGCGTCACTAGCCGAATTCGTTAACTGCGTGAAGTTACGAAGGTCAAGTGGATTCGAGACATCGCGGGTTCCTGGTGGAGAGACGACTAGGCACCCCGGGATGTAACGGCGCCGAAGCCAATTTACCTTCACAGGACATACAATGGCTACGTACAAAACACAAACATTTATTTACCAATGTAATATGTTATGAACTGAATACCAGAGTAACTCGATAAAAAAAATACGATACACTCGCATGTGAAAACTTAAAAAAAAAAATTTTAAACTGTGTTTTCAGGGTTAAGCCATTCTTCCACCAAACTCCTAAAATGCAACGTATTGACCAGAAGCGAAATCATAATATTCTTCCTTTCCTTTTAACGGCCTCTCGAATGACACTGGCGTGGGAGGCCGCTGCATCGCGAACCGAACGGGGGCCCTCGGCGGGTGCGACGACCCGCGCCCGCCGGGCGGGGGGGCGGGGGGCGGGGCGGGGGGCGGGGGCGGGGGCGGGCGGACGCGGCGTATTAGCATCGCGACACCGCGGGTCGGCGGGGGTGTCGCGGAGAGGCCGACGGCGGCGGCGGCAGCAGTCGCCCAGGGTCCACGCATCGCTCAGGCAGTTACGTTCGTGTGCGGGAGCATAAGGAAGCCTAGAGAACCGGCCACCGACATCATGAGGAGCTGGCTTTTGGTGAGCCCTGCCGCTACACCGCGCGCGAGTAGGATACTGCGCTTAGTGGTAGAGTAACGACTGCAATGTATCACTTCATTTTCTTTTAAAACAATTTCTTGTTCGCATGAAGACAAGAGGTAATGCAGTCGTGAAGAGCATACACGATCAAAAGAGAGTTTAGATAAAGTATTGATGCAAGTATAACCAAAAACTTCGGATATCGTTACCCAAATTGTATTTTGGAAACAAATTGAATTTTCAACAGCACATTTCAAGGGCACAATTAACATAATATTTTTAATATTTAATCTAAGTTAATTCATTTTTCAGTATTTATAATTATAAATGTTTTCAGTTCTTACCCTACAAGTCCTTCCAGTTTCTTTCTCACATCATCATAAAGCAAACAACATTGCAGTCTATCCTTAATCACAAAATAGTATTGACACGTAACTGCGTTGTTAGCGAGAGCTTTAAGTCTTGAAAAAATTTTCATATAATGTAAAGTTTATTGGTATATTATTAACAACTCATGCAAGGAAAATAATGGAAGAAAAGTAACTAGGTGATTCCACAAGGGCTTTGGAAATTGTCGGTAAATCCCCGACTTTCGAAGCGAGGAGGGGGATTTATCTGAGAATTTCCAACGCACGAGTGGTATTTAATACAATTATTCCACGAGTGAAATTATGTCCAACAGAGTTCTAAAATGCGCCAAATATTTAAAATAACTGAAAGCGTATATTAACATCAAAGGTTAGGTAGTAATACATACGCTGTTCATTGGACATAGCTATCGATGTATAACGACCCCTAAGATGGATGAGTCACAATTTATGATTGGCCAGCAGGTAGAAGCGGTACGAAAAATCGGATAGAAAAAGCGATAAACTTTTTGAGATACACACTTTTTGAGCGCCCTGATTGGGCCATTTTGTATATATAGTTAAACATTATTGGTTTTAATTTCACGATTCGAATAGACATAGCTAACACCACAAGTGCTTTGGAAATTGTCAATAAATCCTCGACTTGCGAAGCTAGGAGGGGATTTATCTGAAAATTTCCAAAGCCCTCGTGGTATTTAAGAGGACTATTCTTCAAATGAAATTATGTCCAACAGGAATCTAAATTGCGCCAAATATTGGAAATTACTGAAAGCATGTTAAAATCAAATAGGTTATGTTAGAGTACATACGCGGTTTAACACAGCGATCGATACAAATTTCCTCCTAAGATAGATGAGTCACAGCTTATTGGCCAGTAGGGAGGAGCGGTAAGAAAAATCGAATACAGAGAGCGATACATTTTTGCGATCCACCGCCCTGATTGGGGCATTTTATATGCATAGTTAAACACTACTGGTTTTAATTTCACGAGAGTAAATGTAATTTTAAATTAAAGAATCGAATGTATCATTGAGAAATCTTATTTAATTTTGTCTTATGTGCCAAATTGAAAAGTCATTATTCAATAAAATACCATTAAATCATTAATCAGAATGGATTTCACAAATGAAATACAAAGGTCCACCATTACTTCAAACCGCTTGGTCATGTGTTTAGCTAAATTTATCTACCTTTTAACATTTATTACATAATCAATGATTAAACGTTTACATTCACCGAGCAATATCGTAATTTTCAGATAGTTTCACCAAGAATATATGTTTTAATGTTATTAATTGCATGATCAATAAAGTTTATTATTAGGTTCCGTTTTGTTTTTTTATTATCAGACGGCGATTTTTACAGTCTTTGGCGAACTCGTCTAGGAATGCATTTCGTCATAGATGACTGTGAAATTAGCAACAGACACTCAAACGTAATTGTGTTATCTTATGGACTCGAATTTATTACTAATGGTTGTTTTTGTTCAATGTTTATGAAAATAAAGTGTCTAGGATATCTTTTAAAATAATGTATTACCGATGTACCGCATAATAACCACAAGCCAATCCCACGAGAACAAATGCCAGGGGCAACGTCCTACGCTGATTTGGACATAGTGTCCATGCTTAATAAGCTAAGCTAATGAACCAAAATGACGAATAAAAAGCATGTAAAGGCTTTCATCAGTGCCGAAAATCTTACACATGATCAGTAATTTCTGTTTCAAATTTCTATTCCCATAACAAGTAGTTCGCTAGACTCACGTTAAGTAGAATGAAAAGAAGGCTTGTTAAAAAGTATTGCTGCCTGTTTTATTGTGTTTCCTACAAATTTAGTAGGGAATTTGGGAGTACTACTAACAATAGCTTCTGCTAAGTTACTTTTTTCTCCCTCACAGACGCAAGTGTCGTACCTCTACCCTTCGAGTTATAAGCGAAAAAAGGTGGCGTTGAACAGCACAACTTCGGTGGGACAGAATGAATTTTTAGTTATAGAGTATTTAGCCCTCAAAAGGGGGCCAGTATAGTCATTCAATAGAGATTGAAAGATATTTGTGGCCATCAGTGTCGATTCTGAAAGCAAAATATCATCCATTTTGTTTATAATTTTGTAATCAGTGAATCTTTTTTTTTAAACTCTTGGCGTCAGTTGTCAAAGTCCAGATTCCATTTCATTCATCCAGAAGGTCAATGAGTACTATTCAATGGAGAACTTCACATATCCTGAGATACACGACGAAACCCAATACGTAACAGGTTGGAAACAATATCAAATAGTTATAATTACCAAGCTCGCAAACTGTATCTACAGTTACAACACTGCCAATTTTAGCTGCTGTAATAACGTTCTCGAAAGCAAACCCACAGTATTGATTTATACTTGGTAGCCCAGAAGAGGAGGGCAGTCGGATTATTCTCTATATTCAGAGACGCTTTTGCATTGCAATGTTTAGGGAGCATTGACGATAAGCGGAATAGAGTGGACGCTCACAAAATATTTGAACAGTAAACACCTGATATTCAGGCCGATTCAATTAAATAACTCCAATCTGAAATCATTTTTAATAGATGCAAACATACTTCACGTTATCCTACGAGTATATCCGATGCACGCAGAGAAATAGTGAGAAGTTGGACAACAGAATTGCAGAAATTATAATAACGCATAGAAATAACTGTCTGCGATAGCGACTGCGAAAAAAGCGAATTAATGTCTGCGATAATTTGTATAATTATGTTAGTAAAGCGTAGTAAATTATATGTGATTTTGTGAGGATGAATTGTGAAACTTACATAATGATGTGATTTTTGGTTCATTATTGTTCTCAGACACACACAATCACCTTTCCAAGAAAAACTGGAATATTGCTTTGGAAATATAACCTTGCACGATACGTAAGCTTGTTGTAGGAGACTCTCCTTATACAGACGGAGTAATACTGTTTACATTTTAATAAAACATAGTTACATTAACTAGTATTATTTATTTGATTGTGGAAATTTAATACATAGTTTATTAGATTAGGGCTACAATTTTCAACAGATGCGCAACAATTCCACGAAAAGGAGGAAAATGAGCGATGTAATATTCTTATGGGCTCTGATGGACTTGGGTGCTGATGGACTTGGGCAGAGATGGACTCGGGCGCTGACGGGTTGTGGCGCTCATGGATGAAGGCGCTGATGGACGGGGGTGCTGATAGTCGAGGATGCTGATGGGCTTGGGCACAGATTGACGGGTGCTGATGGGCTTGAACTCAGGCGGGCATGGGCGAAGATGGGCTCGGGCGCCGACGGGTTGAGGCGCTGATGGATGAAGGCGCTGATGGGCGGGGGTGCTGACAGGCGGGACACTGTTAGGTAGGACCGCTAATGGACGGGAATGCTGATGACCTTGGGCACTGATGGACGGGTGTTGATGGGCTAGGGCACAGATGGGCATGGGCGCAGATGGGCTCGGACGCTGTCGGGTTGTGGCGCTCGAGGATGAAGGCACTGATGGGCGGGGGCTCCGATAGATGGGGACGCTGACGGGCGGGGTCGCTGATAGGTAGAAGCACTGAAGGACGTGGACGCTGATGGGCTTGGGCACACATGGCCTTGGGCGCAGGTGGGCTCGGGCGTTGACAGTTTGAGGCGTTGATGGATGAGGGCGCTGATGTGTGGGGTCGCTGATAGGAGCGGTGATGGAATGGGATGCTGATGGGTTTGGGCACTGATGGACGGGTACCTATCGGCTTGGGCATTGATGGATGGGTGTTGATGGGCTTGGGCACAGATGGGCATGGGCGCAGATGGGCTCGGGCGCTGACTGGTTGAGTAGCTGATGGATGAGGGCGCTGACGGGCGCGGACGCCGACAGGTAGGGGCGGTGATGGACGGGGATGCTGGTAGGCGGGGGAGCCGATGAGGGTGGCACTGAGCCCCTGGACGGGGGCGCAGATGGGTTCGGGTGCTGATGGAGGAGAGCGCTGGATGGTGGCGCTGGTGGACGCGGGAGCTGATGGGGGTGGCGCTGATGGGAGGTTCGCTGAAGAGAGCGGGCGCTGATCGATGGAGGCGCCGAGCGCCGGAAGCGTTGGTGTCACGGTTGCTGAGCGTCGCTGGCGCTGAGATGGTGAGGGGGAGGGGGGAGGCACGGAGCAGCAGGGGCGCTGAGTGTGAACCTTGTTTGGCGTTGCAGGTGCTGACGCTGGCGCTGGCGTGCTGCGTGCACATCGCCTCGGCCGCCGCTCATGGGGACCGCCACAGCAGGTAAGGCGGTGCGACAGCAGGCGTCGCTGCTAGCCTTCACCTCCATTCCCTCACCAGCCCCTTCCCCCGTGGAACCACACGAGAAATGGCACCTCTAGGAGCGACAAATACATCCGAAAAGAGGTGTTATGACTTATTATTATTTGACCCTCTATTTTCCTCACCCTTCATACACATAAACTGGTGCTTTTCAATGATTCACATATTTTAAATATTTTTTGAGATAATCTTGTTTTGGAGGAGTACGTCAAGAGCCATTGAACCACTCGACCTTCCCCATTGTCCTAAAACTTATTTTACATCAACGCAGCTTTCATTTCAATGACTCGAGAGAACAGTAAGCGTTCGTGGAGCGATGTTACATGAATCGAGCAAGAGCGATGAATCGAGCATGATCGATACACGAGCGATGACATACAAATCAGTGGATTTTTGTCAAAAATGACTTACTTCAGGGCGGGAATATATTTTCAGCAAACGCTGATTTCTATAACTACAACACTTGATGTAGTAATCATATGCATCAGGTGAGTCATGTCGTAATCATGTAGTAATCAACAGTTATCAGTAGTAGCAACAGCTCACTACAAAAAAAATTCACACACAATTCATGTACATTATTTTACACCTTGCCAGATGACATTAAACGATTAAATTCGATACAAACGTTTAAGTCCCAAGTAAAATATTTTCTGCTGCACAACTCTTTCTATACGATTAGAGACTATACCGAGCATCCAAAAGGAAAGTAATATTAATTTTAACACTGACATTTAATGTATTATATATTTGGCTTGTGTAATTGTATAGAACCTGTAACAAGTATTGTACATCAGCTTCTTGGTCAATGACCCCCATCTCGATCAGGTTTTCGTCCAGTTTTATTGATCCTCGAGTAAATGCTGAGATGGCCCCTTGTTTTGCTTCTGGACATAAATGAAACTTAAAATTAACTTCTCCCCATAGCACGTCACACCCAGTTTTTAACTGTTTTTGACGTAAGTAAATACAAAAGTAAGAATGAAGAAAATGTAATATGAGGTAGTGTTAGCTAGCGACAGTTATGAAGCCTCATGTCCAAAGTAAAAGGAGAGGGAAAGATGTTAATTTTTTGGGGTCATTGGTATTGCATCCTCTTAAAATGATTCCTAGGACACACTAAATCTCGTTTCAAAATTTGTAGACTCACGAATCTGGAATCGACGCTATCAGTTTCTGTAAAAATGTAGTCTTGAGTTATGAGGGATGAATGAAAGTTCGATGGAGGTTCGTAAAGGTTTTTTTTGTTGAAGAATCATCTAAAACATTTAACAATTGGTTTTCACCATTATGGAGAGTGTTATAATAGAGCGGTTTGATCGAGATGGATAAGATGGAGAGTAAAGAACGGAATAGACAGTGCATGGTGTTTGTTTCCTTTTTTTTCTTTTTTCTTTATTCTAGATGCTACTCTCCACAACTGAATTTAAAGACTGCCGCTGAGTGTCACTGAATAAGTGATCTTTTCCAGTTGATCTTTATATTAGTTGTTTCGCTCTACTTGTTACAATGCAAGGAAGAAATGTATTCGTGGCTCTCAAAAATGTGTTCTTAGATTCTGAAGAAATCTGTCTTTCTGATCTTCACTTACAGTAGCTAACTTAAATCACTTAGCTCGTTCTGTCATCGAAGAATGTAATTTGAAATTCTTTGATGTTGGGTTTAGATGCTAAATTCTGGGATAAAAAGCATGTATATGTATATTTTATTTTCACGGTAATGAATTCTCTTCATTTTCTAAGAAATCAGGAAAAAAATTGTTGTAAATCACCATAAATCTGTCTGGCGAATTCTATTACATGATTGATAGATCGCGTGCGACTTAATAAAAATGTCCTGACAATAATGAGACACATATTTGAGGGTACTGACACTACGTCTTTGTTGAATCTTTGCGAATATTCATCACAAAGATTCAAGTGGAATGCACTAATGTTAGAACAACCGGATTGGCTTTGAAATCCCTTCGATATCACACACACACAAACTACTTCTATTCGTTGACATTTTTGACCCCCTCCTACATATAACGGTTTTTGATACTTCATAAGAAACTGATGTCACAAAACAAAGTGTATTATTGCTGGATAGAAAATCACCCCCGATTCTGGTTCGTAAAGATTTAAGATGTAAAATATAGAAGATCGCAGATTACAGTATCTTTGAGAAAATAGACTCACATGCAACAGCAATGCATTACGCTTCTTACACTTCACCATTGAGCGTAACTTGGAGGCGATGCGTCCTAGATGTTAAAACCCGGTTTTCGTGTCCCTGCATGGGACATGACTGAAGTTTAGTGTGCATTAATCTATGAAATAAAAGCTTTTTGGACGATTTATAAAGTGTTTGGAAAGATCCCTCACTGCGTTTCAAGGTTGGTCAGAAACGCTGACAGTTTGACGCTATTTTCACTAAAACAATGATTTAAAAGATAATGTTTTTGGACACTGCAATTTTTTGTGAAAAATCTTTGGGTTCTTCTATTACATTTTTGTGGTCTCGGTTCTTCTGGGTACTCTAACTATTCAGAACTTCCCTTTTCTTTCATCAGGGTAGTCACTACACTATCCGTCGCTGTAACGTTTATGAAAATATTTCGTAACCACTTAAATTAAATTTATTTGTATTTGCAGTTTAATTTTCAGATTAAAAGACGTGAGAACATGCATTGAAAATGTAAGAAGCATGTGGAGCATTAGTGAACGTTAGAGTGTCGAAATAAATTTTCTTAAAAACATCGCCCCCAGAGGTTGCCCCTTTTGTGGCCCCTACATAGAGACTTGTTGACAGAAAAATCGCCTGCAAAGACTAAAATTAGAAACTTCTAGGAAAACTTCCAGTTGTCAAATGAAACACTTTGTATGCTATCTATTTGGGAACAAAAGAAACGTAAAAATCCGTGCGGAGCTATATTTTTAACAAAAAATATTTTTGGAGTTACCCTATTGAACATGTGAGGAAACATGAAGGGAATTGTCTGGAAAAACATTTGATGCACACGATGGAAAGGTGCGGCGGTGTATGCGGAGGTTCTTGTGGGAAAACATGTAAGGAAACCTGCAGAAAACACGCTGGCAGAATGCGAGCGAACGTGTGAGTAACGTGTGAAGCAACATACTGAGAAGATGCCGCGAACACGCAGGAAACGTGTTTGCGTGAAAATGTGCATGGAAACATGCGGGAGGCAACTGGAGTCCGGGCTATGTTTCTTTAAGCAATTTTCTTCAATCTGAGTCCCTTTTGAAACTTCTTTTACATTTCGACATTTAGCTCTTTCTGGGTACTCCCACTCCGTAGCATGCATGGGCGGTCAGAATCAACTAGAATTTCGACGTCCATGTAGAATTAAATTGGCATATTAATAGCACCGTTATGACAGACCTACAATCGTTCAATGTAAATTTCAGGTTCTGGTCTGAAGGTGGGATTTAGTATGAAGCTATTTTAATGTTTGAAAAAATGCTATACAAAGGGCGAGATGTTTGCAGTGTCCAACAATGTCATTATTATTACTTTTTTATTGTGATGTGTTTGCTGTATTCTAAGCGGCTGTAGGGTGTCAGCGTCGTAAAAATAAATGTAATCCTAGTGAAACATTTATTGACATAATTTACATTCCACTAATCAGTGTGTAAGAACAATGATCGTATAACATAGTTACAAAACAAACAGAGGTGCGACCGCAGAGGTTTTCGCAGGTCTTGCCCGGCAGGTAAAAAGTTCCAACTATAGCTCGGAAACGGTATGTTACGCTCGAAGCTTACACAATTGCCTCTCGGTCACTAAATACTGCCTTTTTCAATGGCCCTTTACGTGGCTCGCGGCGTCTGCTAAGCAACGTCGAGTTGCGAGAGTACGAGGGCGCTGAGCCCAGACAAAATTGTGTATCAGAACGGAGTACGAGAAAACACTTTGAGAGCGGAGTCCTCGTCAAAACACAAAACATTGGTCGGCACGCGAGAGAGTGATCTGATCTGCCCACTGCGGTGGCTCCTCACGAGAGGGGACAAGTCGCCCCTCTACGTTATGCCCCCGTTCCGAGGCATCCCCATTGCGGAAACGCTTTTGGCGCTGTCTATGCACCGCGCGACACTACAATATTTTCATGAACTTTCCAATTTCTTTATAACGAATTTTATCAAAGTTAAGATTCATGAGATATAATTCAATTTTTAAATACACAATATTCAGACTATTTCAGTAAATTATAACGATTTAAACGATGAGAAACTGATATTCATTTCTGTCCAGAAATTAAATGTATTACAAGTCTTCAGAAAATTATTGTAATTTCTCTTTGAAATCACTTTGTTGAAGAAAAATGTAATGATACTTTCGCCCTTATGAAATTGAAGAGAAATTAAACCATGAATCACACAGAAACACGACTGTCGAAATTACATTTTTGTTAACGCCATGGATATTATGAGGCAAATAAAAACTGTAGTTAGTGACCTGATCGCAACGTGGTTTTTGCATTTTCAAAGTAATAATAGCTGCCCACGCTCACATATCTCTTATTAATACACCATTAACACGAACGAGAATTTTAGAGTTCATGCTGGCAAACAGAAATGTCAGAACATATAATTCTCTCGTACACAGGCGTGTGTTGCCCAAAAATAAAAATAAAAACTAACTTTGCAGTAAAAAAATGGTTGACGTACAGTCGATTCTGTTTCTGTGGATAATAACCGTTCCCAAAAGAATGTATTACGAGACACTATTCATAGTATATTAATATATGAACGTAAAAGTATCGACTTCGTTTTTCAATAAGATTGTAAAAGATATATCAATATAACAACAAAGTAGTTTTCATAGTTTTAAAGACTAAATGTTAAGTTAGTGAACAATAATTTGACTGCTGAACAAGAGCAGTATCTAAAAGAGGTATAAAATACGGTTTTCCAAAATGAAAGCATAACGGAACATCATGAAGCAGTAGGAACGAAAATGTCTATTTTTTTCAAATATTGCTAGACTCGCGCTTGTTTAAAATTTATTTTTATTTATTTTGAACTTTTACTCATCTTTTAACTATTTATAGTTAAAATGGTTGGAAGGGATTCTGAAACTCAAAAAAACGTGAGCAGATGATCTTCTCCCCTATACATCACATACAGTTTTTACTCTTTTGTTGACTGAATCAATCTAAATTTAATATTACTTTTATTTACCAAAATGTAAAATGAGGAACACAACATATTTATTCGGTGCATATATTCCAATGCAAAATCTATAATTCATTTCTGCGGATACTATCGTAGACAAATTACATTACCTACACATAACAAAGTGTCATTGTGAGTGATACTCAGAGATGTTTCTTACAATGTTGTTCCGTTGATTTCTCCTGTTCTAGTAATTTGCCGTTGATTTCCCCAAATAAAAAATTCACGTAAAACGTACATTTCCGATAAAATAGTTCAAGAGAATAGCGACTTTGGTATACTTTGTGCATACGCATTTTAACAATATTTTTGTAGTACAATGCACATTTTTAATTTGCTGTGTTCACGATAGTGATATAACACGATAGTGACATAACACGTATTTTGTATATTGAAATTTATAATTCAGAAATATTTATGTGTCTAAACCAGACAAAAGTCAAAATATGAAGAAATAGTGAGTAGAAAAAAACCAAACCCATCAAGCCACCTAACAAGTTTAAATTTGCTCTTTGATTGAACAGTCCGAAGAAAGAAAAACAGAAAGAAAGAAAGAAAGAAAGAAAGAAAGAAAAAGACAGAAAGAAGAAAGGAAAAGGACAGAATGTAAGTAATTTACGAAAAAGTTTCTAATTGAGTGGACAAATATCTACTCGGTAAACACTAAAGCAACGTGTCTACTGTATTTCATCGGAAGTAGAAATGTGTAAGCAGACGCTGAGTTAAGACTAGAATTAGCAAATGAATGGGTCTTGGAGGAGCAAGTTGACGACCGTGTAAAAGAAAATGTAACACGAGAACATGAACTTACAAAGAATTGTGGTACCCATGCCCAACTCAGCAACGATAATTCTCTGAAGGATATTGTTGAGGTCACAAAACTGGTCGGCCAAGAAAAAGTATTAAATTAAAGACCAGTGCCACTCCATGAAAAAGTTTTCAAAATGGACCAACTTATTGCTTCAAATATCAAAGAATTTTCTTCGAGGTTGGAAGACTTGTTCACTGTGCTGCAACTGCTACTTGAAAACTAGGATACAATGTATTGCAGAGAAGGAAGGCAAAACCTCGTAAGACGATTAATCTTATGAAAGAAAAATATCTTCACCATGGGGGAAGAAAATCGAAAATAAGTTTCTTCAAGCTAATCGAGATTTGTCCAATATTGCTGAATACTTAAGAACAGGGAGAAATATCAAAGTAAAAAGTAAAAAGGTTCGTGTCTCTATTCTGTCAATTCTGAGACGACTGAAGCTAATAATATACAAGATGATCTTGAATGAAAAGGGGGTATTGAAGATGAAAGATTAGGACCAAGAATATCTCAGCACTAGAAACAAGAATCACGATAAATAAAGAAGCTACAAGACGCAAGATTGAAAGCTCTATATTCTCTGACAAACAAAAACCTGTATAAATATTTAGAGTTGAGAGGTACTAGTGATAAATATAACATGAACCATCTGAGTGCTTCAGCTAGGCCTAATAAATGGTCCCAGATTTGGTTCTTAAAGATTTTTTGTATAAGTATCTGGGCCTTCATCTGCTCCTACGGTCCACGGATAAGAAAAAGCCTGATCAACTAGCGTGTTATTAAGCGTCGAGACCCAGTGACTAGCGTTCGTGACGTTGAAATGTTGTACAATCGACAACACGACTTAGACACCTGACTCCTTTGTTTTGAGTGAGCGAGCGAGTGAGAGTAAGAGAAATGTGGATTACTTCTTCAACGAATCACCAGGCAAAACTAGAAATGAGTTTTTTCTTCAGCAAAGAATCATAGGAAGAGGGGATGCCTATAAAGCGAAACATCCTTCGGAGGGGAACAGAAAGTGGTTTGCTAGTTAAGCGAATCTTCCACAAATTAGGAGTTAATTTGCTTGTTGGACGAACCTGATGAAAGTGGCGGGGAGGCCTTTCTTAAGCAGATCAACCCATTTTTATACACATTTGAAATGCCTGGCTAGTGCGTCGGTTTACATAAATATCTCGATGTTTGAAATAACCACCGTTTAAAGCCCATATCCTATTTGGACTTTTCTTATAAATTATTTCATGATCTGAACTTTGGAAATTAAATTATATTATACATGAATTGCTATAAAAATTAATTATTTTTATCCGCGAAGCTCGTGAACATAGTATGATGCCACCCAGAATTCACGATCCCCCACATAATATTAGTTACTTTTAAATAAATGATAAATTACAAAGAAAAGTTTAAATTAATTAAATTCAATTAATTACTTAATATTAAGTTATATTGGTAATTTAAAGATTTAATTAATTTATTAGACATTGTTAACGGAATTTATAAAAACATCTCCTGTGGCGGCTGCCACACGGAAATGACTCTTTCTTTGCCTGTTTTATTGAAAGGACATTTCCAAAGTGTCTCCCAGGCGCTGTCTCAACATACCCTACCTTTCTGACCATACCTTACCAAAACTGGAGTGCCACAGGGCTTTAGTCGTTGCCCAATTCTATTTATTAACCACACCGTAAACATACCTACACCATGCAATATATTGCCACTTTTGTAGACGACACAACAATCTATTCTACAAAACGGAACTAAGAAACAGCAGGGAAATATCTGCAGGATCAATTTTCCGATGCGCAAAAAAACGCAAGCTAAAGTCGAGCATAAATATTCACTATCCTACGAACCCCTAATGCTCTCTCTCTCTCTCTCTCTCTCTCTCTCTCTCTCTCTCTCTCTCTATCTCTATCTCTCTCCTTCTCTCTCTCTCTCACACACACACACACACCCGAAATCCATAGCACACTATGACACCTATATGCAGATTATTTTTTCACAGCAAGACAGCATATACCAGCAAGACAATGCAACGTGTCGCACAGCTCGCAGTGTACGTGCGTGGTTCGAAGAGCACCAGGATGAGTTTACAGTACTTCCTTGGCCAAAAAATTCCCCCGATTTAAACCCAATCGAGTGTGTGTGACACCATCTAGAGGGTGTGACATCATCACGGGCTGTTCGCGCCATAGATCCGAAGACCCTAATGCAGATACCCACGGCACTGGAGTCGGCAGGGTTCCACATCGCTATCGGTACCATCCAAAATCGAATTGATTCTCTTTGTGCACGTCTCGCAACAGTCAGCGATGCAAAAGCGGGTTACTCAAGATTTTGACGGGTGTTCGCATCGTCGTCGAAAAAATTATTTATAGAAGAGATAAAAAATTCATGCATGAAAAGAAAGAATATTTTCCTTAACATTGCAAATTTTGGCAAATTATTCCAAATTTTAAAAAAATCAATATCAACACTTCAAGATACTAATGATAATTTTGGTACTTTAATGTCATATTGTAGCAAAAAGAGAGAAGAACAGACAATTCTTGAAAAAAACAATCCGTAAATAATTTTCTTTGCGATTTCTTAATAAGTGATTGTCCTTGAGATATTTTGCCTCTTTTAATATCATTGACGCTGCTTATTTCACTAAGCAAACAGAGAGTTTAACATTAGATCATGTTCCTAGGGGTCATTATGATCATATCGAGCCATTTAAAACTTACTGTATTTGAGTTTCAAAGTTGCTTTCAACTTCTAAAAATAAATGGGCTATCAGTTCCAGTCATTGATGTCTGAGAGTAAATCATCATTCAGGTTAACGTTACATTTTATTAACCGTGATTCTATTATTAAGTAATCCTTCTTCTTGTGTCATAGGTTACGATAAGTATTATTCATAAATTTTATTGGAAACACTTGGAATATGTAGGTACAATTTGTTCCCTAGAACATCATCAGTCATTTTACAGACCCTTGTTCATTTTAATCTCAGAGCTCCACATTCAATGAATGATACGGCCATAAGGGCACATTGTTGGATGCTGTTTCAGTGCCAGATTCCTTTCATGGATTATTACGCCACAAAAGGAATTGTTTAATCGCCTATTAAAGCCGACAACTCTCTTCTACTGAATCGCCATGTACGATATACGATTAAAAAGCACTGTATACGACTATCGTTAAGGCACAGATTACGAATTTTATTCGCTGAACTTTCCCAGAGTGTTCCGAATGTTATTTCAGAGGGCGTACCCCTTCTATTCCTCCGTGTCACCGTTCCTCCCCTCTGCAATTTTTCCTTACGTCTGGCGCTGGAGTCGACGCGAGGTCATGGCAAGTTCTTTGAATTTTACTTTAATCCATGCTAGCGAATCATGGAATTCGTGCTCATCACAAAGCGCAAATGAATTCCCAAGCAGGCCGCACCTCGTTAGTTATTCATCCGGCCGCAAATATTTGGCGCGCCAGCATGACGCCAACTCTGGGCGAACTGGCGTATCAAATGCACAGGGACGGACGAGAGAGAAGCGAGTTAGATTGAGTTATTACACAAATACTCGATTGATTGATCCCGGACGCGTCAACCGCTGAGATCATTTTCTCATAAGTGTAGTGCACGTTTTATCGCGGGAGGTGCTGGAGATATTCCCCCGCAGGGTGGAAAGATCCGACGCTGACCTACCCTACGTTATTTCTAACCAGGTATTCACTACCAGAGCGGCACCGCCCAGACCGGGACAACGGGGACAGCTCCCCACTGGTCTCCCAGCATGTGTGGTAGTGTAGTGCATTCAAGTGTGTGTGTGTGTGTGTGAGTGAGTGTGTGTGTAAGTAAAGGGTGAGGATAGGACAAGGAAGAGGAAGGAACGCTGGCACACAGTCGTTCGGGAACTGACAGTCTTCGAACTACCCAGTCATCTCCCGACATGTCTGGTAGTGTAATGTATGTCTGTGTGTAAGGGTAAGGGAGGAGACAAGGATAGAAAGAAAATATCGTGCGGGTCGCGTGGCTTGTTGGTTAAGGTACTGTTCTGGCTCTTACCACATACGAATAACTACCAGCGAGAGGTGCCGCCCTCTAGAATACGACTCTTCCAGCCTGAGTTCGTCCTAGGTAGTGTCGAAAATTTACCAACATCAGAACTCGAACCTAATGGCCTCCCGGTCAGAGACACTGCATTAGCAACTGGTATTTCTCTGAACCTTGTCAGCCGATGCGGCAAGAGCAGGAACTGAGGGCGGGTCCGAGGACAGGCAATGAGAAAGGACAGGTGTAATAAAATACTACATTAACGCACGATAATCAGAGCTTAGAATTCCTGATTCTTTTACTATAACTATAGTACTATAGTAGTACAGTACTATAAATATACCATAGAATAAGATACATTTTCAATATTTTAAAGAAATCAGCTTTCTGATTAAAAGGTCAATGGGCTATGCTTATTAAATCAGTTATTAAAAACATTTGCATTAATATTAATGATATTCAAGGTCGAATAGCTACCAGTACAATATATCCTGGAAAGTATATTTATATATTATAGTAAATATGTTTTAAAATAAAACGTATACGTGTCCGTAACTTGAAAAATTAGTATTCATATTGCATTTCCTTAATTTTTGTAGAGCAATTGAAAACAAAAATATATGATGCAAATATTAACGAGTCAGCTTTCCAACGTTAGAAACGCAACTCAAGAAGAGGGTGCTGTGCGGCGTTTGTGTGTGTGTGTGTTTGTTTGGTCGTGCAGCCGCCAGGGCGCGTGTGTCGTAGTTAAACTCAGCGTCGAACCAAGCAGAGGCTTACTGTACCGCCATACCGCCCCTCTGGCCTTGTCCACCCTCCCCCGCGTTTTCCCTATGATCGCGTTTCCCGGACCCGCTTTAAAACAAAGTTAATCTGTTTTCTCATTTTAATCGACGCGTCGGAAACTCGCGCAAAAACCTAAATTGAGTGTTTCCGGAACGCGGATAAAGAATTCCATTGTTGATTTTAACTGATTCAATTTCACCACATAAATACGGTTATGTTTGGAATGGTGGCCAGTAGGAGCGGAGCGCAGAGAGCCGTCGCCAGGAAGCCCACCCAGGCACCGCTGCGAACGGCACAGGACATGCCACGCCTTGTTCACGTCTTCTCGAGTGACGAGTGTGGGTTATTCTGCATCTTTTGGAGGCCGCAAGTAACCGTTCGAACTTTTTGAGTAATCGAATTGCTGTTCCAAATTATTTGTCAGTAATGCAGCTTATCGACTATCAAATCGGGCGCATCGACTGCTAAGGAATTTACTCACGTATGTGTAGTGCATGTAGTTATAAGGCAGTGGCGATGATCTTTCCTCGCTGGATGGCGAGATCCGGCGTCGACTGACACGCCGGTTGGCGAGGTATCTCCCACCAGCGGGGTACTGCCTCAGCCCGGACAAGCTCTAAATTCCCGTCTGTTCTCCCGATGATTGTAGTAGTATCCTCCATGTGAGTGTAAGTGTGTGTGGAAGTCAGGGTTTTAGAAAAGGACAAAGACGAAGATCCCGCGGGGTCCATGCCCCGTTTTTAGGGCAGTAATAGTAATTATTATTATTATTATTATTATTATTATTATTATTATTATTATTATTATTATTATTATTATTATTATTATTATTATTACGTATGCTTCTTGGGTGAATCATGAACGGCGAGTTAGCTTTCTGTGAGGCGCTCCAGGGTTCGATTCCTAGTCGGGGCAATCTAACACAAATCGACACAGTTTCTATAGCTGTGTGACGAAAGAAAGAATTCAGCCAGGCCCAGTAAGCTAGATACGGTGATAGGAAACGAATCATGATAGCCACATTCTCCCTTACCACCTGGGCTCGATAATCAATAAAAAATATAAATAAATGAAACTTCAAATTAACTTCTCCCCATAGCACGTCAGTCACAGTTTTCAACTGTTTTTTGACAAATAAATAAATAAATAAATAAATAAACAAATAAATAAACAAATAAATAAATAAATAAATAAATAAATATTATTACTTTAATGCCTTACGTACACCTTACATACATACATGCAAATATTATGATTATTATGAAATTATGAAACCCACAGTTCATGGCCTGCCTGTTCAGAATAGGGTTCCTATGCGATAATTTCACACGGGTACAAATCTTTTTAATAAATTAAATAATTATAAGGAAATAACACATAAGTCATAAAGTTGAACTTATGAAATACTCGATAAAAATACATCTATGTCATCCGATTTGACGATATTTTGTTGAAATCTCTTTTTTCGCAGCCCAGTTGCTCGATAGTTCGCTTTTATAAGGAGGTATCTGACAGTAAAGATATACATAATTTTTATTTATATTGCAAACGTTTGTAGAAACTGTGAGTATAACAAAATGAGATGATTGGCCATCAACCCCCAATCGACTTCTCGTTAAGCATCGAGTGCGTTGGCAAAGGCGATCAGCCCCAGGGGGTAGACACCGACCCGTTGGGTTGGTGTACACAATATCTCATATAATTTAGTCGTGACCAAACACGCTTCTCTCCCCCGCCGCGACGCCCCCCCCCGCTGCGTCATTTCAATAGGCGCTCGTAGATGAAGCCCCCGATATTTACGAACAACATGATGGGCGCCCAATTTTAATTAAGTTTGTATCACGAATATAATAAAAATTAATGGTTCGTCAGGATGTCGTTGGGCAAACATTAAATGCCACTGCCAAAGTAATAAACTGCCATCGTAAATACATGCTGATACGACAAAGTCTCTGCGAGTCAGAACATCTGGGCAATATCTTGTGTCACTTGTGCAGATGAATCGTTTACACACACCGGGCATTTATATGGCCTAATATATGACATTATTTATTTTAATAAATAAATTAAAAAATTAAATTCTGAAAATAAAAATAGACAATTTTCTTTTCGACATTCATGCTCAACTTTTTAAGTATTTTTTTCTAACACGTTATATTATGTAGTATTATAGTTCACAATTGTATAACCTAGTAAAAGATAATTAATGTTCGTGTAAAACAAAAAGTAGTAAAACTGTGTATGAAGTTTGGGAGGAGTAAAATTACGCACATTTTCTTGAGATCTATTTGTAAGAAGAAAAACGAGGGATTCCATTTATTCAAAGTATTTTTATTTTAAAATAATGGTTTATGCATTAGTAAAAGTTCTTCACAGGAATAATCCAATCATATTATGATTTCCTTAATCAAAAACTTACATACACTGAGTTTTTACTGTCCTGCCTAGTACTTACTTACGTAGAAAAGAAAGTATTGTAATGCTGCAATGGAAAGGAGCGATTTTTTTGTCGAAAAAACTGTAATGTAGTATCGAAACAAATGATAAATCTGGCCCCTATCTATAGTAAATTACTTCCTCTAATAAGCTGTGTAGTCAGAATCCACGTTTGATGCGAGCCCTATACCGACAAATTGGTTTACGACAAAACGTCTTGCCTGTCCGTCTGTGATGAGCACTAACGCCTAAACCACTCAGAAGATTTTCTGCAAAAATTGACATTCTCCAAGCGATTTGGCCGACAAAGCCCTGTAAATTTGAAACGGAGATTTTGATTTTGGAAGGTACTTTACGTGGAACCTCAACATTTTCAAAATGTTCTCAAAAATGTCTTCAACTTTTCGATTACATATTTTTATCTAATAGCGCAAAGTAAGCGTAAAAAATCGCGCAGGTCTTGTTTTCGATGAACTCGCTAAATTTTCGAAATTTGCCGAAGTTCAACTTGTTTTCGGCGTCTTCGTACAACTACAATATTGAAATGAATCTTTCTTTCTTAGTGAGATTTGTTATTCAATGTCAATTCTTTCAAACAGTAGTGTGCTATTTTAAAAATTGAGTATTTTCGCATAAGTTTGCATGAAATATTGTCTATTATAAAAACAAGATTAAAAACTTATACTTTTATTTTTTCTCAAATAGAGAGTAATTCTGCATAAAATGTTTTGTTTAATTAATTTGCATACATTTATTTATATTGCAGCATCTTGTATTGAAACACAAAAGTCTAATGCTTATATTTTTTTTATTAACCAACTAAGATCCCAATAAGAGGAAGGGTCCCCTGCCTTTTGCACGGAATACTGAATGACGTGATAGAGTGATGAGAAGGGGTTACAGGACGAACACAAATACAACCATGCCCGAGGCGGGACTCGAACCCTCGATCCTTCGGTCCGAGGTCAACAGATGACTTAGAGATCTCGGCCACCCGGATCGGCTGCACTTATAATTCCCCCCTCCACATCATATCTCTTTAATATTCTTTACTCTTGTTATTGGGAAGAATTTTGATCAAGACTAAAAAAATGAATTTCTTCCTTGCATTACTCAATTTTTAATACATTTTTCTTCGTGAAGAAAATGTGGATGAGATGAGAAAAAATATGCTTGTCGTGATCTGAATTTTTTTCTAATATATTTTTAATTATTTTATTTTAATGTTTAACTGCGAATGACATGAGAGAAACGTGAATTCTTATTATTGTCTGTCACTCAAAAAGTACGCTGAAACTACTCGTTGATTCAAAGATTACTTCGTTATTTTAATTATCAATTCCATTCATTACTGTTTCCGGGCACGCCAACTGCTATGGTCATTAGTCCCGTAAGTGTAGTGTGCGTTATTAGAATGGGAGGTGGCGATGTTCTTTCCCCGGCAGATTGGTAAGATTGAGCGCCTATCAATGTGTTGGCTTGCTGTGGTTTCCTCATCCAGATATCTCTCACCAGTAGGCAACGCCCCAACCGTGACAATATACTGACTGGACTCCCAACATTTGTAGTAGTGTAGTGCATGTAAGTGTAAGTGTGTAGAAGTAAAGTATAAGGATGGGACAAGGAAGAGGAAGTAAAGATTATGGGAGGTCCGGAGCCCATTAGTTAGGGTACAGATCCGGCATTCGCCTGGTGCTGCTCTGAGAAACCATAGAAAACTAACGATTAGAGCAGCCTCTAGAGAGAGGCTGAAACCGACTTCGCTATCTAGCTACTGTCGAAATTCCTGCCACTGTCTGGACTTGAACCCATGAACACCACGGTCAGAGGCACAGCAGTGACATTTAATGCTCTGAGCCTCCTAACCCTTTCTAAACTATCAATATAATCGAAAAATTTCTCATTACCTTTTATAAAGACACAAACGAAGGAGCAAATGAGGAAATGTTTTATGAAAGGGAAGAATTTAAAAAAAATTAATTAACGTTTAAGGATAATGTTGTTTTTATTTTATTATGTGAAGATTTTGTAATATGTATCATATGGTAAACTACACAGGTGTATATACATATACAGATGTAATATGCATTATAACATTGTAAAAACAATAATAATAGTTTAATCATACATGCTTGTCAGATAATTGCTCTACTTCGCGCATCAAGTAAATCAGCGCACAATCTGACAAATTTAACACACGTAAATGTTTATAATAAATTTTTAAGTAATCAGTCAAATAAATAATTTACAATTATCGATTACATTTTTAACACTAACGGCAGGATTACCATTGGATGTGCAAATATTTAAAGCTACTTTGCATTTATTTCACATCACGTTATTGACTGAACATCCAACAGACTTTTTATCAAACCTACCCCCTTCGACATTAATGAACTGCTTAAATTTTCAATCCATTTTGTTCGCGAAGTTAATGAAGATTTCGCTTATCAACTACAATGCAAATTAGTGAAACGCCCGAGCAAATTTACGTTTCCGCGTGAAATCGAATCGATACTCTTCAAAATAGTATTAAATCCGGTGGGGATGGATTTTACAGCGTTTGGGCGTCGTCCATCATAACACCGGGCGGTCGCGCATCGCTGTGCCTTTCCTGGATACTGGCTCCCCGCCCCTCCCCTCTCTGCCACGCCGCGCCGCGCCTCGCCGCGCCCCGCTCGCGGGAAAGCCACACGTTAAACGGACGCAAGCGCTTTTTACACGCGGGAAAACGAGTATTACCGGCGCGTCGCGGGGAGTAAAAATTCATCCCCATTACGGGAAGTGCTCCGATTTCCGGAGTCAGTGCTTTTGCCGATACCGCGGGTAATGCAGCGGCTGAGCGCGGGCGCAGCGCGGGGGCGGCGCGGGGGCGAGGGGCGGAGAGGGCGGCGCGAGTTACGAGGGCTATAACCCCCCTCCCCTCCCCGCGCGCGCTCGGCGTCCCCGACCGCTCCCCGGCTCCGCACGCAGTCGCGCTGTTCCCCGCCCCCGCCCCTGCCCCTGCCCCCGCCCCTGCCGCTGACGCCGCCGCCGCTTACAAGCCGCACCCGCTCAATCCCACTCCGCCAGCCCCCTCATCAACCCCGCTCCGCTCCGCTCGCCCTATCTACTTTGCTCGCCCATCTCGTCGCCGCACGGGCTTCAACTATCCGCATCATGCCAACATTTCAGCTCCCCCTCCCCCCGCCCCGGATTGCCCTGGCCGAAAGCGCGCGCTGCTCCGACACATCTCCATCGCCAGTCTGTCCTAAGTACTTGCTTCATATCTGCTCCGCTCTCAACCATCTAATGAGTTCGTCCTTCTTGTGCCCCGTCATCTGGAAGCCCCTCCAACACCTGTTCGCTATTTTCGCTTTGGCCACCGATCCTCGGTGCTTTTCACGTCCGAGTTCCTCGACTCCCGCTTCCACTCTTGCATCCGTCATCGCGTCACAACACTCCACGCGCTCGTGCTCCATCTGCGTTCAGCTGGATGCGTCCCTCCGCCTGCCCGCCGTTCAATGACCAACTGCGGATGTTCTCCTCGCCGACTACGCATCTGGTTCCACATCATGTGCCATTTTCTGCAGACTCACCTCCCAGATGGAACTCCTTTCGATCTCGATCACTGTTGCAGGAGCGCTCTAATAATTTAGACATTTGATTTCCTCATTACTTGTTTTTGGTCATTATTTCTTCAAATTATTACTCGTAACCTCAACTGAACAACTACCATAGTGTTTTCCTAAAAATCATTGTTAGGCTAGCTTCCTTGTAACTTTCCCCCAATATGTCTCTCCCGTCTTGTTTTCTACTTCTCTATACGAACTCGGATCTCTTTCTGTTTCTTTTCCCAATCTTCTCTTTCTGTACATTCTTGTCCAACTTCTTACCAGCATTATTTTCCTCGCCCCGCCACACGGTCCCTTTGTCACAAAGCCCTCGCTTTCTTTTCTCATCGTGCGAGTCCGCCCCGTAACTCGGTCCTCGTCACGAATTAATACTAATTACCATCGCCCCCAACCAATCATCTCATCATAACTCTTCCCGCGCCTCGTCTCGGCGCGGTGCTCGCTCAGCCTCCCGCTGCCAGCTCATTTCGTGCCTTCTGCCCCGCCCCGCGCCGTCCCGCGCCGTCCCGCGCCGCCCCGCGCCGCCCCGCCCCCGCCGCGGAGGCCGCAGGTGCAGCGGGGCGCCGCCGGGCGCTGCAGCCTCCCGCGCGGGCGAGACACGAGAGCGTGAGCGGACGCATGACTGTGCGGAACGGGGCCGTCATTCGGCGGACGTCGCTGGGGGCGGGGGCGGGGGCGGATGAGAGCGTTAGCCGGCGCTTGATAACAGGCCGGGCGACCGCGCCGGGCGGGGCGGGGGCGGGGGAGGGGGCGCGGCCGGAGGCACAGCGCGGGCGGACGCGGGGGGGAGGGGCGGGGGAGGGGGCGGGGGGGCGGAGTTCGCCCGAGGTGCAGCCGCCGTGACGCATGATAATTAATTTCGTATCAACCAGATGTTTTTTCCGCGCGCGACTTAAACCAGTGTTAACACATTTTCATCAATTACAAGTCAGCGGTAAAACATTAGCCTCTAAATGCAATTAATTTAATGGCTGCCGTTATGGAACGGCGAGCAGGCGGACGGACGCAGCCCGGGGCGTGGCGGGGTGGGGTGTGGCGGGGCGGGGTGGGGTGTGGCGGGGCGGGGCGGGGCAGGGCGGGGCGGGGTTGCAGCGACCACGAGCGAGGCCCGGCCGGCCGTCGCGGCACCGCGGTCGCCGCGGCCTCGCCGCAGCCGACGCGCCTCGCCCGCCAGCCCGGCTCTCATTAGCGCTCCGACGCCCGCCTCGCAGCGCAGGCAGCCTCCTTTGCTTCTTGTTTCTTTCTATTCCAACAAATGCTGCTGCATGCCGTGCCACGAATTTAATAGCAGTATTAGAGGGGAACTGCGTTTCATGGTGATGGAAATGAGAAATAATTGGGTACTTGGAAGATGCATTTACAATGTTCACAGTCTAGACGAGAAGTCTTGAACATAATATTTACCTTCACGATAAATAATCATCAAACCCATCAACTATCCCTTTTCTTCTCAAATAACTTGCACTATAGACATAATCGCTGCCAAAATGTTTATTAACATAACGGCATTGACGGCTGAAAATCATTACCTTTTAGTTTCCTTGAAGGCTAACACAAAATGATCTGTGGCAATTAAATATGCTAAATGAGATCGCTGATTGAGATAACCATTTTAGAATACATTATGACAACACTTTCAAGGTCGCGGGTAAAGTAACTAGCTTCCTACAGTTTCGCGAGACTTGGATCCGGAGCAACTGCTGCGAAATTTAAAAGTAAGGGTTATAGAAATTTCTATTCAGATTTAGAGATTTTTATTCAGATTTCCTCTACTAAAACAAATAAATTATCCATTAAAATGGAATACATCAGAATTTGATCTTATCAATTGAGAGGAAAATAAAATATTTTGAATAGAAAGGATATTGATATTTACTCACTTTTACATAAAACTGCAATAATTGTAATTATTTCACACATTTAGGTTAAGAACAAAATTTGTCAACAGAGCTGTCTACTGGAAGCGTGACATAGTACAGTGCTAGTTTTACCTGAGGAGTTATACTACACCGAGACTTTTACATGCATTTCACATTATTGCAACATGAAATAAATAACAATCATTTAATAAAAAATAATCCGAAGTGAAATTCTATAACAAAATAATTTTTCATTGAAACATAGTCCTTCACTTGACAAAAATTATTATTCAAGTCAGAATATAAAAATGAAACAAGTATGAAATTAAATAATAGGTAACGAAGGGTGAAACGTAATTCAAATCTCAGTTGTTTTCTGGAATATTTCAAGCAAACATATTTTTCAGTGAAGCAACCGTCGCGATATTTCAGGCGTTCTGCTTGCTTCTCTCCCTTGGTGCAGCAGAGCGGCATCAGGGGAAGTTGCTCGCAAGGGAACTCGCACGAGCGCCGGATTTCCCATATGGCAAAGTAGCTCGCGGGGGCGCATTACGACACGCCTAGCCTTTTTAATTCAGCAACCGGGAAGTCTAATTCGCAAAGAGGTCACATGTCTTCTGAGATAAATGAATAACAGCGATACAAGGACGAATGGAGGTCACGTTTGTTGTTTGCATTTCCATCAACCGATTACGATATCTGTAACCAAGAAGCTCTTGAAAACGTAAATTTCGATGCCCAATTCATTCAAAACGTAGTATAAATTAAATAGACGAAAAAATATGGAACCAAAGAAGTGGAAATTCCTTCCCACACCTTCAATTATTAATGCGCGTCCGTTGCTATTAAGTGCGTGAACTCTTATTTCTTGCCCTCAGGACTGTGCGGAACCAAATTGGCTCGGGCACTGGATCCGCTTACGTGAGGGCACCTGGTGGATGCGAGGGGGGGGGCAATGGAACGGGGAAGGGCGAGCGACGCAGAGCGGACGTTTCACCTCTTAAGGCCCATTCACAATGCAAACATAAACATACGCCGGGCGTTAACATAAAAGTTAGGACTACGTTCAAAAGCGGACTCATTGACAATGCGTTCGCATAAGCAAAACACGTAAGACGTTAACTTAAAAGCTTGCAAGCTTCTGTGCTTATAACATAAGAAATGAAACAATCACAGAACGGTAACTCAAAATCGGAAATCGAAATTGGCGTGAGGTCGATAGAAGAGCTAACACCATATGGGCCATGGACACAGTCGATACCTTAAAATCGATCCCACATCCAACCAATAGTAAACCACAATGTCTCACAGCCAGTAGAAACTCCTATTTTGCTTCCGTTTATGTTAGACATTGTGAAAACTTCAGTCTATCACTTATGTTAATGTTTATGTCTACGCGCTATGTTTATGTTTACGTTTGCATTGTGAATGGACCTTTATTCTGTGGATTTTATGAACATCATAATGTTGTACATTTAAGTTAATTACTGAAAACAAAATAATAATTGATGAGTAAGCAAGACATGTTTATTCAATGATTATTTTGTTTGTTTGTTTTTTCGGATGATTTTTCGGGTGTGTTGGGCGCTGCCAAAAATTGAAATATAGGTTTGAGGTCGACGTAAGGAATGGATGTTTTCATTGTATGAATATAATGTAACGGACAAGTAAACTACCGGGGAAAACGAAACAATACAAAGATTTTGTTCAATGTTGGGAATATTCATGTGTATTTTTGCTAATGAGCCCCTAGTTATTGCCTAATAAGTTAAAAATTGTAATAGTTAATCATTATTTTAAAAGTTTAATACAAAACTAAGCAACGACAAGTGTAGAATTCAGCAGGTACACTCGTGAATATTACAGATCAAAAAGGGATATTTTTAACATTTTTTTAATGGCACCTGAGCTCTTGAGTGTGAATCGACAAACAAGAAATCACCACAAACTATTGAGCTTCAATCAGTAGCTTATTAATACAAGATTCATTGTAATAACATATTGTTACAATCAGAGCGTTTTCACATTTTTAATTCATATCCCTATTTTTTCTTCCGTTAGTTTACATACCTGAACAATCTCACCAATCCGACGAAAACATTTTGCTTCACGTCATCCAATTGCATAAGATGTTTATCAGTTTCTGGCGTCACAATATGAGTGTGCAAACAGCCTTTTTGTACAAGTGGATTCATTCATCTTGCGCTGCGTTGTTAGCATCTTTTAATCTCTCTCCGACGCCATTCTATTTTGTATTTAGGAAACTCATTTAATACCCCTGAGCTTCGGTGGAGATGTACAGTACGAGTAACGAGAGTTGTTGGTAAAAACAGTATCCTTCAAATATTATTCACCTTGCGCTGCATTGTCTGCATCTTCTGATTCGTCTTTGCTTTCGTGCTTCAGAACCTGTTGCCATGGTATTTCGCTTTTAGGGAACTATTTCATCTTTCTGAAAACTACAGAAGAGCAGGAACGAGTGGAGACGTAACAAGTGTTGTGGTTTAGACCAGGAGTCGGCCACCCATGGCCGGCGAAGCCATCTTATGTGGCCTGTATTGATTTACTGAAAAATAAACAGTCATGGGTTTTAGGACATTGAAGCTGGCATCCAAGATACAATTCCAATCATTAGACTGACTGACCTTCCCTTAACTGTTCTTGAATTCGTATTTATTGTGTCTGTTGTATTGTTATTTATTGTCTTCGTAATTAAAATTGTGCTACAAACCCTAAAAGAATTTCCTACATATATTATTGTACCTGGATGCCAAGCTCGATTTGGCATTGTATTAATAAAATTTTTGACTTATAACTTAATATTTTAAATTTTATTATATGAAAAATTAGTTGGAGATATTTACGACCCGCAAGCTACTGGCAGTTTGGCAATGTGGCCCGCAGTTACTAAATTGTTGCAGAATCCTGGTTTAGACAATATCCTTCAGTAAAACTCGCCAAATAGAACGTAACTGTGCCGAGGTAACCTTGCACCACGGCTGTCATTGCCACGGCCTACGGGGGCCGCCTGAGCACGGCTGGGAGGGCACGGGCGCGGCGGGCCGACTCGGGGCAGCGCGTCCGCGGCGACGCGACGGCCTCGACGGCGGCGGCGCCTGCGATAAGAGAGACTCGCGACCGCCGCCGCCGCCGCCGGCGCCGCCACTATCTGCCGCCGCAGACAACGGCTCCTCCCCCTCCGCCGCCGACCACAAAGGCTGGGGGCGGCGCGGGGTTCGGCCATGCGGGCGGCAGCGGTGGAAGGGAAAAAGACGCGGCGGGGGCGGGAAAGCGGAGGGGGCGACATCCGCCGGGACGAGAGGGACAGTTGGGTGGGCGGGGCCTTATCAAGATTCCCTCTGGGGCGCAGAACTGGGTCATCGAACCGGTCCGCAACCCGAACGCGCGTTTGAGGACAGAACATAAACAACTAATTCCTGGTCGTTTGCCGTTTCGTTCTCAGAACGAAAATGTATTCCGTTGTTGTGGATTCGGTAAAAACAAATATCTAATTCTGCAGTTGCGGATGGTTGGATAAATATAAAACATCAGAGTCACATTCGAAAGCTGATTCTGTGCTAGTTTTAATTAGCGAATGAGGTTCAACTGTATTTGCAACTAGCTGAAGAACCCCGCGTTGCTGGGGTACTTATCATAACAACTGTTTTATTAAACAGGGAAATTCCATCTATTCCCGCCCTATGGCAGAGCCTACTTCTATCTATTCTATTGTATCTCCTTTCCGCCCTACTCCGCCTCTCTGCCTTGCTCCAATCTGGAAATACCTGGTCTTCCGTACTCAATAAAAATATTTAAATTTTATTCCTATTAGGGTTCCCGCCCCAAAAAAACTTCTTTTACTTTATAACTGAAAATAATAAACAAATTTAAACAAGAAATAAATGCATGTTCTCGCGTATATTATTTTTGTGGAATTTTGTATATTATATCAATACTTTCAATCAATTGCCAATTGCCAATTATAAAACTTACTTTCTTACATGTTTTTTTCGTACGTGTTAATAAGAAAAGTTTGAAATTCATCTTGCTGCGTCAATCGACGTTTAAAAATATCAAAGTAAATTTAAATAAATTCGAGTACTTGCTTTAGTATCCTTGATACTGGCTGACCGAAAAGAGCCATTAACCATTTTAACCGTTACAATATCACAAACAATTCGAGATCACAGTGGATCCCGGCTTGAGAAAACCTTTTCTATTATCTAAAATAGCATCCTTGAAAACCAGTATTGTCACACTATCAATTCCTCCAAATATCAATTTACCAGTACTGTTTTACTTTGATCATACTTCCGTTTTACTATAAATTATATTCTTGCAGAACTTTCATCAATTTAATCATTTCTTGAACACCCAAATGTACGCGTTCACTCTATGCATCCATCAGTCAGTTTCAGCATAACACGTAAATCATTTGTATGTTTTCGGTCTCACTGTCACTCGCCCAACTTGCAAAAACATAATAGAGAATTATTGCAAGTCGTGGATTTGAAAGACGTAACACGAAAATTCAGGAGAAAATTTGTACTGCGCATGCGCCGATATCAAATGGCGGGATTTCAATTGACGGGTCCTGTCATTTTCCCTGTTTTGTTGTCTACGACAAACTTACACTTTACGTAGTTTTCGTCGTCACCACTAAACCATATATCAGCACTAACGCATAATGAGCATGAAAGAAGTGAGAAATGCTATATCCATAATACCAATATAATGTGGCAAGAACTTAATTGTTAATATTTCTCATGTTACTTCAAATATGTCAATAATAAACTAACGTAATTGCTTAGGATTAGAGGTTATGTAGATGAGGCTACATTGATTATCACGAAAGATTGTTTATCCACATGGCGTTAAAATTGCATACATTTCGCATTCCTATAGAGTATAAATATGTATTAGTAAAATTGCGGGCTTACATTCTAAGACTATCTATAAGTTATAGTGATATTTGGAGATAAAGACATTTATTACATATGATATATTACATATGATACAATCAGATGTCGTGTATTACACGTTCTAAGTATTATCTTGATATACACAGATGTTCAATAAAAGCTTTTAGATCCTGTTAGAGGTATATTCAGTTCCAATCAGTTCCTAGTAGTAGCGTATGCTTTCGATTGTACGACATGCAAAAACTCATTTTTCTGAAGACACATTAATTTCTATTAACGATAATGTTTACGTACTACGACAATGGATCTGCCTTCTTGCAAAAACTCTCCAATAATCATGTTTAATTTACTGCAACTCTACATGTGCGCATTCGTATCTTTCTACGACAATATTAACCACATCCGTCACAAAACGATATCTTCCAAACATTTCGTCTCTTGTACACTTAATGCACTCACGCCTACACGCAATTGAAATCCATATCCAAGTTACTGTTATAAATAAAGCGGAGAAAAATTCATAATGATTTCGAATTACACAACTGAATTTCTTATATATCAACATTAATATAACTGAGACTCTGTTGATATTTAAAACTATGTTAGTGGTTATTTCTCAAAGTTTTTAATACTATAATGCAGTATAACGCTTTTTTGAAAATTCTATAAAAAGGTTTTTTGCACACTCAAATTTTAAGTTGGATGGCAAGGACCAAAATCGTCACTTTCCCCGTCTAGGCCGAGAGATTTCACAGCCTACACTTGAAACGCATGTTAATACCCACTCAATACATAAATAGTAAATGAGACCTACTGCTCCTAAATAAATTTTAAGACTTAGTTTTTCACATTAATCTTTAAAGCGAAATATTTTGCATTATTAATCGCAAATCCAGGAAGTGAAAGAACATTTCTTATATTAACTGAGACTGACACAATTGGAGATATGAGTAACTGTACTTTACTACCAATTTTTCTCAATATTTATATGTTATCATTATCAGCAATACCAAACTCGCCAGACTATTCATTGTGTTCAATAAACATACTAAAGACCCCAAAACAAGTAAACTACCTCCGATTCGTAGAGAAGATGAAACGTGGGAGAGACGTGTCGTAGAGAATGGGAAAGATTTATTCATTTCATGACGGCCTCTAAACACACAGAACAACGAAGACTTAAAAAAGCAAACTAGTGTGCTACAATATCATATACTTTCTCGCTTTATTTGTAAGATTTGTAAATTTAAAAAATTAAAGAATTTAATGAACATCGGATCTGAGCTGTTTAGATAAGCTTACTTTCCTTTGTTTAAGAAAAAATTAAAGAAAAAAATGGAACCATTTTTGAAAAAAAAACATTGAAAATGTCGTCGCCAATTATCCATTTTTAATTTAAGGGGCAACAATCACATCGATCGAGGAATATCAATTTCAAATATCCGACGTACTGTTTAGTTGCTGGTATTGTTCACAGACTGACGGACAGATACACGTTTTGCCGTCAATCAATGTTTCAGTATGATAGACCCACAAAATCTGGATTCACAACATATAGGAAGTTACTTATCAGATATAGGAGCAACAATTGCCCAGTTTGTTTGGTATCATATACCCACAATACGAATTTTTCTATTGTCAAATTGCCGTTTTCCCCGCAGAATTACGCTTTCTCTATACTACATAAGTAGTGTGAGAGAAAGTAAAATTTGACCCACTTTTCAGAATATTTTCAAATGCTGTTAAGGCATATTGTGAAGTACCCCTAAAAATCAACTAGTGGTGCCATAGAATGCCACAGACTTCCTCGTAGTAAAGTTTTGTAATCTCCTTCTTGTGGACTGGCTTTACGGACTTGCCCCATCCACTTGCCAGGTGCTATCTATCGCCGCCCAAAGTGCATTTTTTGACATTTTCTCTATTTTCGGTTTCCTAATAGTAGAATCGAAATATCACTTTAAGGATATTAAAGAATAGTAAAACCTCGTCATAAATGGCAATTTTCATTGAAAAATTTGGAGTCGTTTTTAAGTAAATGGTGTTTAAGCTTCACTGTAAATGTGAAATTTAAAGACTTTTTGAGTTTTTGAAAAACTTACTTAAAACCATTTCAGGTATATTAACTCACAAATCCAATCGTGATTACAAATCTCTGGAAATGTGCATATTAACGGCGTGAGAGATATAAAAAAAAAGTTTGTGTGGTTTCGGAAAAAAATGCACAGAATAGAATGCAGCAAATTTAACATTATATCTTTTTGACAGTGCAATTAGCACTATCCGTTGGAAACGTTTGAAGAAAAAACTTGGAGCCGTTTTGGAGAAAATGATGTTTGAGCGTTTCTAAAAATGTGGAATTTTCAGTTTATTTAAACAAAAAAACTGTTCAATTTTCGAGAAACTTTATATAACATCATTTAAATCACATGTAATCAGAACTACAATAATGTGAACAAATTACCAATAATAAACAGGTGAGAGACAAGTAAAAAATTATTTTTATTTAGGGTGTAGTTAATGTGAAGCCCCTGAGACACAAAAACATATCGTCATCGATTTTGATAAAATTTTGTTGTTGATGAATAGATTACCGGCCATTGTTGGTTGTTGTAACCCATTGTTGTAACTCCTCACTCATAACAGAAGGTGATAATGAAGGCTACCTTTTGTTCACGTTAGCACTATAAACTAATACTTTTATATATTTGTAGAATAGTTCAGTTACAGAATAATTACTATAAACTATATTTAGATCTATTTACATTCGTTTTACAACGCTATCAGTATCGTATTATTTATTAACTTTCAATTATTTTACTTTCTCGCATACTGCTTATTTTGATCAAATGTTCTGCGATTTCAAATGAGTTTTACAAAACATATTCACTGAGATGTATTAATTCAGAGAGATATTGTAATATAAATAGTATTACATAACCATTACTAATGGCGAGAAAGTACGTGCTGTTCTAACGCCATTAGTTTCCTGCTACCGCTACCGCAGTAGAGAGAAAATTATGTAATGCTGCGCGAAAAAACGGCGAGTTTTTGACAGAAAACCTCTTATTACAGGGCCCTCGTAACGAAAAATTGGATAAATCCAGTTGCTAATTTTATTAATGTCCTCTAACACATGGTGTAGTCAAAAGTCATGTTTTGTGGGTCCTTCATACCGAAAAATCGAATGATGGCAAAACGTCTCTTCGTCCGTCCGTCCGTCCGTCTGTTCGTTTTCCGTCTGTCCGTCTGTGAACGACACTAGCGACTAAACCGTTCAGCCGATTTCCTACAAATTTGATATTCCCCAATTGATCTGACTGGTGTCACGGTCTCTTGAATTTTAAACAGATATTTTAATTTTGAGGGGTGCTTTACATGAATCCTCTGGGCCATTTCACAAATTTTGAAAGTAAAAGCTTAATTGTTTTCGATTACATGGTTTTGTTGGATAGTGTAATGCGCTTTCATTATCGTTATCATCTACTAATTCGATCATCATTTATGGTCCTCAATGACCTCGGCAGTTGCAGGCCTCATAAATCCTAATTAATTAAGGAAGCATCCGCGGTCTTTACTTGTAAAACCTGTACACCGCTAGCTTACCAACTGCGGAATATGTTGCCTCTTTTGCTGATGACACAGCAATTCTTGCATCCCACGAAGACACGCACAAAGGGTCATAAAACGTGCCAGGACATGTAAGCCAACTGCAAGAATAATGGCGCACCAAATCTAATGCCTTCTACTCTAAACATATTAACCTGCACATTTCGCATAGAACAATGCCCAGTGTCACAATCAATAACCGTACTCTGAGTACTATCATCTGTTTAAAATATCTGAGATTACATTTAGACCAACGATTTACGTGGCAAAAGCACATCACCATCAATAGACGAAAAGCGATTACGTCTGTTGCAGATTGCACAAATGAGTAACCTACGATATCCTATGCCAATGTACTAAAACAAAGTTCCGTTTTAGAAAATATTAAGGCCTATATGTAACCATGAAATACAGCTCTGGGGATCACAATCACCTCAAAGAGAGAAATATTGCGCATATTAGTCTAATTAACATCATGCAAAATACCTTGATATTTATCCAATGATAGACTGCATAAGGGTAGGATCTAGGCATACCTACCAATCAGAAAGATATCATCGCATACAGCAGCAATTAGATAATATTAAACTAACATTCAAACTATCCAGCTCTGAAATTACTGGATAACAGTGAAGATTGATACCGTCTCACGTAACACCATGTACTAAATTCAATCAATATAATATTTAAATATAAGTGTAACAAACTCATTAAGGTAAAACCCTCGTCTGTAAAAACAATACGTACAATTTGCTGATTGTTACATATTTTAATACCAGATTGTTAGTACGCAAACAAAATATTAATATTACAAAAATACAACTTAGTGAACAATTTCATTCTCAAATTTTCACTGTAGTTCCCTACTTAAAAATGTCGGTATTTATGTTCATGAATACACATTGAATGATAAGAGTTGTTTGAACGATAAAGAAATATTACATGTGCATACAAAAAGAAGATGCAATCATGAAAATGCCTCAACTAAAACGAAGATTTTTCTCGGAACATTTCGAATTGTGGAATTCTCAGACTTTTCCATTAATATTTTCTATTACGCTTTCTCGTGGCTTCGTATGTTATGAACTATGAATGTAAAACAGGATTTCTGGGAACAGAAGTGCATTAGTATACACGCTGCAACTTTAAAAGAAAGTTTCGTGGGATGCATACATTAACAACGCTCAAACCTGAAAATACTTGTTAAGGGCTCTGATAGTCAAGTCTCTTGCTTAGTTAAGCCTAAGATTCGTGCTTACAGAAACACTGTAATGTGGGCACTCCAGATTCACATTTTCTTACAAAGCTATTCGGACTAGAGTAAAACATCACAGATTAACGAAATCTTCATTAAAACTCTGTTAATATTTTGACATTTACTCCCTGGGAATTTAGATGAAAAATTGAAAAAAGGTTTGTACATTATGTTTAATTTCTTAGCAAGGACACGTTTTGCGTGTCACGAAATAAATGTTTTTGACTTTGTTCTCAAAACCAAATTGCATGTTTTTAGATTAGATTTATTAATAATTCTGCAATTAAGTTTGAGAACTTGGTGGCAGAATACACTAACTTAACATTACAGAAATTAACAACTTTACTAAATTTACAAACTTTACAAATTAACGTAAACAATTCACCGTGCAATCTTTCATAGCACTCCACTTCACCACACTTCACTTCACCGCACTGCGAAACACCGAGCTGTAATGTCTTTCTTACACAATCATGTCCGTCAGTGTCACAACGCCACGGCACTGCACATAATTAATAATAATAATAATAATAATAATAATAATAATGATGATGATGATGATGATGCTAATGCTAATGCTAATGGTAATGCTAATGATAATAATAATAACAATAATAATAATAATAATAATAATAATAATAATAATACTTAATTTCCACGTTATCTTTGCTGTAAGTTAAACGCCATTCGCGCAAGTCCACGTTCAGAAGGAAAGACAGCGGAGGGGCGCGAGTGGGAGAACCGAGAGGGCGGGAGTCAGCCGACGGAGGCCGCGAGGGAGCAAGGCCGGCCGGCGCATCCCGCCAGCCCGCTTGCGACAGGTGGCAGGCGGCGACACGCACGGAGCGCGAGCGGGCCCGCCCAGCGGCACTCGCCGTTCCGACCAAAGCCACACTCCGGTTGTGCACGGCCTGCGCTTCGCAATCGATGCAAGACAAACTATACTATCATCTTATCGATACTAACACTGTTGTAGTTACGTCAAAAAGTATGTGTTAGGAATTTCAGAAACCCCGTAAGTCCACTTTTTTGACAAAGCCATTTTATTAAAAAAAAAGAAACTTATAAACAGATTTATCTACTAAGAGAAAAATGTCACTTGTTATTTAATTGTTAAAGTTTGTACAGAAGGTTGAAATTGCAGTGAAAGGGAAACCTCGCATGTGCTGCATATGTAGGGTTTCTATAGCATTGCCTGGTGTTGTATCCCCGCAGCAACTGAACTCCCCAACACCTTAATTTAACAAATGGCTCTACAACATCACTCACCTTCTCGCATTATTTGTAACTGTTACTCAATATTATAATGCTAGTTGAACCTACAACATGTTTCCACGCAGCAAATAAACAACAAACAAAAATCCAAGCTGTGATTCAAACTCACGTCCTTGAACTAAGCACGCCATTAAAGGTATCCCTCGATCAACAGTCTCGAAGAAAAAACCTTCTCGACGCTTAAAACATAAAACTGAACATTTTCATTTTGGAATTTTCTAAAATTTAGGAATTTTAAATGTCATTATTCCAAATTTAATTTGAAAACCAGATATCATTAAAAAAACTAGTAGTGCTATAAAATGGCACAGAATTTCTCGTGTAAGTTAGTTACTTCATTGCTTGCGTCCGGGTTACCTCTTCGATTTTGCATCATTCCTTCCCACTGTTATCTATCACCGCCTAAAGGCTTGCCGGAGCCTCTTCTAGTGCCTCTTGCTCTTCTGGGGGCATTTCCTGTGAAGAACAGCTTCGCACTTCTCGAACAGCGCATAACCCTATTTCGATCTTCAACATTAAGGTATTTAACCATGGAATATACTGACCCCCATCTCGACCGCTTGTACCCCTGTTCTGGGTATAGGGATCCAGTTCCACAATTACAGACACAGACAACATACAATTATCGATCATGTCAAGAGATGATAGAAGGATTAGGGTGTAGGCAATACATGAGAGTGTGAAAATGAACTCCACGCCACGAACTCGACTTTAAACATTCATGCCTTACGCGGTGTCAAACCCTCAAACATTCAAACCCTCAAACCTTCAAACCCTCAAAGCTTCAAACCCTCAAACCCTCAAACAGGCTATGGGTCGTGTCCGCGTACTTGGACTTACCTACCCCAAGACCCTGACTCACGAGGCGGTATCACTTGACCGTACTAATTGTAAATGAAGAGCGGTTATGTAACAAAATATTAATTTGGTAAAACTAATAATACAGTAAAACTTACTCAGGGCAGAATCGCAAGGACCAATATTTTTTTCGCATTTGACAAGATTCCATACTAAACAATTTAATACTGTTGAATTTGTTTGGCTGGACCGCAATTTATGTTCACATTTGACAGATTTTCGCATTATACACGTTATGCACTGAGCAAGTTTCACTGTATTACTAAAACTGACCTCTTTATGTATATCTGCCTTCAATGTGCCTTGCAGCATTGACTTCTGTATTCTACGTGAAGAATGTTAAAACCATTCGTTTCCATAGCAACAATGGAAACAAAAGTTACTTTAGCATTAAAATCAAGCAATACACTCTCAGTAATGAACAATTTTCGCAAAATTATCCAACTGTCCAAAAAATATTTAGGGATCTTCTTAAAAAAATGTTAACAAAAAGGTTTAATTTACTTTCATGTAAGATATAGATTGGAGGAGTATTTCTTTCAAAAAACGCGAAGATTGATCAACATTTTCTCAATTTTTGGTTCCCTTATAGTAGAATGTAATAGTATCGCATATTTAATAATATCGTAGAGGAGTGAAACTTGGTTCCATATGCTAATTTTCATTCAAAACTTTCGAACCAGTTGTGCGAAAATGTCGTTTGAGCGTTCCTGAAAATTCGCAATTTGAGGCTGAATTTCACAGAAATATTTTGTTTTCCTCAGACTTCAGACCCTCGGCCAGATCGATCGAGGAATGTGAATTTTGAAGAAAATCGTCACAATGGTTTAGACGATAGTATTGTCTGTCCACAGACAGACCGACAGTCGGACAAACGTTTGGCTGTATACACTAAGATGCATTTTCTAACATATTAATGTTGACGTTCTATACCGTATTGTGTAGGTGTTTGATCCAAGAGATCAACTGATTAGACTCAGTGTAAGAAGAGTATGAATCGCACTCATGTCCCATGCGCAGATAATCCAAAAAATAATTTCGCCTACAGAAATTGCCTTTAACATTAAACCAAAAAGTAAATAAAAACAAATTTAAAAACGTTGTTCCTGACGTTAGGGCATTTATTATTTGCTAAAAATAAAAATCATTCACTATTTCGCTTTAGGAACAGGGTACGCCTAATATGGAAAATATGTAGGCCTATTTACTATCTCGCCTTACGGTATGAGAGAAAGTTATGTAATCGTGCGCCAGAAAAGGCCAAAATTTCGCCAGAAAAAAAAAATACCCTTATTGCCGGGTTCTGGTTTAATTACGAAATATCGTGAATTTCTAATAGATTGAAGAGAATAATATTAACCACGCGTGTTTATAAATGAGTAGTTTAAGTAATTATCTACACTATTCTTCACATTTGCGCTTATTTGTGTAGTTGTAGACGAAAATGTAAAATGTATTCCACAATCGAGCACTTTACTCATATTGAAACATGGCGTATTGACACGTTGGACGAGACACAACGTAACACTGAATGGAACCGGCAGCGTTCCTCGCTATGCTCCAGAGTGTGCCGCAGCAGCCTGTGGGTGAGAGCGACGGTGGAGCTGTGGCTATGGCGGGGGGGGGGGAGATCAACACTCCAAGCCAACGCGCATGCAACTCGACTGAAGGTTCAACCTTAAGTAACGATAGGCACCAGGTAATCCGAATCGATATTCAACATCTACACCCGCGACAGAATTTCAGTCTGCGATTATGCGGATTATTGAACCGAATTCGCATTCAATAACCCAATTAACTACGTCTCTGTGTTGTGGGGCCCATGCGCCCCAGCCCCCTCCAGTAAATTGACTGTCCAGTCACAAAGGTCTTTGCACGAGGGTTTAAATTTGAGGGTTTTGAAAGTCATTCGATCAGAACTATTATTTGTGCTCTATGCTAATTTGAGTTTCGGTGTTTTCTTCGACAGAAAATACAATAAAATACCCCATAGTTACGACATATTAGAATTGATAATTTGTAATATTAATGCGATATGTTGTGGAAGTAATGGGCGCTGTATGACATTAGCGACCAAGACAAGAAATATATGTTCTGTAAACTTTCTATGTAAAAATATAAATTCAGTTTTTTAAGGTACTCGTATGTACTTTATTTCTCCCGAGACTTACGACATCCGTGAGTATTTTGAGTAGTTTTTATGTCGCATAATATAGTTTAAATAATTGTAATATTTAGTTTGTAATAGTATTTACCTCAACCATGCGTAGCATCTACCATACAGTAACTTCAGAATAATTTCCTAAATCATATGCGAGTGTATCCACAGAATTGAGTAAAATAAATCGAATAATTTATTATAAACTTATAAATATATTATATAATTTGGAGATTAGTCAATAAAATAGGAAGATTTCCACTACAATGGTGGAATGTTGACGAATGTTAAAACATCAACTATTAATTTTGTCATGTTTTTTAAGTTAACATTGAGTAATATTTATTTTGAATTTATAAACATATTTTTTCTGACTATATTCAATTTACCGCACATCTTCTGCTTCAATTCCACTCTGTTCCCAGAATGTGAGAGTCGTAGGCTGTTGTGTTCGGCTTCTGCGGTACACAGAAAAAAGCCGAAAAGGCGGGACGCACGCGCGGAATATTTGGGAGGGCGACGACTCGCAGCGTGTTCCGCGCGGCCTGCCCTGCGAGGGGAAACTGTGTGGGGGCGGGGGCGGGGGCGGAGGGGGCGGGGCCCTCGGCGGAACCGCCACCGAGCTCCCCGCGCGGCGTGACCCCGCCCACAAACTCCACCGCCGCCGCCACCTCTCACGGAGCAGTTTCCTCTCGCAGTTTGGTCGCTGCCACTTACTTTGCCTAACCAGCGAGGACCAGAACATGCAGGTTATCCTCCTTCTCGTATTTTACTAATTTTCCTTTTCGTAAAACTAGGAGGATTAGGACTACATTTCAACGCCAAATCGAAGTCTTCTTTCCTGAGAATTGTTGCTTCCTTAACGTCTATGATTCACTCTTACTCTTCTCGTTTGTTTCTTTCCTTTCTTTTAGTCCGTTTTTGAATTCTTCCCTCCGCATCAGTCAGACTTTCTCTTCCATTAGCCACTTCCCCGCCATTCCTCATTTCCTGACTATTACATTCCGCGCCCTTCATCCCATGGCGCCTGTTTTCCGATCCCGGTCCCCCTGCGCCGGCGCTTTCAGTTGCTACCTCCGGTGTACAGTGCGTGGAGCCCCTTCTGCAGGCCCCAACCCCTTCCCGGCGTCGCTCCCCCTCGCTGTCGCCCCTCGCACTTTGCATCCATCGCCCCCCCCCCCCCGGGGCGCGCGCTAGAGAGGGCTCAGTTTTCACCGAGCGGACCCGCTCCCCGCCGCCACACCTCCTCTACCGCCCACGCGCCTAATCAATAACGTTTGTTGTGCAGCAGGGAGCGCTCCTCAGTTCAGTGAATGCTTACCACAATGCGTTTAAAAACGGTGTCGTTGGGCCTGCCGGCGAGCGAGCGCCCGCCCGCGCCCACCCCCGCCCCCACCCCCACCACCGCCTCCGCTTCCGCCGCGCCCTCACCCGTCCCGCGCGCCCGCACTTCCCAATTTGCGCTGGAGTGCCACCCGCGGGCGGCCATGGCGGGGTGGGGTCAGGGAATGGGCGGGGAGGCCGGAAAGGGCGTGGCGGGTAGAGCACGGGGGCCGTGGGACGGAGGCGGCAAGTGCGTTTTATTAAATGGCTGTGAGAGAGCCCGGCCGACCGCCGGTATAAACGCACCAATGGTCATAAGTGTGCTCGCGTGCGTCTCACCGAGTTCCTCGCACAAGAGCCCTCTCGCTTCAACTCGCCTCCTCTGACCTCTCCCTCGTTGGCGTGCGTCATACATGACGTCATCTGATTCCCTAAGCCACACGTTTCTCATTATGCATGCGAAACTTTTCTCATTCCACACATTTGAACACACTAATTGTGTTTCTAGCTTTTGAAGGCAGGCACATGCCGGCGTTCTAACCCTACTTGAAACATTGTTTCCCGTCAGATCGACGATGTTAAACAGAAGCGCTGTGTGTAGGGGAGAAACAGGAAACGTTACAGTGATTGCCTGGCCATTTCGATGAAATCGCTACTGTTGAGAAGGAATCTCTGATGTCACATTCTCGTATAAGAACAGATCGATTGAAACGAGTGATTGCAGAGATTTCTTAATTCACCTACTTAATATACAAATGAGTAAGTTAATTAATTTTCATTTTTATGTTTAAAAATGTACATCTCAAATTCTATGCATGATAATTCCCTTTTCAGTACAAAAAAAACTTCTAATAGTGCCTCAGTTTAATTTGAGGCATTCATTAAGCTATTTTTACTTCCCAGAATAGTACTCTTATATCTTCAACAAGGTTACCACTCTTACATTAAAGACTTCAAAAACACTCTACTAAATTTTCATAAAATATAAATGTACATGATAATCTGTTCTAAAACGATTTAGAACTTTAAAAAGTTATATTGAAACAAAAAAATTAAATAAAAACAGAAATAAATGACTAAAGATATTGTCTGGTATCAATTTTAATCAACTTATGATCATTTCGATCGCGTTGCGATCATCAACAGAGCTAAAATGTAATACAAATATTATACAAATATTATTAAATACAAATATTATAACAGGTTGTAGGTAACAGGTTATTGTATGCACGATGCGTAAGCAAACTGGGTCGTACATACCTTACAGCTTCTGGGCCGAAAACAAAGTTCTGCGAATTTTTTGGGCGTGTGTCTGTTTAAGAACACAGCCGGGCGGCAGCTGGGAGGGGGCGGGAAGAGGGGTGGGGTGCGGGTGTAGGGTCGTAAACCGCGGGGGTGCTGGTGGAGGCTGAGAGACGGTCGGGCGAGCGAAGGTCAGGGGAGTGGGGAGGGCTGGGGGTGGGTTAGGGGTGTACACTTTGTGCTAATTTTAGCAGAGGTGACGAGAGTTCAGGTATTTGCTGGTTGAGACATGTCATGTTCTGTTTTTTGAGTACGTTGTGTATGTGTATGGTTTCTAATTTTATTGAATGAATAAAATTAAAACAGACACACGCCCAAAAAATTCGCAGAACTTTGTTTTCGGCCCAGAAGCTGTAAGGTATGTACGACCCAGTTTGCTTACGCATCGTGCATACAATAACCTGTTACCTACAACCTGTTATAATATTTGTATTTAATAATATTTGTATAATATTTGTATTACATTTTAGCTCTGATGATGATCGCAACGCGATCGAAATGATCATAAGTTGATTAAAATTGATACCAGACAATATCTTTAGTCATTTATCATATAAAAAGGTATCTACATCACCAACAATCCAATTAATAAAAACAGAAATTAACTTTAAACAAAGGGTTTGTTTTACCATTGCATCCATTACGTTCAAATCTCGGCCGTATATTTCAAACAGATCTGGTGGAAAGGAAACAGGTTAAGAATTCCCATGCGTCAGCGCAAACAGATACAGATAGAAATAACGGAAAATGCATTGATAGTCTCCTCTACCATTCCACGCTGGCGATTACTTTCTAGGAACTCACTATTTCACCAACCAAAGTAATTTGATACCCATTAGCCTTCTACAATACGTAGAAAAATTCATCTCTGACTGAAGTTAATTGGAACTTAATGTATATTAAATTATTCCAAGGACTAATATTTTAGTCATTGTCACAGAAAAAGTCCACACCGTAAGAACTATTCGCGTGACAGACATTTTCGACATCAAATCCTTCTTCAAAATATTCGAATAGCAATTAAACAGAGTATCGTTTTGTTATACCTATTTTCATTTTTCTCATTTTCATATAATGTTACTTATTTCAAAAAATTCCACAAAAATTATATTTTGGATACCGAGACCAGTGCTCTGTTTGACTAGTGCCAACAGAAATCTTTCCTAGGGAGATATATAGCCAACGGTGTGGTTTCGTCAAATAATGTTTTCGTACACGCACATCCTAAGTTCCTAACGACATCCTACATGTCGTCACGTTGACTAATTTGCGACAATCTATAGATCAACAATATTCACAGAACTGCGCATCTATAATTAAAATACGCAAATCAGGCGCATGGCAGGCGAGCTGGGTGTGCCTAGTTTTGTACTCAACCCAACACAATATTTGACATCGACAGTAACAAAAGTACAAAGTGTGAATGAAGATATTATCTGACATGACAAGTGGATATTTACGGGTACACTAAATTAAAGCATTGATAGTTATTTAAATAGTGGAAATTGTGTGAATTTATTAATTATTATTTATTTATTATTAATAATTTTAGAATATTATTAATAATTTATTGTTAATTAATTTATTATTTATAATTATTGTTAATTAATTTATTATTTATAATTATTATTTTAATTATTAATTATTATTAATTAATAATTTTTAATTTATTTCGTGTTTTCAGGCGTGACAAATATTATGGTCTTTAGAACGTTCCGAAGTAAGTGTAGTGCATGTCCCTTCCTTGAGAGGTGGCGGGGATCTTCCCCTGCTGGAAGGGGAGATCCCGCGCTCGCCTTCTCCAGGTTTCCCCTTTCACTTCCCAGCGGGGCACCACCCCGGGCCGGGACAAGCCTTAAGCAAGCTCTCGGCCGGCCTCCCGACTTGGGGAGCGGTGTTGGCCATGTAAGAATAAATGTGTGTGTGTGTGTGTGTGTGTGTGTGTGTGTGTGTGTGTGTGAGCGCGCGCGTGAGTAAGGGGAGGAAAGACGACAAGTTTGAGGAAAGGAAGATCGCTCAAAGTCCGTTTGATAATGTACTTCTCCAGCATTTGCCTGGTGCGATCGAAACAACTACGAAAAACTACCGATCAGAGACTAGAGGCCTCTAGAAGCAACCTCCAAACGGCTGAACTCAACCTAGCTCTACAGCAAGTGCCGAAAGTTCGCCACCGTCGGAGCTCGAACCGTAGGCCCTCTGGGTCAGAAGCGCTGCAGAGGCAACTACAATGCCGCTACTGAACCTCAATATCCCAATTCAATCGCTTCACCAGAATCAACACCGCCAATATCTAATAAATATCGATCCTTGAGATACCGAGAGTATCGCGGGGCGCGTCGAGGGGCGACAGCGGGAGGTCGAGGCCTGCTCCTCCTAGGGAATTCGGCCGCCGCACCGCGCCGCACCACGCCGCGCCGCGCCGCCGGCCGGATAAAAACGTACTTGTTTTTTCTGCGATCTGTCAGAGATGCGGCGGCGTCGGATTTCTCATTAGGTCCACCGCATCGGCCGTCGCCGGCGCGGGCGCAGGCGCGCGGGCGCGCGGTCGGGCTCCGCCTGTCGTCCGCCGTGATCAATGCTGAGTGACGCTCCGAGAACTGGTTTCGCCCTGAGTTGTCGACAGGCGATTCTGTTGTGCGTCGCGGAGCCTACATGTGCAGAGGGACCAGAAAGAATGAAAGGGGCTTCGTTGTTTTTGAGGTGGCTTTGGAACAACATCTAATTGACGGCGTTGTCAAGTCAGCCGGGATGTTATCGACGTAAAAAGCACAATGTACAACAACAGATTCGTAATGCGCGAAAGAAAATTCGTTGATGCAGATGAATAGATTTAAAATACTGTCTGATGAAGGAATATGAATTCCGATTTTGTATCTACGTTTGGTAGGGCTACCACACCGAGAATGTGTGAGAGTGTTAGGTCGTATCAAAGGAGAACGCAAAGAATGGAAGCTTGATGAATATGCGTGTAGCAATGATTTGGCGGATGGGTGAAGAAAACCTTCACGAACCCACTTCGCTCTCCTTAAAATCTACATGGAAAATCTAGATGGCCGGGATTTTAAGCTCGTGCTCTTGAGATAAAGACGCCAGGTGCTTCTCGCTACACTTCGAGTCGCAGGCCAGACAATGTACTAGAGTAATACAACATTTTTCTCACTAGAAATTGATTGCTCCCCTTCGAAAGAAAATTTATATATTGCCTTTCACTGTATTCAAAAGGAATCGACTTCAAAATGTGCACTTGATGTTAGATTATGTGTATCATCACTTTCACTAATTTTTAGCGTGAATTATCAATCAACATCTGTTATCTTCACGATTTTGAGAACAAGCATCCCTTCTGATGCACAGTTGACTGAAAATTGCAAATATTTACCAGCCTTCTGCCATGGTAGGTGCTAAAACTCAATGTAATTAAAGAACAGTAAAAGCAGAATTCGTGTTTAACACCAATGAGACAAATAAAGAGTTAATCACTTAAACAAGAACAGCCAACAAAAAACATCAATGAAACTTGAAATCAATGAAATTATTTCTCTTCTAAGATTCCTTTCAAAATAAGCTCGAAGAGTCGCAGCTAAAGAACCAAATAATGTATTTTCAGCACCTGCGGTGGAAACATTCTCTTCGCTTCTTGAAAAGAGAAAGTAAATTATTAATTCCCTAAATCGGATATTCTTCATCAACTTGCTAACTTTCCATTATCCAAGCTAACAAAAAAAATATATCTTCTTATTTTATAACAAGAGTCTTCCGTTGAGTATTAAAGGAAGAAACAACCTGAGCTACTTCAATCTGATTTTGATTATCATCACAGTGGTGGACAAAGTTTACCTACGACGAGTACAGTGCCATGAGAAAACATTTTGTATGAATTTTAAAAGCTTATATTTCGTCCACTTGAGACACTTAAACGAACTTCATTGGAATGTGAGGGCAGCCTCATTGCCCTGCATACAAGAGGCCAGACACGTATTTACATCAGAAATACAAATTACATACGAACGCCATACCCGTGGCTATACCAATATAATTTAATTCAGGCTAAATAAGTTTCTTTTGTTAATTTAACGAAGATACTAATACAATAATGTTATGTCTAAGTATCATTCTCGATGATCAAATAGTTTCAAAAGATACATTATTATATCATTATTGTAAAGTGTAACAATTATTTTGTTTGCTTTGCATTTTAGTTATTATTCACTATAATCAAGTAATATATCTGTAACAATATATTTTTCTTCTTAAAGATTTTACAATTGCCTACGGAAATATTGCAATAGATTATATCGGTTAGAAATGAAGCATACATTGTGATACATCATGAAATCTTTTGAGTAATCTGCAGGCCACGCTTTAAATTATTACATTTTTACTAACCTTGTGTCAACCATGATGTATAAGCTGCTCTCTGGTACAATTAATTCAATTTAATTAAATAAATATTTTTGGAATAGCATGCAATAAAATCAGTTTTATTTCACCAAAAATACTTGACAATTGGTAATTCAAAACATCACATATAAGCAGTTTCAAAAACGGATTCTGCAAAAGGACAAGGAGTTTTATAGCCAAAACATAAATGAGAGAAACGTGGAGCATCTTAATTGGTAATGACAATAGACGTCTGGAATGCCCTCCTGGATAACTGACTTCATTCTCATTCCTGTCGTGGAGCCCTCCGAGAACACTTAACGCGAAAAAAAAGGCCGCCTGCAAACCCAGCCACCTGTTGTCGAAACGTTATCGACCGCGGGCGGCTGGGCGACCGAGCGCTGCCCTTCCGTCGCAGGTCGCGGCGCTGCAGCGCCCGCCTGTGCCGCGGCGACCCCCCGAAGGGCCAGGGCCAGGGCGAGGGCGCGCGCGCCACGGTGGCCGTCAAGGCGGCCACCGAGGGCGGCCCGGTCGTGGTCGCCGTCGGGGAAGGCGACGGCGATGAGGGCGGCGAGGGCGGCGAGGGCGGCGAGAGCGGCGAGGGCGGCGAGGGCGGCGAGGGCGGCGAGGACGCCGAGACGTGGCTGGTGGTGCCCGACACTCACGAGGGCCACCCTCGGCGGAAGCGGTGAGTGCCCTGAAGAGCGTTTGCGATTGGCTGGAGATATCGCCCCCCCCCCGTGAGATGAGAGCGTAGGCTTCCGCGGCCGGAGTCAGTAGCTACTTCGCCTTTCGAAGTTCGCAGAATGGCGGACGAAACGTTGGTACCTGTGGTTAGGCCGCGGCGTCTTCCGGACAGCCAAGCAGCCACAGGCGAGATGTTTCGACGCGTCATGGCCGATTGCCGAGGATTTTCGACAGAAGGAATGCAAGCGGCGTGTGAAGCGTTGACGGCAAACCCAATAGCTTATGTTAGAGAGACAGGAGACTTCAATACCGTCAGTGAAGAAGCTCCACTTTCGGGAATAGAATTTCAACCTTAAATCTATTAACGCACGAATTAATTCTGCTCTACGTAACGCGCGCTCATTGACGCCCAAGCCCGCGTAGGCATTGTTGGAGCTATCTGGTAGCATGTGTTTGCAACTCTTATCACCAAAAATATTATGTATCTATATTATAATAATAGAGCGTAAATCGTTTTATACGAGAATTTTTTAATAAAAAGAAGTAAATCGTTCTTCTTTTCTGCGCATTCTCCGTCCAGTTCAGTGCGGACCGACCACCGTTCACTTTCAATGGCCTCTCCCTAATTGAGTTTTTCAGTTTTCTCATATTAATGTCTTAATGTTTGCATTTTTAAGACTAAATAGGAATTAATGGACCCTTAGTTTTGCATTAAAAATTAAATATTGGCATGAAATTATTTTTAATAAATATTATTTGCTACAAAAAATTTAAATACTAGTACCTACAAAACTTTATTAAACAATTTCAAATTTGATAATATAAAAATACACTTTATTAAAATAAATATCCACTGTTTAAATCCAAACACTTCAATTTATGTAAGAAATTTATTATTGTTATTGAGCAAATTTTTAGTTATATTGATCTCACACTTCACACACCATAGAGTTTTGTTCTGCCAATCATCTTCTAGTCCTTCCTTCTCCATCGACATGTTGATGACGGTCTTAGAAGTTTTCCTTTGTCCTCTTTTGGAAGGGATCGACGTAGAAATTGTTTCTGGTTTGATGAAGTGGAAGGGCGGTTGTTTACATTGTAATTCTTATCACTTGTCTCTCGACCTGCATAATGAGTTAGCTCTTTGTTACGTATTCAGTTTAACAGAGTATACTGACAGTATCTGACAATATATGTTTTGAATAACCAAATCCATTTTTTATTTTTTTTAAAAAGGAAGGATTACCTTTTTGAGGAGACGATAAATATTCATCATCATTTATACATATTTGCGGATGACAGCCAACTTCTTTCTTAATTCTCTTTTTAACATTTTTCGCAAATATAATCGACAACGAAGGCACTAACATTAGCAATAATGATCGAGAATTCATTACTTGTTGTGACAATAGTTTTTGCTTGTGATAATGAATAATGGCTTGTTGTGTAACCAGCATTCGTCTCTTTCTTTTGAATAATATTCAGAACAGACTAAATTTACTTCAATTATGCTTTTTTTCTATTTTCTTGCCTATTTTGAGCTCATTTTAAAGCAATTTCCTTTTCTCATCTCTAAGGACAAATTACAACTATCTTCTCTATCGGATTGTACTGGAAATATGTAATTTCTGTATCTTACTCCTCGAAACAATAAATCTAATACCGGCTAGAGTAATTTTGTGCGACTTAAATTGTTTTCAAAATATGTATTGGTCACCTTGAGCTTTTAAAAGTAATTGAAGAGTAGTCCAGTTAATAGCCTTAACGAATTCTATAAATATTATTTGAACGAGACGAAATTGAGACACCATCCACAACTTTACTTCGTTTCATTTATTTAGCATAGGATAATTGGATACAACAAAGGTTATAAAAACTTTTGAGTAGTGAACATCTCATGCAGCGTTAAAACTTTAATAAAACATCACAAAGCTTACCCTAAATGGCGAGTTTTTAGTATTATTTTGTGACTAAATTATTAGATTTTTTTATTTATTGAAGAAGTGCTTTTAAATTTATGTTGTTAAAAAAAAACAAGAACATGGAAGAAACTCCACTTTGTAGACTAACACATCAATACAAATTAAACGAAATGTTGATGATTGCACTATTATGATTACGTATAGGGTAGTATTAGGTTAACTGTACTAGTTTTTGCTTTTCACTTTTTTACATTAATTTTCATTCAGTTAGCCAAACGTTTATTACATATTAATATTCAGCCACAAGTAAAGAACAGATTTTAAAAAAATATTAAGATTCTCGCTTTAACAAAAACAGGATATGGAAAAGGGATTGAGAAAAAAATGGTTCACAGAACTCCAGTAGGGTATGATATTAACTGAACCGCCTGTTAGGGTTAGTTGTGTCATAGTTAGTTGTCCATGTTAAACACAATTCTATATTAGTGAGAAATATTCCAAAACACACAAGCCTTTATTAATTGTGAACCATTTTGCAATAAAATAAGGAACTTTACACTATTTTTACAATGAACTATCGATTCGACAATTTAATTTTGCATATTCATATGCAAGGGTCCTTGCAGTTTTGATAGTTTGCAAGCTTAGATTACTAATTAATCCAATTAACAAGTAAATTTTCTTCATTTGAAAAATTCAAATGTTCATTACTGAGTCTCAAATTAATGTTCTACAGTCTTTCTACCTTACAACAGTATCTTGTCCATGTTGCTCTTGGAATTCATGTATCTCTGTGTAAATTTTCCGTTTGGAATACTTCCTTGTTGCATCCTTCAACAGCTTCTCTGGAGTGAGTGAGTATTGAAAATTTCTGGGGGCGTGGAATACTTATGTCATTAATACTGTGAGTGTAGTGAATGTTATAACCGGAAGGTCACGGTGACCCTCCCCGGAAGAGCGTGAGATCCGGCGCTGACCTACACGTAGGCTTAAGGGCTTCTCTCCTTCCAAACATTTCCCTAGCGGGGAACCGTTCAATAAATGACAAGTTCTAAGCGCCCGAATGTTCTCCAGGTATGTGTGGTGGTGTAGCGCAAGTAACAACAACCGTGTGTGTGGTTGAAGTGGAGGGGACATGAATGAGGCAGAGTAGTTCGCCCGCGGTCTGCGGTCCGTTTGAGAAAGCACTGCTCCGACATTCACGGGGTGGTAGTCAGAGAAACCACAGAAAACTATCGAGCAGCCGGTCGCTAGAAGTATCCTCCAGACTACGGCTGAACTTGACTTAGCCGTAGTGCAGCTAATTTCGAAGAAACCGCCAATGCTGGCACCTCCCGGGACACTGCAGCGGACACGGTTGTTATCATTGGTCTATCGGGCTGGTGGTCCTCTTAATAATTTCAACAGTTGGTTGTTGTAGCTCTCACTCTTGGCATCTTGAGCTCTAAATTTAAAAAAAGGATTAAGATAGTATATCCAGTACGTTAACTGAGCCACTGTTAACATATCCCCAAAAGCTTTAGCTCAGTTAATCCCGTTGACACTTTTAAAGTGTTATAACTTAACCTCAAGCATCACTTACTATGGAACGTATTAATTTAATAAATTCCAAACTGTTCTCGATTTCAACCACATGATTACGATATTTATTTGTTAATTTTATTTACGTGTAAGTTTCATTTATATTATCGAGAAAAAACACATCTACTGTATTGAGATTTAAAGGATGAAATAACGACGGCAACAACATCAACAGCAACTTATCCGCTACAAATGTGCAATCCTAACTAATTTTATAACAAATTAAAATAAAAGTTCCCTAGAAGAACATGTTAAGTGAATTGGCTCAGTGAATCTCCATGACTGTTAAGTTCACTCTACCTTACTTGGCACTACAGTCATGAATGTCAGCATTTTCCGTGTGTAAGTGTGTTTACTTAACTCTAGGTCGTCCAATTTAACATTAATTTGGCACGCATGACCCTCAATTTACACGCCCGAAATATCCGCCGTCTTAGTCTAGGAGATGTTTCTCCGAGATCACTAATCACGGCAATTGAGTCCCTAGCGGTGCGTATTGTTTTAAGTACACCATCGATATCAAATCACCTTAGCATGATATGTTCAGACGGTACCAACAATTTTATGGCATGGTCACCGAACTGAGGAACATTTTTTCATTGAATCGACTGGGAGTTCGACTTATTACAAAATTCCCAGTTATGAGATGTTGTTTTTCTTTAAATCTTCACATGGAAGTTATTCACATATCTTTGCAAGCCAACCGCGACCTCTGGGGGTAGGCAACCCAGAATCTGAGAACGCTAGAAATTGAAGGAGTTCAGTTAAAACCCAAAACACGAGAAGAATAAAAATGTCTGGCGTGTTTCTCTCACTATGTCTCTCTCTATCCATCTCTCTCTCTCTCTCTCTCTCTCTCTCTCTCTCTCTCTCTCTCTCTCTCTCTCTCTCTCCATTTCTCTCTCTCTATCCATCTCTCTCTCTGTCCATTTCTCTCGCTATCTCTCTCTATCAATCTCTCTTTCTCTCTCTCTCTCCCCATCTATTTCTCTATCTCTCTCCATCTATCTCTCTATCTCTCTCTCGCGCTCCCCCTCTCTCTCATTCTCTTTCTCTCTCTCTCATACACACGTCCTATTTGATTTGGCAAAGCACAGCTCTTAACGGGCCCCGTTTAACAGCTGGAATACAGCGCCTCACTCGCGCGCGAAGGGCTGCCGGTCCCCTCGCGGGCGGCGAATGCTCCGGGGGCGACGATAACGAGGCGGGCGCGGCGAGGACGCGACGCGAGGCGACGCGACGGGGTAAATAGCGGGCAGCGGCCGGAGCGCTCTTCTCGGCCAAACAGACGAGGCCACGACTGTGAACGAAAGGAAGCTCCCGCGAGATAGCACTTTTAACGCCGAGGTCGTTACTAGCTGACACGTGCCCCGGCGCCAGGTGGCCGAGGGAGAAGTCGGGCGCGGAAGCCGCGATCGTAACGCGCGCTCAGACGTGAACGCGTGAGCACAACGGCGGCGCTTACTGTCGCTCCGATGTCGCGCTCTGAAATCGGGGGCGGCGGGAGCAGGGTGAAGTAAATGCCATGGCCGAGGAAACGCGTCTGTGATATCACTTTTGTATTATAACTTTTCCTTACATCAGACATGGTGAATGATTCGTTCGCTGATCGTTATTTTGGTGATGACCTGTGATGAAGTAATGATAAAATAAATGTGAGTGAGAACAGGAAAAAAATCGTTGGAAACTTACCGTGAGCCCTGCTCTAACACAAATTCTACACGCTGATATGCTACAGTCGTCGTTGGCATACGTAGTATTTGTTTTGAAGAATAGACGCATTATCTTTCCACAATGTTGATCTACCACGTTTCATTTTCATTTTCAAAATCCCTCAAATATTCTTGTCTTGTCAATATTTTGTTCACAATTTCTTTGCTTCAATTTTAAATAAAAAATATTGTATTATTACATTATACGTAGGACATGTGGTACGATCTTTTTAATTACATCTCATTATATCTTTTTTACACTACCATCACATTCATCCTTCCTGCATTTTATGTTAATACCCTTCGTTTATACCCTATAACTCATCTTACATCTCATTATTCTTTCTTTTCACCTTCTTCCTCTTCGTATTACCTTCATTACAACATTTCTCATTACATCCACTTACATATCCTCTTATATAAACCTCCTACTCCGGTCGTCTTTCAGAATTATTATCTCCTCCTTCCACACTCTTCCTTCTCTCGTGCCCTTCTCCGTTCCGAGTTTGACCACACAGGAACACTACACAGGAGACGGCAGTTTTTGGGTGGGACGAACGATCGTCCCGGGTCTGAGTTTGGCTGAAGTCGCCAACATTAAAAAAAACTATATATATTTAGTTGTTTCTTCGTCCATCCATAATATATTCATAAAATAAATATTGTGTAGTGTACTTAAGTAGTTAAAATTATTATAATTTTGTAAAGTTTGTCTTTCGTGGAGGGAGGGGGAGTAAAAGTATATTATGCGCACCAACAACCTAGAGGTCGCGCCTACACAGAACACTTTTCTTTTAGCTTCCTTTCGCAAGTATAAATTGAGAAATGCAAAACGAAGTAATAGCATTAAATATCGCTATTCTATAGTCCAATTTAAATGTAGTATCTCTTCAAGGTCACAAGCTGGAAGAAGACAGGGACATTGTCAATCAATTGGGAGCATCGATAAGACTTAAACATTTGGTATTGAAGCTCCCGATTAGATGACAGTATCCCCCTCTGTTTCCAGCTTGTGACCTTGAAGAGATACTACATTTAAATCTATCTATAAGACATGACTTGCTCCTTAATTGAGAATTCTGGTAATTAGTCTGAAACGAAGTAATTCGGGTGTTCCAAATATCTCTCTTTTCTTTCGGTAGTGATTGTAGCTGCCTCGTTAAAGTATTTTGCCTGTGAATATTTTTCGAAGATCTTTGAGTGACAACCTAACTTCAAATTGCGCTTGACTTGTTGGCTTCTATTTGATTTATTTATTTCAAATATTAAGTGTATTTCATTTGATATGTAGCAAATACGTAAATCACAAAGAATTTTAAATGTGAATTATCAAGAATGAAAAACTTTGCAGGTTTTCTTGAAGATGGGGACTCTGTCATTAAATCCTCATTTCGATTATGTTAATTGGAAAAATCATCATGAATCCATCAATATATTTTAAGATCTTTTGTAAAACATGCTTTTCATCGTTCTTCAAATGAGATCCGACAAGCCGAAATAAAATCCTCCACTAATCAATTCAGAAATCATTAGTCCTTCGTTTACCAAAGTGACAGTTAGGGAGGTGTGAATTCAGTCATTGTGATAAAAGTGATAGAGTATAGAAAGAATCGGACACGATTCAGTGATTGTGAACTGAATATGTGTTTCCAGATATTTGATAGCATTGACCCAGCATTCGCGATTCAAATCTTTAACCAGAATCCGATCGTCAAAAGGAGATTGGCGGCTCAGCAAAATGGCTCGTCGTGCTCATTTTCCATGCGTCAGGCTCCAAATTCGATTCCCTATGGAAGGAAGTTTAGGTATACGTACATCTTTTGCACAAAATTCTCAGATGACCTGTCTAAGAAAATAGGGGAACTTTGGAGACAATGAGCAGTGCTGATTTTTGGCATTAGGGGTGAACAAATTTGTTTGGTAGGTCCGGTTCGACATTTTCTTAGTTAGGCGAGGAAAGCAATAAAAAGTGTTCTTATTACCAACGTTATTTATTATATTTGCAGCTTTCGACGGCTTACCCATCACCAAAGTATAGTGAAATGTCTGGCTTCCAGAAACCAGACCTAATGATGATTGCTAAGGCTTCGAAAGTAACTCGAATAATAAATAAAAATGTTGGTAATGAGATAACTTTTTATTGAAATGTTTGAAAAGACACTAATAAATCAATATTCTAAAGAAGAAAACAATACCAAAGTATCACCCTTCCTCCAAATCACTAATATGCCTATGTTTTTTGAGGTCCTACCAGCATTGCGCGCGGCGATGGTGTACCAGACTGTTGTACCCAAGTTGGCGGGTTCAAACACGATTGAAGCTGATTGATTTTAAGGGCGAAAAAATCCTTCGTACGCCTTCCTTCGGAGGGGAAGTAAAGCCGGCGGTCCCATGTTAGTAGATTTACTTGCATGTAAAAGATCCTCAAGCCTAAATGACGCCTCTGAGCAAAATTCAAATCGCCTGTTTCTCGCCCAAGAAATACCTCCTTTCTCTGCTAGTTGGTGAAAGGAGCGTAGCGAAATTTGCATGGTCAGGTGGTCAGACGGAAGAGCAGGACTCATGGCCTGAGTCTCACCACGTAAAATAAGACATTAATTCAATTCAATTCATAGTGTTTGAGAAGTTCAAAGCGAACCTTCTAATATGGTTACAATGAAATCAAGGCCCGTTTAATAGGAAAGGTATTTCTCATTACCACGTCCTCTCGGTTACGTTGCCCAGGCCGCTGGTCGGGTTGCACACCTAACGAGCCGTGGACGACGCGGCCACCGGGCGCCTCGCGCTGCCCGCGTGCCTGCCCTGACGGCGCGCTGCGCCCCGTGTGTTGCAGCAAAGAGCGGCCGCACGCGTCCTCGATGAGCCACGAGAGCTCCAAGGAGAGCGACGAGGCGGCGGAGGCCGACCTGGACGAGGACGAGGGCGCGCCCGAGCGCCCCGAGGGCGGCGTCGCCATCGCCGCGCCCACCGCCCCGCACCAGGCCAACAGGTGAGCGCGCCCGCCCGCGCCGGGCGACCAACGACCCAAGTTGGGGCGTTAGCGCAGCGCGTGCCTGCCCCGGCGCGCAGTGGGCCGCGTGCCCCGAGCCCCCGGGCAAATATCCCGCTCCCTTTCCTAAAGCGGACGGTTGGGACGCAATGTTCCCGCCGCCGAAATCAACAATCCTACGAATCTATAATATTTTTTACATTAAAAAACTGTAATATTCGCGTATTTTCCGTTATTCGAATATTTCGTGCTCTAATTGCACTTTGAGATTGCCCTTTTCCCCATTGTATGACACAATGTCGAACACATTTTTTTGCTTAAAAAATTATATTGAAAATTAAATGTTATTAATTTGTATTCTACCTGTTTAACTTTTATGGAGTATACTTCTTTATGATTTTAATATGGAATTAAAAAGTGAGTGAAATTTATCATTCTGAGCGTATTTCCGATTCTCTGATATTTATAAAAAATATTGTAGACAAATTCATTCCAAAATTTTTGTGTTAATCGAAATTGTTCTACTAGCTGTTATTCATAATACTTGAAAAACATTGTAAATTTCAAATTGAGGGTTCAAGACCTTTTGTTCTTTGGCTTCTGAGAAAATCGAATATTCGTCCCACCACCATTGTTAAGCTTCGTAACAGTGCGTAATACATAATTATCGGAGGACACTACACCTAGGTATTAAAAGTCTATCAATAGTGGGTTTACCTCACCAAGGCGTGAATAATAATTCATGCTCGGACCAGCAATGCTCGCCCAAAAATTTAGAAACACATCACGACCATATGGTTTAAAACGGGCAAGTACTGTCATTCCCACTAACCTGATCCTCACCGGTAATTCCGGTGCAAAAAGCGCCCACTGTGAGTGGCACACGCTTACACCCTCGGCCTGCTTGCGCCGGCGCCCCTCCCTCCACCCCCGCCCCGCCCCGCCCTCGCCCCACCCCGCCCCGCCCCGCCCCCGTCCCACCCTTCCCCGCCCTGCCCCGCCTTGCCTCGCCTCGCCCCGCGCCGCCCCGCGCCGCCCCGCCCCGCCCCGCCATCTCCCAGCCCCGCCCCGCCCTCGCCCCACCCCGCCCCCGCCCCCGTCCCACCCTCCCCCGCCCCGCACCACCCCGCCTTGCCTCGCCTCGCCCCGCCCTCGCCCCGCGCCGCCCCGCGCCGCCCCGCGCCGCCCCGCCCCGCGCCGCCCCGCGCCGCCCCGCCCCGTCCCTCCCGGCCCCTCCCGGCCCCGCCCTGCCCCTCCCCACCCCGTCCCACTTCCCCCCGCCCTCGCCCAGCCCGTGGGGGCCGGGGCGCGCACGCGAGCGCAAGGTATCGCCCGCACGCGCGCTTCCCCGCGGGAAAGCAAGGCGCTCGTTACCATTTGCTCGCCCGTGCGGCGCGGCGCGGCGCGGCGCGATGTCGGTGCGCGTTATACAATGTGTGCAAACACCTGCTGCAAATGGTTGCTGCTATGAATCCATTAAAGTTTCCCTGCCTTCGCCGTACCCAGAATGGCCCGGAACGCGTACTCGTAGATCGCGCTTGCGCAGAGGAAATTGTGCGTGTCGAAATGGGATTAACGATTACGACACGTGGAATCGATGGCATCAGTTAAGAGTAAAGCACGGAAGATAAATATTGTGTTTTTAGTATAACAAGATGAAAATGTAACCTACACACTACATACGCTAAGGAAATAATTGATTCTTTATCGAATCTAAGACGTCTGCTTTTGCTAGTTTTTCGCTTAATTTGTAAAAGTCAAATTCTTGCCATTATATTATTTACAATATCAGTTCTTATATTTCTATATCTTTAAGAACAGGTTTCTATTACGATGAATGTTTTTCAAAACCGAAGGGAAACAACATAATTCCGGAGTACAATTTTTATTTCACTGCAATTCTGAATGCCTCAGGCACAGCGAATTGCAGAGCAGCGTGGAGGTGGGCGGGGCGTTAACCGGGAAGGCCAGGGGCAAAGTGAAGCTGTACACCGAGGGCGAGCGGGGCAAGGCAGGAAGAGGGTATGCTGGAACGAAGCTGGGAAGATGACAGGAGTGTATGATTTTGATAGAATTAATTCCTTTTCCAGCATTATAGATAACTGTGATAAATACATACAAGGGAAACGCTAGGTACTTGGTTTATACATAAAATGCACTGTTACAAGAAACATCTTTTTTTTTAATCATAAGTGTGTCTTCACACTGTCTAGAAACGACAATAACACACTAACCTAAAAACATTATTAAGTAAGAATGTAAATATTTGTTTCAATTGCATTTATATTTTAAGAAAGCATTTCTTTATAACTCCGCGAATCATACAACGGCGTTTCAACATTCATTTTTAAAATGTATTTTTCTTTAATAATGCTAAGTAATTCCAAAAGATGTTCATTTTTTTGAAGAGACGAAAAGAAGATTCGTGTATGCACAGTTCTCAATGCAAACTCCAAGACGACGAAGCGACGTAATACAACACTTCACAACCCTTTGATGTTTCTCCTCAGTAATAAATTTATCCTTTCCACACAGATGTTTTTTTCCCTTGGTCAAGCTCGTTAAAGAATCATCTTTCGGTTTTACTTTGTTTTTCGTTTCCTACTTTCGTTCTCGAACGCATCTTTCAATACTTCTTTGCTATTCTCACAGTGCTTGTCTTTTTAAGTGTATTTTGTCATCGGACATGCATGTAGGAGATTCATGTAAGAAGTGGTAATATATTAGCCCTTTGCTACTCTTAACAAATAATACCGAATTGTATATTTAAAATTATTGAAGTAATTGATTGAAATTGAAAGTCTTTGGTAGTCAAAGAAATCTATTAAAGACTGCTGCTATTAACGAAAACAGTAAGAGAAAGTAGTATGAAATATTATACAAAAAATAGAAGAGAAACTGAAATTAATTTAGTCCTCTAGAAACGTTTATTGGCGGAAAATATACCCGCTGCACATTTACGTGCATTAGCCTGTTTGACACTGCAAGATTTTACAGCCGAATAATGTCTTGGTGCATTGGTGGATACGTTACACACGTAAAAGTATGCTAGAGGTTGTTCTTCACGGTGGGTGGGCTACGTTGAAAAAGCAATTGTAGTACTTCGCATCAGAAGGGTCTTGGGTGGAGGATATAGGCCTACACGTGGACTCATCGCATCAGCTTCCTGTGGTGCAGAGGACGAGAAGTTGTTTACATAATCGAATAGCGCACAGCCAGTGATATCCAAGGCCATCCTAATGGTCGGCAGTGATTTGTGGACCGTTGGAGAATTATTTCGAAGGATGTTAGCTGGGAGTAATGTACGCAGTTTCCTTTCGCGCCTAATAAAACAATGAATTCTATTTACGTGTCTTTCAATTTCCCCCTCATTGTAGCGTCCTGTTGCAGAACTCAATTTTGTATTAATATTGCGAAACACATTCCAGTAACCTTCAATCACTTTAATGGGTGTCTCTTCCTGCTGCGGTATTGGCTGATAAAATATAGTTGCCGTGACTTATGGAATGACCCTCGTATGAAATTAAAATATTTCCCCGAATCACCAATAGAGGAACATAAAGCCATAATCAAAACGCATTGTAATATTATATCTGCCAATCTTCATTGCGCATACTGCACAAACATAGGCTACCGAAATAGCGTTTGAGTGTTGGGAGGGCCTGTTGCGTTGGCGAGCTGAAGCTTGCACCGCCGCACGGTGACTTGAAAGGCGAAAAAAGCGGGCAAAATCCATTTTATTAAAACTGTCCTACTTGCCTCATTTAAGCATATCTGAAAGAACAAAAAACGCGTCATCTTATACAATAGTTTCAAGTCCTTGCCCATTATTGAGTGGAGCACACAAAATATGGGGCGATACATAACAGCAGGAAGGTCGTAAATTCGTCAGGTTCGGGAATCACTATTTTTCAGTAATGAAATTGAATTTTTTCTTCGATACTATACAACTACGTTTCTTACAATAAACATTTTTTTGTATTTTCTTATTAATTGGAAATAAATCAACGATGAACACTTGCGTTTATTGACTTACAACAAAATGTACACACATGGATTTGCAATAGCATTACAAGAAGGACTAGGCAATGCTGGCGTCTATGCGCAATTCTGGAAACTAGAGGGTAGGGTCTGCTTTCCGCGCGGCCGCGCTCTGTATCGACGAGGAGAAATGAAGCCGGAAGAGGCAGCAGTTTTCGCAGAAATTTTGATCTGAGATGTACTCAGAAAATTGAGGGTGTTTTTTCGGTAACATTTTCATTCTGAAAGAGCTCAACAAGAATGTATACAATGGATTAGAGTATATTTTTAGGAGAGTTTATTATATTAACGACAGAGGTGGAAAAGATATCACATTTTTGGTACATGTAGGTGTAAGGGAAATTTAAATGTATAGATAAAGACGTGATTTAGAAAGTTCAGTGTAATTTGCATTACGCGTGACTGACGTGTCTGCACTTTTACAAATATTCTCATCGTTTTTTTTAAGTTTTAAATTAGAAAGTAAACAATTATGATTATTTTGAGGCATTCTTTAAATATAATCAAAAATCTGTAGACTATTACGTATGGTTTTAATACCTCTTCGCCCTCACGTCCAAACCAGCGAATTAAAAAAAATTCGGCCTTTTCTAGCGCACGTAGAACTCGTAAGGCGAGAAAGTAAAAAATCTGACTTCAGCCCATTAGATTCTATGTCCAAAAGAATTAGGTGCGCGATCCCACAACCCAGGGGGCAGGTGCGTAACCCGCCGGGAGGAGCGCTGCTGCGAGGGCCGGGCCGGGCCGTGTGCCGTGGTCGCGTGCGCCTGGCGGTGGCCGGTCGAGAAGGCCTTCACCGCTCCGCGCCCCGCCGGGCGCACGCATCGCGGACTCACGCCCCCTCTCCCTCCCCCCCACCCGTGCGTTACGCAGGCGCAATAATTCATTAGAATCATTTCCGAATCCCCCCTCCGCGGCGCCGCCCCTGGGAACGATCCTCTGACCGCCATCGACCGGCGTCCGGCCCTCGCCGCCAGCGCCACCAGCGCCGGCCCTGCTCTGTTTGCGGAGTGCATTTCCACGCGGGCGACATCAAAAATCAATCATACTGATACGCGTTATAGCAGGCCGCGGGGTTATGTCGCAGAAGGAACGGAAGAGCTTCGTGATGGAGTTGTGAGAATTTATTGAGAACTGAGTGCAGCCAAGATTATACGTCACGCGCGTTCTGTCACATCATACATGTGAACCCGTTCAAACCGCTCTATTTAACATACAATGAAGGAACTAATTCATTTTTGGTAGTAAAGAAATTATGTGAAATTTCAATTATGGTCAAATATAAGATTTTTTGTTTAGATCGAGGATTCTACGATTCCGAAAAGTAGTAGCTTAGGTACTCGTACATCATAAATGGACATGATATGAGAAATGAAAAAGGATTTTAAAATAACGTTGTCGTAGAATGACTGGTCTCATCGGAATGATTAATAAATCGTATAATAAAATTAATCTTAATGAAAATGTGGCATTGAGTCGAGCGATGTGATTATATATTTGTGTTTTAATGTATTTCTTTCATATAAAAATCAAAACGAAATAAGAAATATTAAACTCTTTATTGTAGGTAGTTTTTCTGAAATTCTCATAACAATTAATACAATACAGGAAACAACGTTTACATTTATAAAATGTCTAATGCGGAAGAATTAAAAATGCGGTAGTATCTTAGAATTACAATTTTTAAGTTACTTGAAATTTAAGAAAAACGTGCCGAATAGAAAGTATAATAATTATTGTCGTCATTAGGCCGATAAACAGCAAATAACATGGAAGTTTGTAAACAAAGGCGATTGTTGTTTATTACCAAAAGAATCTGTTATTTGTGTAAATGACCGCGTTCCTTCAATACTGTTCATGATAGCTTATTAAACAGCTACGACAATTTTACACTTAATGAATAAAAATGTATTATTCGGGGTTTTCAGTGCCAATGTTTAGGTTGGGGTAGTCAGTCAAAGTTCTCTCTTTTGCGGCACCAGTAATAAACTTTCCTGTAAACGCATTCATGTGGTCATTTCATTGATTACAAAATCATTAACAAGTAAGTTATGAAGTATTACAGAATTGTGTAAATAATGAGATTTCCATGTAGTAATTTATTTCTGATCGTGCATCTGCTGCTGTTGAATTTTCAAGAAACCTTCTGATAGATATATTCCTGTAAAATGAAAATGTTTCTTAAGCTAACATTTTATTGGTTTAACTCACTAGCGAATTATAAATAATAGTGAAAAATGTCAGTTTTTCTCTCTCTTGAAGTGTTTATACCAGCGAAGCTAAAATGTCTATGTGCCTGGTCCGAACAACAACTATAGTACAGCAATTTTACGATTATTAAGGTCCAAAGAACTACATGACGCCTTATTAATTTAGAAAGTTACATCTGTGACCAAATACCATATCAATAAACTCGTGTGGTACCATATTACTAAGCTCTCGCAGTTAATAGTGATAAATAGCACACCATAAACTGGCAAAAAAATTCGGCAACAACAAAAACTGACAACAACAATAAAAATTATTTTAAAAGTAGGTATTTTGGATGCAGTTGGAACAGTAGTTTTGAGCAGGACCTGAGCATTGTCACGTACTAAAGATATAATAATGTACAGATATAATTATAAATTAAATGAATAATTATTATTACTGTATAGTTATGTGTTCTACAAATGGCCAATAACATCCTGAAATGTTTGAGTAGAGATACGTTTTTACTTTACTTACTACCTTTTTGTAACATCTACTACGTTTTGCTATAATGCGTTTACTGCTTTACAGTTTGCTCAAAAATATTTCTAAATCGATTAAATTTTTCAAATGCAAATATGAATTATATCAGTAATCACATTCTTGCTACTCGAAAACATGAAGCTTCTTGCAGTAATAAAAAAGCGAAGATTATGAAGCGCACACTCCCCCCCCCCCCCCCGTCCAGCGAGTACGTCCTCAGCTTTAAAAGCAGCATTAAACCGATAACGCATCGCACCATTTCCCCTTAACAATCGAGCAAAGACAAAAGACATACTACTGCCTAATAAACCTTTCCCTATCTGGCATTGGATCGCACGCGAGGCAGCTTCGGAACACTTTTTAAACATCCCTCCCGGAAGCGAGCATGAGGGGCGGCAGCGCGCTTCGGTCGCGAGGAGCGCTTGCGGCAGGACGGCGGCGCGGGGGCGGGGGCGGGGGCGGGGGCGGGGGCGGGTTGTTGGGTTGCGGAGACGCATGAGGCACCACTCACCGAAACCGGCTCATGGACGTGCGTAACAAAGGAAAGGAGAAAGAAATTCGGAGAAATGAAACATTGCTAATATTTGCGAGACAACTTTCCTGAACTACAGAGCTCGTGAACAGCTTACAAACTCTTTTCCACTGTTGAATCCAGATCTAACTTTTCTCCACTATTTGTCTAGTATTGATGTTCGTAATTCTATATTTACTTTCCGCGCTACTTTTATCATGTTCAAACTTAAAACAGTTATCTAGTTTATTTCAAAACATATGACTGCCGATAACAGGAAAAAATATTCAATGCTTTACGGTAAATATTAAGTTCATCTTTTTAATTTGCAGATTAGAAGCGCGTATGATTGACAGTATCAAACATATTCGAAAATACATTATTTAACAAAGCTAGGGTGTTAGAAAATTTCCTTTTGAATCTCCCTCATTCTGTGAATTTGTATAAAATAAAGCTGAAGCCTTACAAAAGTTTATGAAAAACGGGAGTCATATTTGATTTGTCCCATTTTACTTTCTCCCTTTATTTTGTATGAAGAGAAATAATTACAATCGCGCGCCGAGAAAAAGTGAATTTTCGACAGTAAAATTATGGCTGGGTCTTGGTAATGAAAAAGTGGGTAACTCTTGTTCCTACATATAGCAAATTACTTTCTATTACACGCTGTTTAGTCAGAATTCATGTTTGGTGGGTCCTTGATACCGAACAATCGATTGACGGCAAAAGGTCGGTCCGTCTGACCGTGATCAATACAAGCTCATAAACAATTCAGACGATTTTCTCCAAAATTGGTTCTTCCCAATCAGTTTAAGGAAACTCGAGGTCCTACGAGATTGAAATGGAGATTCGGCGATTTTTCGGCGATTTCTTTCAACTTCAATCAATATTAAAGATAAGAGACAATGAAATCTGTTCCTGAAGGTCAGATCTTGAAATAACGTCATGTTCAATTTTTCGAAACTTTGTGTAGTTTTCGTGGGATTTTGCGTTTAATTTAGACAATTAAAAAATTTCAGAAACAGCACCAAATTTCTTTAAATGTTCTCCCCATATGTATCAAAGGAAGGTGCTACTCTCATTTCCGGCAAACATTTTGAATTTTCAGAAATTGCGAAAATTTAACATTGCAAAAAGTACAATATTGAAGATAAGATTATTATCTTCAATGAAATCTCTGATAAAAATCAGGTCTTTAAACAAGATCAGGAAGAATTTAATAAAATATAAATTTTCTGCGAATTTCTGCTGGATGTGAATGCAATTTATAAAACATATTTTTCCAAAAACCGCTCCAAATTTTTTCTTTAACTTTTTTCCTTTATCCGGATAGAACAAGGGACGCTTTTAAAAAACACATGTCATTTTCGTGGAACTCTCAAAACTACAAAAGTGAGAAATAATGCGATATGCTGTTGTAGCACCTTCTATTTTATTCACTCGTTCATTTAAATATTTTAAACGTCTCTGTCGATTGAAATGTTTGTTTATGTTAGCTTTCATTTGGGGTCATTACATTCCACTTTACAATTGAGTGACCGTAGTCTTTGGTGAGGTGGAGGGGAGTGCCGTGGAGGGGGTGGGGAAGTAACGCCGTTCCGTCGTAGGACGGGTGATGCGGGGCTGTGAAGTGTGGTGATGCGCGAGGCGGCCTGGAGTGGGCGGGGCGGAGTGGGGTGGGGCGGGGCGGGGCGGGGCGGGGGGCGGGGCACGGGTAGTGCATCGGTTATTCTTGGTGAGGTGGAGGGGTGTGCCGTGGAGGGAGTAGGGTAGGGGAGGGGGTAGGGGAGGTGATCGTAGGAAGGGTGATGCGGGGCTCTGAAGTGTGGTGATGCGCGCGGCGACTTAGAGTGGGCGGGGCGGGACGGCGGGGCGGGTAGTGCATCGGGCGCGCGCACGAGCGGCCGATCGCAGCGGGGCAATAATTCATTAGAGTCATTTTCATAAGCCGCGGCGGCGGCGGCCGGCTTAGCCCGCGACGCGGGGCGGAATGGATGCGGAGCTTAGCGTGCGGCGGCGGCGGCGGCGGCGCGAGGGCGAGGGGTGGGGGCGGAGGCGGGGGCGGGGCGCGAGGGCCGGGGATAGCGTCGACGCTGAGAGTGGAGGCTTCGCCGCGTGCGTGCGGGGTGGCCGACGTCTCAGACAGGCTCACTCAGCAGCGTTCGCTTCTTCAGTACTCCCTTCGCAGTCTTGCGTATTCATAAGGCGCACTAACACTTCCTCGGGGAAACGCCAATTGTTGCCGGTTCAAGAGTAACAAAACTGCTTTGGTTGTACTGTAAAGTCATTAAGGCTGTCGATTGCGAGCAGCTTGTCGGATCAGGATTAGCAAGTTGTATTTCGTCGTTCTGAAGAGAGGATATTCCCCCTCTTTGTTTCCTACGACGTAGTACTATCGATATCATAGCCTTCTCATCTGCATCAGAGAACTCCACTCTTTTCTCTGAGAGAATTACATCACAGAATATATGTACATTATACCTGCAATTCTATTGCACATAAGCGCTTATTTATATTTAATTCGTCACTGTTGCCTCAATTTTCCATTCAGATATAATCTAAATTTGCAAATCAACTAGTCAATCAAAATCAAAGCCTAGATACCTGGATAATTATATCCAGCTATTTAATAGTTTTTTATTGATTAAATAAGGTTATCGTATAGTTATAATCTTAGAATTTTAGTATAGCATAAACTATTTTATTTTCAGTGAAATAACTCTAACTTACTTTTAGGAAAAGGAAATATTAAATATTTTCTGGATGGTCCTTCCTTCAGAATTCGACGAATTAATAATATTTTTCAAATTGACGGTAATACATAATCTGGACGGAGACTAGTGCAAACTCAGAGGAACGAAAAGTAGCGCTTTCCGTGTGATGAAAACAAACATTTCCTGTGCTCCCTTTTTACGTGCCGGCCTCTTCACGGCTCACCGACTTTACATTTCAAAGAACTCGCATCCTGGAGCGAACGCCGTGTACATGTATGCAGTCACCGCTGGCAGCGCCTCCCCCTCCCCTTCTCTCCCACCTCCTCGGCCCCGCCGCCGCCGCTTAAGACGCGCTAAATGAAATTCTGCGAGGCGCGTCTCGGCGCTCAATACCTGGTAACGGCCGCCGCCGCCGCCGCCGCCGCCGTCGCCGTAACGGCCACGTCCCCTCGTCAGCGGCCGGCGGCGCCGGGGCGTCGTTTATTTGCGGGGCGTAAAGGCGTGGGCGCGGGCGGCGCGTGAGCGCGTGTGATAGCACGCGCGCGCCCGGTGCGGCGCGGAGCCTCGCGGGAGAGCGTCGTGTGCTCGGAGGGCGAGCGCCGTCACGGGGCGATGAAGCAAGGGGGGCGCGGGCTATGCAAACACGCGGCTCGCACGTGCGAATAACGACCGGCCCGTGGCGCTCTGCCTCGTATTACGCTAACAAACAAGACTGGCGTTCGGCGATGGCGAAAGACGCGCTCTTACTGCAACAGTCGTCACTCCCGACAGCTTCTTACTTACTACGCTTAGAGGAAAGGTCGTCCGGTGTTGGGTGGTGCTGTCCAGTTCCAATCGACTAATCGCGGCTGGTAAGGTTATGCCCCAGTCAACTTTAATACGAAATTACTGATAGGGTCGTGACTCATTTACGATAACTACGTAAAGTACGCACTTGTTTGACGCGGAATATCACAACGAAGTTGACTAAGCGCATTTCACGAACGTTTCGTTCAGCCCGTCTAGGCCCTGGAAATTATCTTGTTATTATTATTTTTACTTCTTGCATTAAAATTATACGAAAATAATAAATATTAAATATCGACATAAATGGTATTAGTTAAGAACCGCTCGGAAAATAAATATATTTGAAACGTTTTTCCATTTCCACCATTTTTAAATAACGTAAAATATTTAGTTTTTTCTGACTTTTAATTTTTTCAGATTTTTACGATTTTTTTCGTAAATCGTCTTTGATATTTCTAATTGCAATACATCAGCAATTTACACATTGTTACGGCAGAGTAAGGCTAATGAAGAAAAATGACAATGTGAGATAAATGTAGCTCAGAAAATTCGAAATATTCTATTATAATTGCCGCTCTATTTTGAAAAAACGCGCATAAAATTCATCACATTATGCCGTGATATGATTTTTTTACGTGGATCTCTGACTCTCTGCATTTTGTATAAGCAGTTTCTTCTAAATAACGCGGAACAGCTCGTGAAGCGCCTCTCGGCGTCCTTTGGTCGCACAGCAGCAGCCGCTTTAACCCGTCGCCATCCAAGGGCCCTCGAGCGCGCGCAACAGCTCACGTAACCTGTGCGCACGCGCGCCGGCCAAACGATTCGTCGGTTTCCCGTTTCACCCTCCACACGCGAGAGCGGCGAGGGGCGAGGAGCGAGGGTAGGGGATGGTGTTGGCGACGAGGCGAAGGACAGAAGCCGTCAGGCAGGGCAAAGAGGGAGACCGGGGATGGGGAGGCATATCAGAGTAGGAGGGGAGATGAGGGGGGAGGGTGGGGCACAGGACGTCGGGGCGGCAAGGCTGCTGCGGAGGGTGAGGTGGTGGTTGGTGTGGGAGGTGTGAGGGGAGGAGGAGGAGGAGGAGGAAGGATGTAGCAGAGAGGCAGTTGGGTGGAGAGCGAGGAGGGGCAGCTGGGCGGAGGGCGAGGCGGTGGCGATGTGGTAGGCGTGGGAGGGTGAGGGGAGGAGGAGGAGGGCAGCAGCAGAGGGGCAGTGGGGGGGCAGCTGCGGGCGCTGGCTCCGTGTGTGGCACGTGGGTTGTGGTAATCGCGGGCGAAGCCGACAGGAGGCGAGCAGGTTGCCGAACGGCGAAGGCGCGGGCGGTTGGCGGTCGTGTTGCGTCGCGGGAGGCACCTCCAGCGGTTATCGCGTCGCCGCCGCTGCGCCCGTGGAAAAAAAAAGAGCGGGGACCGGTGCGTGTGAATGGGAAAGAGATACGAGGCGTAATTGACGTACAAATGGGAGCACGTGATTCAAAGCCGCTCCACACGACGCAACGAACGCTCCACACTTCTTTCAACTGTACGTGTACAAAACGCTTCGCCATTGGGATTCACGTTTCCAAATATGGAATTTTAAGGAACGCATCTTTTACCGTTTTGTCTGTGAGAAATGCAATCAAACTGTGATTTTTGTACACCAGACTAGAAGACTGAATATACAGTATTTGCAATTGTCGCCATTATAGTCATTTTCACCTTATTGTAAACAATTAACTCTAATTTCCTTTAATTTCTACACAGGTCCAATGCTGAGAATATGCAAAAGGAGAGTACTTGTATGCATGTGTATATGAAGATTTTAATAATAAGCTATGAATATTACAGTAATAAAGGAAGGAAGCCAAGAAAAGTACTTGTTTTAGGCGTCAAGAGAATTAGATTATAAATACTAACTACGATAAGTAAAAAAATGAATGAAAGAAGGACCCATTTTTTTCGTCTAACAGAGAAATATTCAATCAAAGAATTATGTTCAATGTAAACTAGAGACTCAAAAATTGATTCATGTAAATCATGTACCCTTCCGTGGAAACAGAATATGATAAACTAGTATAAGGAAAAATATGAGGAAAAGAAAAATAGGGAAAACCATTAAAAGAGACGCCATTTGGTAAAAGTTCTTATGAAGTATTCTTTTGAAGGTATAGCTTTAGTAGTTCAGTTAAAAAGAAACTTTCAATGCTAAATTAAAACAAGCAACTCAAGTGAATTGGTTCGAAGGGAAGAGTGTTGTGAAAACCAAATGCCTATGAATATTGAGAAATTTTCCAAATATTTTTGTTTCATTCGATAGATTTCTTTGTATCGTACATATCTACTTTATTTTTCGGTTTTAATTTCCTATTAGATCACTACCAAACGCATAACCCTTCATTTGAATTCGGGATCCGATTCGTTTATTAAGAGTACCTACGTTTTAGATTGCTTCAATGCCTTCGTTCAGATGATTTCTGTATTGCTACTGAATTTCTTAGCGCTTCCAGCGTACAAAATACATTACGGGACTGACAGAGGTTGCAGGGAGAGGCAAGCTAAGTCAAAAGGGTCTTGTCAACATCAAAAAGCAAAAAAAGAATTTTCGATTGGAGGAAACTCTGGGGAACAGGCCAAAGGGAAAAAGAAATGTATTTGAAGCCGGGGAATTGGAAGACGGTACGTTACCTACGAAGGCAAGAGACAAATCGCCAGAAGGAAAATGAAAAACGCGAAAGCAACATGTCGGAGGTCAAGGCAGGCGAGTGGAGAAGGACTAAAGAAGGCATAGAGAAAAGCTTCTTCGAGTACGTACACGCCACAAGCAGTAGAGAGTACCGAAAAATATGGACCGCGCCAAGAATGTGACATGAATGGATGCGTCGTGAAACAATGGTGAGTGGGGAAGTGGGCTGGCACCACACGCGAGCGCAGGTCAGAACCACTCGAGGCCCCGTGGAAGGGGCGATTGGGGTTAAAGATGCATTGGAGTCATTCATCTTAGTTTACGTTTTGTTAATATAAGAATTTTCACGTTTGGTCTGCCGGTTATGGCCGCCCGGGGAAAAAATTCCGGGGCCGCCTCCGCCTCCGCCTCCGCTTCGGAACAGGTCTGGAGCGCGGCGACGCCTCGGAGTCTCCGGGCCGGGTCCTCGAGGGGGCCGGCGATTAATCCCCGCGCGAGGGGCGGCGGGGCGGCGCGGGGGGCGCGGGGCGGGCCGCGCGCGCGCGGGCGAAGACGCGGCGCGGCCACGCGTGTCGCCCGCGTTCCTTCCCGGCCCCGCCTCGCATTCCACGGCCCTCGGCTCATCCCGGCGCGGCGGGCGGCGTCGCCCCCTTCCCGCCCCGCGCCGCGCCGCGAAAACACTCTTTCAATCGGAGGGGGCGGCTAGGCCGGGTGGAGAGGACGGGGAAGCGACGGCTGAGGGGAGTGGCGGGCGAGAGGGGCGGGACGCGGGGCGGGGCAGTCGCAGACACCTTTCCAGCGACGGTGACAGCAGCAGCTATCGGCGGCGGGGACGCGCTCTGCGCCTCTGCCCCTGCCATCGATCCATCGCAGGGGGCGGGGCGGGCGGGGCGGGGAAAGGCGGGAGGGGGCGGGGCAGGAGGAAGCCAGCAGATAGCGGGCGAGAGTTTCCGGGCCGCGGGGCTGCATCCGGCCGCCACCGCCGCGGATTGATCTCCTCCCGCCCCCGCGACGCGCTGGCCACCTGCGGCCCGCCGCCCTCGCCGCCGCCGCCGCCGCCGCCGCCGCAGCCCCAGCCCGCCACGCGCGCCGGCTCTCACCGGCCCTGGATTCTGCGCAAGTCCACCGCTCGCGGGGTGCGTTCATTAAGCCGCGAGAGGTGTCTGATTTGGGCGGCAGTTTTCATCTCATGGAATATTGCGTGACGGAGCGTTTGACTTCGCCTTCAAGTTATGTAGAGAGCTCAGTGAGACGTTTAGACTGGCAGACGCACGCAGACGTCTGGTTTTCCACAATGATTGCCATCCGCATGCCACCGTACTTTATCACTTTGTTCAAATATGCATCATGTACAAAAATCGAATTTAACGATACATACATAATGAAATGATATAAACGGATAGCAGATACTTTTCGTGCATCATACATTTTTTACGTATGCTGCGTTTTTAATAAAGAAGACTTAAGGGAAAGTAATCTCCGAATACCTTGAAATCAAGGTTCTCGAAACGAAGTCTCATTGAACATTGTAGGATGTAACTCATTAGTACGAAGTGGATGTTTTGTTCTCGCGTGAAAGTGGCTAACGTTACAGGTACTCTTGAGAGTGAAACTGCCTGGAGAAATCATGAAGAGCTCGACTTTCATCTTAGGGGTAAAGTATACAAAAGAGCATATGTGTGGGCAAATCGGAACACATTGTATTCGTTAAACTCAACAACTTTTGGTAAACTGTGGATATTCTAAAATGAGATCTAATGAGAGTTTCCACAATGGTGTTTTAAGAAAAATTACAAACCTGTTGAATTCAATGTCATTACGGGGCAGCTGGTAAAATGTGAAAGAAGAAAAAACTAACTTGGCATGTCGTATTTTATGGCAAATTCCTTTCTTGAGCTCTTGTGCTATCCTTACATTACTCAGTAAAAAAACCATTACAATAATTTCTACAGGCGTTAATATTTTCATTGGAATTGCAATACCTTCATTTGAGAGTTGTTGCTGGATTTCAGAAATTAACATTTTTCTCCAATATATTTTTTAACAATCTGATTCCAATATTCCGAGGCAGCATGGGGGCTGTGAGAAGACGTTTGCAAGTCGTGAGTCACACTAGCAGTCGCAATAAGAGGGAAAGAGGGGAGCTGAAAGCTCTGCAGTTGGGAGAGGATGACGTAATCGGGACACGACAGAGCCGTCTACAGTAAAATAAAAAAAAGAAGTGAAAACTTTCAAACCGCACGAAAAAGTAATTGTTAATAAAGCAAAGAATTATCGTGTAACAGTTCTTGTTTCAAAGAATTCAACATTCGCCTAATTTTTTGTGTAATAGGTCTGCAATATTTTTTTAAAAATATTGTAAGTTGACGCAATACAATATGTGAAATATGTTACAATAACTACCTGCTGCCCTTACAATCTTACGGATGTAGAAATCAAGATAAGATTTTCTTTTCATTCGTAATAACCTCAACTGGAAAGAACTTTGTCAGACTAACGGCGAAGCTCGAGGACCTTTCTGTTCTTAACCAACTCCTTTGCCCTTGCCGTGTGAACTCTTCCTCTCCATAACTCGCACACCATTTGGCAATTCCACCGCGTCGACGTCCCCCCGCCCGACGCCTGGATCCCCTCGGGATCGTCCGCCCTCGCACACCCCGTCCCCCTACGCCTCCACCCCTAAGCCCCTCGCAGCGCCCACGCGCTGGCTGCCACCGTCAGACGTACGCCGCCGCCGCCCTCGGCATCTGCGGCCGCAGGTTCCGCCGCCGAACAAATCCGCGTCTGCCTGCAATTACCGTAACGACGCCCGGCGCCGCGGAGGCGTCTTCGCCGACCTGACGCGAATTAACGACGACAGGCCGACGGCTCCGCGCGGAGCAGCGGCTGTGCAGCCTGGACGGGGAGGCGGGAGAGCACGGGGCGGGGCGGGACGGGGCGGAGCGGCGGGCAGGGGTGTGTGTGGTGGGACAGGTGAGCAAGGTATGTGGGGTGGGCAGGGCGGGAGTACAGGGTGCGTGGGGGGGTGGGACGGGGCGAGCTGGATGTGTGGGTGGTAGGGGCGGGACGGGAGGGGGTGTGGGGTGGGCGAGACTGAGTGTGTGGGGTGGGGCGGGCGGACAGGGGGTTTGAGAGAGGAGGGGAGGTGTGTGTGTGGGGCGGTCGTGCGGGCTGTGTCTGTGAGGCGAGGCGGGCAGGGTGTTTGGGGTGGGTGATGCGAACAGGGTGGGTGGTGGGAGATTCGGCGCGGGCAGGGGGTGTGGGGTGGGCGTGGCGGGGGAGGGTGTATGGGGTGGGCGTGGCGTGGTAAGCAGGGGTGTGTGGGGGGCAAGGCGTGGCGGGAACGGTGTGTGGAATGGGTGAGGCGGACAGGGAAGGTGGGATGGGGGGGTGAGGTGGGGCGGGCAGGGGGTGTGTGGTGGGCGGGGCGTGCAGGGTGTTTAGGTTGGCGGGGCGTGGCAGGCAGAGTATGTGGGGGTGAGGGGGACGAGGCGTGGCGGACGGTGTGTGGAGTGGGTGAGGAGGACAGGGTGAGTGGGGTGGGGGGCGAGGCGGAGCGGGCAGGGTGTGTGGGGTGAGGGGGCGAGGCGGGGCGGGCAAGGTGTGTGGGGTGCGAGAGGCGTAGGCGCACATGGGGAGCAAGAGAGGGCGGAGGCGCACAGGAAGCGCGAGCGGGGGCGGGGGGCGAGGCGGGCAGCGAGCGCCGGCTCCGGACGAGCGGAGGCACAGAGCGGAGCGGTGCGGAGCGGCCGTAATTTTAAGAAAATACTCGGCGCCCTCCGCCGTCGGCGCGGCTGTTTCTCTAGCGGGGGCGGCGGGCGGCGCGCCCGGGGCGACGGAGGCGAGCGCGGAGGGCGGGGGCGGGGCGGGGCGGGGCGCCGGCACCCACGCCTCCCGCGAGGGGAGCCCGCAGAGATGACTTCGGGAGCGAGGGCAACGAGGAGCACGCAGCCTCGGCGGAGTGCGCCTGCATTATGGAGGCAAAGCCACACACGGAAATGGAAAAGGCACCCGCGCGAATGCTTCACGTGGCAAAAGAAGAATATTGAATAGTGGGGACAAAGAAGTTGTATATTTTACCATTTCAGGAGGCTATCGTTCAGATTCTTCGACCAGCGTCAAAGAAGCACTTTGTGTTTGGTGAATATCTCTACAGAAAACATGAAAGTGGCGAGTGTTTGTAACTGCCACCGGCGGAAACTTTCAACTCAATTGAAGACAGAGATTGTGGAAAGCTAACGGACGATAGTAGAAAACGTTGCTTTTGGAAGACTTGAGAAACACGACCTTCTCGAAATGGAACCAGTCCTTGTTGCAACTTAATTTATCAGTTTCCGCCCATTATTTTGCTTGTCCGATGCTATTTCCGTAGTGTGCAACATTCCTTGACATCTTTTTTTGTAAGTGCAGCTCTTTTCTTCCGCCACCGAATCACTAACACATCCTTGCATGTCGAAAAGAAT